>JANAVB010004800.1:2408698-2694096 GCA_029216955.1 Iris pallida
ATAAAGTTAATAGTTGTAAATACATTGGGATAAATAGTGCCCCAAAAAAATATATATTAAAATTAGTTAGATAAATCTTTAGAGATTAATAATTTGAGGTATCTTCTTTAGAACTTTTATTATAAACAATTTTATTATAAATTTTATAGATTTATGGATATATATATATATATATATATATATATATATATATATATATATATATATATATATATATCTATATATATATATATATAATATATATTTTGTTTATTTGGAAAATTTATATTTATCATATTAGGTAAATGTATATAGAATTATATATATAATGATATATAAGAAAAAAAGGAAAAAAAGAAAATTCCAATCTGTGAACAGTGCTTGCGTGCTGTTCACCACCCTCAAAGCCGAACCTATGTCAAACCGAGCCCATAGCAGTAACCCCCATATAACATATATATATATATATATATATATATATATATATATATATATATATATATATATATATATACAAGAAACCCCTCTCTTTATAATGAAGGCTCAAAATGCCGAAGCCACACTTTACATCACAAAAAGAAAAAGCCTATACAAGTATACCATCCAAAAGGAGAAGAGGGGGGAAGCAGCTCAACCACCAATAGCTAGGGGTTGAGCGAGGACCGGAATGATCTCGAATTGTGGGAGCCTGAGCTCCTTTTACGCATTGGCGGAGGATTTCCCGAATGAGTTGGTCAACCGAATATTGGTGACCTTCTTATCTCGCCTTGTTGCGGTTCTTCCATATCGCCCACGTGGGGCCACTGCGACGATCTGGTGGCCGTGGGAAGCTAACCCCCAGGAGGCCGCGATCGTTGAAGCGTCTGCCCCCGGCTCAATACTGTAGAGCTGATTTAGGGATCTCTAGGTTCTGCTGGCGAGGCTCCCCTGACAGAAGATGTGGTCAATGGTCTCCATCTGTGGCTCAGGACAGTACGAGCAGGCTGATGCTAAGCTGATGCCAATGGGATTAAGGATATCGTCAGTAGGCAGTTTCTTTCTAATGACTCTCCACATTAGGAAGGACCACTTCTTAGGGATGTATGATTGCCAATAGTGGGCGATGGCATGGTATGGTTGCCTGGTTCCCTGGACGGCGAATCTCGTCGATCGCATCGAAAATTCCCCCGAAGCCTCGAGAGACCACGTCAGTGCGTCGGCCTCACCGCTGATACTTAATCCGAGCGAGCGGATGCTCTCATCCATTTCGTTACCGGACCATACCCTTATTTTCCCAATTCCATTCATCGATAGCGGGGTTCCACAGGTCGCTTATCTTGCTGTTTCTCGGGGTCTCCATGATATTCGGATCATGCTATCCCCAACCATCTCTCAAGGAATGGATCCGAGTCGCCCTCCCAATTGGAGTCTCATGGCTGGCTCGGCTAGGTCTTTCTCGATAAGGATACGACGTAAGCCGCTGAGGATCTGCTGTTGGAAATGGCCATTGAAGGGTGGATGTGCTTGAAGTACCTGGCCTCCAAAAACCTGGTCCATAAGTTTTGCTCGTACGAACTTTCTCCTACAATTTTATCGAGAAGGCTTTAATGATGTTGTAAGTTTGGTAAATCCCAGCCCCCCTTCGTTAGTCGGATGAGCCATGGATTCCCAGCTAGCCCAGTGATGCTTGTCTAGGCCGTTACAATATCCCCAAAAGAAATTGTAAAAGATCTGTTCGATCAAAAAAAGATCCTTCTTGGACGGGGAGCAAGCGGCCAGAGTATGGATGGGGATAGAGGTGAGCACGTGATTGATGAGATCATTTTTCCGCCAGGAGATAGAGTGGCATTATGCCACCCTTCAAGTTTCTTTCTGATTTTTGTGATCAAGTTCTCGAAGATGTCCACATTGGATCTCCCATATACAAGAGGGCAGCCGAGATAGATGAACGGAGGATGGTCCACAGCGAATGATGTTAAGTTGGCGAGGTTGATAGCTTGCTCTCTCTTTATGTTGTAGTGGGTGTAGATGACGCTCTTGGTGGTATTGATCTTTTGGCCTGAGCATCTAGAGTACCTCTGCAGGGTGTTGTGGACTACTTCCACCGTACCTTCATCCCCGGAGGAGAAAATGAGTAAGTCGTCAGCGAAAGCCAGATGGGTTATGATGGGGCATCCGCTGGATGTGTAGAAGTGCTGGAAGTTCGAGATATTGACCATGTTGTTAAGGTTTCTACTCAGGGCATCTGCTGCAATGATGAAGACAGTAGAAGATAGGGGATCGCCCTGCCTAACCTCGCGATTGGATTTGAAAAACCCCTACGCTTGACCATTGATGATCGTGGAGAACTATGAGTTGCTGATATCTCCATATGATGTTGTTCCAGGTCTCCGAAAAACCGAAAGCCGTGAATACCCAGATCATGAATTGCCAATCTAGCCTATCATAAGCTTTCTCCATGTCGATTTTGACCACTATGTTGCCCCCTCTAACTGAGAATTTCATGCAGGTGATTAATTCTTGGGCAAGCATTATATTGTCCTGGATATTTCTTCCTCAGACAAACCTGCTTTGCTCCTCGAAAATAATCTTGGGGAGGATTCCTGCCATTCTGGTTTTGATGATCTAGAGATAATCTTGTTGGTGAAGGTGCAAAGACTGATGGGACGAAAGTCTCGGAATGATTCTGGGTTGTCTTTTTTCGGGATAAGGATCAGATTGGCACTCGAAATAGCTTTAGGGTAAATGGCTCCTTCGAAGAAAGCAATAGCTGCTTCTGTGATGTCTTGTTTGATAATATTCCAGCAAGTGCGGAAGAAAACTCCTGAAAAGCCGTCTGGGCCAGGAGCACTGTGCTCATTCAGAGCCCAAACGGCGTCTTTCACCTCCTGGGCAGTGGGGATACGTTCCAATTGGGCGTTATCATTAGCATTGATGGGGGGGGATTTGATCAAGAAAGGAGCTATCTTTGTGAACCGTTCTTTGGAGAATAGTTTGGAATAAAAATCAGTGGCTACTGCTTGAATGCTCTTTTGGTCTGTTAAAATGTTCCTGTTGTCGTCAACGGTATGGTGAATCGATGGCTTCTGTCTATGACCTTTGACGCAGTTATAAAAATATTTTGAGTTTTTGTCCCCTTCGCTGTCCCATTTCAACTCGCTTTCTGCTTCCAGAATTCGGTCTCAACTTTGAGCCTGAATTTGAGCATCGCCTTGGTGAGGTTCAGGGCTGTCCTGATGGAACTGGGGATTCCCAGGACCCTTCCTTTGGTGTGCGTATTGATCGATAGAAAGTTAAACATATCTAATACGTGTTCTAACCCTTCATAGGCAGAAACTAGGGTTCACAAATTATACCTGCGGCGGAAAGGAGACAAGTAATTCCTGGCAATCTCGAGCGGACGACCCCAAGATCTTATGCACGTATTCCTTCCTCGAGTTGGACGTCGTGTGGGCGACGATCTCCCAACCTTTTCTTCTCCTTGGCAGCCCTCTCTTTCTCTCCTTACGTGAATCACGAATTTAGAGAAAGTTTCAGATTTCTGATCTGTTATATGGCGGCCAGAGAATAGAGGATATATATAGGCTACAGCAGGGACCATGAGGAGAAATTAGGGTTAGGCCTCCTAACGGATCTGGATATCCCGTGTTCAGCCCGAACACACAATCCAGGCCCATTAACAATAGCTCGGTCCACTAATGAGCTATTGTTGCACTACCTCCCTAATCCTAAATTATATTTGTGGGCTCCTTTTATTATATGCTCGTTTGGCTTCCCATGTTAAGATATCGTATGTCCGTCAATCAAATTAAGTTACTGACAACTATATTGATTTGACATCTTTTATCCTTAAGTAGTACCGCTTAACTTTATTTGTCATGTCGGATATAATCCACCTGCAGGGTTTACATGACAATACTTATGAGCTCCTTAAGGGGACATCATCAACCCATGTATCGGGACATGGATTCCATTTATACCAACAGCTCATCATACAAATAATGTTATTACCCAATTCATAGAGGTTGTTGATCCATAATGAATCTCACTCTTTTATGAGTCAAAATAATGCACACTGCATATGCATGTCCGTTATTATATCCGGGTTAAGAGCACAAGCATCCAAAATAACAGAGGTGTTTGTTCTCTTATGTAGTCAGTACAAAGAGAACAACCTCAAGTGGTCCTGTTCAATACACACAAAGTGTACTAGTATAAACCTATAGTCAAGATAGACTAATACCAGATTACACTACAACCTTTCCAATAGATTGTCCAAGTCCATCTAGGTTGTGAACTATTTATATACTCCATAGGGAACTGATAATATGATCTTCTATGTGACCCACACACCATATATCTATAATATAGAATATCAGACATTTGCATTAACACTTGCAACAAATACAATATGCAAACATTTGCCCATATGATTCTCATTCAAAATTTAAGGAAATAAGGTTACTAAAAAAGTGACACTTTTAGTATATAACCCTAACATGTCCTGGCCGCTAAGGAGCGTTCCGCAGCGAACATGGCTTCGGCACGGGTGACGTCGTCCTCCGCAGCCCGAACGGCTTGAAAGATGTCCCCGTAGGCTTGTTTGCTCCAATGGGATAGAGCTTTCCTCGTAGCTTTAAGCTTGTTTCTCACTCAGAGAGGGGGTTGGAAGAGTCCTCTCGATTCCACGCCTCCGCCACGATGCCCAAAAATTGTGGGTGGTCGGTCCAGAAGTCAAGGAATTGGAAGTTTTTTTTACTGGGTTGGTATTATTTTAATTTCAACCAGCAAGGAAGTGTGATCTGATTCAGATGAATTGAGGTGGGACAAGTTGCTTGTGAACCCCATACCATGCCAGAGGGCGTTCGTGAGGGCCCTGTCCAGCCGGGAATATTGACGTTGGTCGCCTTCCTGCATGTTGCACCAAGTGAAGGCGTTGCCGGTGAACTGGAGTGGATCAAGATGGGCGTTGAAGATAAAGTTGTTGAAGTCTTCCATGGCCAGCATGGGAGGAGGGCGACCACCAATTTTCTCTTCTCTGCAGGTAACAACATTAAAGTCCCCAATGCAGATCCACGGAGAGTTGTTTTGATGGAGATTGATGTCAAAGAGGTCATTCCAAAGTTGTTTTCTCTTCCATATCACAGCTACCATGGACCGCAGAGAAGACGGTACGGTTCGGGATCATGTGGTGGTCAAACCCGCAGGAGAGACCCTGCTTGGAGTCCTGGATGACTCCGATGTTGACGTCCTTCGAACAGAGGATCCAAATATCTTGTCTACCAGCTATGGCCATAGGGAGGCCGAGTTGCAGTTGGATAGATTTTAGTCTTTTGGGGGGAATTTTGGATTCAATAATAATAAGGATATCGATTTTGTGGATTTTTTGCAAGCTGATTATTCTCCAAATTGTAGGTTTTTTCGCCAGTTCGCGGACATTCCAGGAGAGGATGTTAAGCATTAAGGACTTTGTGGGTAGGGTTTTTATTCTGCTTTGTGGCGGATCTTGTTTGGATTGTTGAGGTTTCTGCGGATCCTTGTTTGACATTGGCCTCTGAGACAGATGCTCCTGCCTTTGTCGAAATGGAGGGGGGGTGGCTGGTTAATAGCTCCTGTGGGATCGGGGGAGGACTAACTGATTCCCCAGCGGAGTCTTGGACTGGATTCTCTGGGGTTATCACTATGGAGTCATTGGTACTCCCTATCTGAAGAATGGCTTGTTGTAGAGGATAGCCTGCGGCTAGGACCTATAGACCTCTCTGAAGTGGTTCTGGTCCTAGAATCGCTAAGGCTTCTTCGACCGAGACTTCTCTGGTGTGTTGTTGTTCGGTGTCCCTGGAGTCAGTGGACACCTATGCGTCCTCCAAGATGGGTGGTGTCTCGGTGATCTGTCGATCGACTCGATTGTCAGCCTCCGATTCTGCTTCCCCCGATTCAAGTACGTCGAATTGGTTGGAGAGAGAAAGGGCGTGGGTATTGAAGGGGATCAATGCTTTGCTGGGGGGTTCACTGTTCTCAGACTCGCTGTCGCTGGAGCCGAATCGAGTGTGTGAGTTCAGAAGTGGTAGAAGGGGTGGTTTTGGAGTCCTTCCCTCGGTTGGTGCAGAGTCATTCCTGGGAGCTTTCTTCTTTAATTCCGGGTGAAGACGACGACAGTGCTTTGGGAGGTGACCTCTTAAATGGCAGTGGTTACAGAACAAGATGTGGTTGTCGTAGAGGATTTGTTGGGTGTGGGTCCAATTACCTAGCTCTATTGTGATGAAATTGGGTGGTTCAGTAGTGAGGTCAAGTTCCACACATATTTTGGCGTAGTGGGCCTTAGTGAGGTTGCTGGTCTCAGGGTCAGTGGCCACATAAGTATCGAAGGAGATGGCTATACGCCTAAGTGCTGTCGGGACAAAGCAAATGAGGGGTAGATTGGGCAGGGTAACCCAGGTGGCTACCTACGCTGAGTCTTCTGTGGTGCTGAAGCCAGCTGACCACTTGATGATCTTCATCTGGTGAGAGTCGATCCTGCAGGTTCCTTTGGACCATACGTTCCTGTGAGCACTGATGACCATACGTTCCTGTAGATATATATATATATATATATAAAATATATATATATATATATATATATATATATATATATATATATATATATATATATATATATATATATATATATATATATATATATATATATATATATATATAAGTATACGACAAAAAGGATTTTGTGAACAAAACCCTAATAAAACCCCATGGCTGGAGATGCCCCCCAATCTCAGGCGAACCACACCAGCAGCCGCACAGTAGATGCAGTGACAACTCAAAGAAACCTGACTCCCAGGTACCCATTTTCTTGCTCGATTTCTCCTTACACAATAGAGCATTTCCAACTCCGTAAACTCTAATGAACAGACTATATAACCCCCTAGGAACCCTGCCAATTAGTTCATATCAAGTTGATTACGAATCGACGAAAAATCAAATCGAAATCGACGAAAAAATTCGTTCAAAACAGGACAGTTTTCGAAGTTAAAACTCTGTTTTAGAAGACCGATTGTAATCGGGACATTAGGGTTTATCCAAAAAATTAGAAACAGTGAAAGATAAAATATAGGTCTTCCAAAACCTTTTTGCAGAAGTCAATTTCATCGACCGAGTGCCGAGAAATCGTTTTCCCAAATTGACGGAAAAACTATTTTCAACCAGTAGAAAATTTTAGGAAAGTTTTCGATACAGCGTGCGCCCCAACAAACCGGGTGACGTGGTCGCAACCCATGAGCATCAAAAGACGTGTATCGACGTTTTTGACGCATGGGATTCGGCGAAACTCGATTTTATTGTGCGTGCGCTACGAAATCAAAGCGTATCCGCCGAGATACTCCATATCGGCCTCTTTGCAAAATAGCCCATAACTTCGTGCATGTTCGTCATCTCAAGGCAAAACTTATGGCAATAGGACCGTATCATTTTTTTAGTCCTGTATGTCCAGTTTGGTCCGATTCTGCGAAGGTCGACTGGAACGCTATTTTGTCGAGCCTACGACGATCCAACGGACGAATTTATGCACGGCCTGTCGAAATCCAATTTTGAACATACGGTTGGGTTCATCTTGTCAAATTAGACCCGTAGACATATAGTTTGACGAATTTGGAAATTATAGATAATGGTACGCTTTTCGGTGCAAAGTGAGTCCAACGGTGGACATCGTTTTGACCAAAAATTATCGTTTTGTCCCTGTGTCCAGAATTGGACTTATGGGTAAGCTATTCTAGCTAATTTGACTATTTTAAACATGTTAAAAATATCTATTTCAGCCCTTGGAGACTGTTGTGCAGTTGTACTTTTGTGTGGCATACTAAGTGGTTTGGATTATCGGTTTCACCAGCAGTGGATCCTAGGCGAGTATTTATTATTTGTTTTCAATATTAATTATTACTGTATTTCACTGTTGGTCATTTTTTATATGATTCTTGTCTCTTTTTATATTTTCTCATATTTTATCGAGTCGGGAAGGAGAAGTACCAAGGATGTGTGATCTAATCTTATACATTATAGACATCGTAGACATTGTTTAATTATTTCAAAGTAGACATCGTAGATATTGTTATTTTATTATAAAGTAGACATCATAGACATTGTGTAGGCATCGTAGACATTATGGTGTAACTGTCCCTAGATCGATCACATATCAAAGGTACTTAAAACACTTAGAGACTATTTTCTTTTGTTTTATTCGTTTACTGTCAGATTTCTATCTAGTTTTATCATGTTTTTCCTTGTTATTTTCAAATCATATATTTAATGGATAACCTCTGTTTTATAATCATTATCATATATTGGAACTACATTCAATAAATTATACTCGTTCTATCCTGACTGGGTAACCCAACATTTTTCAGGTTAGCCGCGACTACACTTAGCATTAGGGAGACGAGTGTACTTGCAGGCCAACCTAGAGATTAGCTAGATAGATGAGTTATAGTCATTTTTAATATTTGTTAAAGTTTCTATTTTTCTACAAATGTAAAACTTGTGAATATTGTAAGTTTAATTTAGTTATTGTGAATGAGCAATAAAGAATTTAGTAAGTAATTTTGAGCATCATGGACTTGACAACGTTCTACTATCGACACTGCAGCGTAGTCTGGCTTGGACACGCATTCGTATCCCGAAAAGCGGGAGCAGGTCGTAACAAGTTTTTATGGTAGCCCATGCAGGTCGATTTTCGCAAGTCATGCGAACTCGCGATAGTAGTTAAGTTAGTCGTACTATTGCGAGTCTACGACTAGGAAGTGCTCATTCACAATTAGGATTAAATTGATTTAAGAGAATGACTAGGACTAGGAGTCCCTTATTCAAATTGATTATTGGGTAGTTAAGCTTGGTAAATAGGTCATATAATTTAGCCAATGATTCATTGAATTCTAACCCTATTATATATTTGAGGAATTCTTCTATGAGGATATCTTATTTTATTTTGACTTGATGGTAGGATCCAATGTGGATAGACTATTCACTTGGTAAATTAGGCCTTCCAAGAATTAATGCTCTAGTCTTGATAAATTGTTCAATTCTTTTTCTTTTTCCCTTAATAGATATCATCCTCATATCATAAGTCTGACTTGCCTATTTAATTCCCATTTTTCCATAAGGAATTATTTTTTATATATAATTTCTGATTCTATTACCCATATGCGAACCTCGAGTTAGTTTTGATTCAAAGTTTTCCCACAATCGTTTGAATATACATGAAATATAGATTAGAATGTTTGTACTTCTCTTGTCTTCAGTTTTCTTCTCTCTGATCAATCTTTTATTTTTTAAGGATTGAGACTTGTAGGACAGATACTTATACTTTCTATCATAGTCAACTTGTTTGAATTTCTAGAAGGTCCTTGAAATTTTACAGATATAGTTGTAGGAATATTGATGACTCATAATGGCAGGACAGCAGCGCACTGTCGTCATTTATTTAAATTATGGAGACTGTGGGTTCACTGCAGCCAGCAGCGTACTGACGAGGCACAACCCCTAGAGTTGAAATTATTTCAAGAAAATATAGGTTATCGGATATTGATAAAAATATATCCTAGTGGTCCTCTTGATCTTAGTTACCCTTATGACAATATTGGATAGAGTTAATAAAATATCTGATAATCATATCATCTTTGAGTCACAAAACCAAAGATTTACTGTAGCCAGGTGTACACTGGCGAGACATAAATTCTTGGCAAAATGACTTCAGACATGATTACAATTTTTGGATACTATAGAGGTTAGGAAATGACTGGTATGTCCTATTAAATCGAAGCCAATACTAGTAGAACTTCTATAAGTTGGGTAGCATGTTTTCCAACCTAGCATTCCATTGTCCTTGTGACCTGTTGACGAGGTAATCGACTGACACTAGTAAGTTTATTTAAACTATAGATTTTAGAGGACCCTAACCCATGGGTCAACAAAGGCCTTAGATAAGAAGACAGTAAGATAACTGTATAAGCATGAACATCGAATAAGGTTTAGATTCTCAACGAACTTGAACTACATGTGCTTTCTTTCAATCATAAATCTCGCGTACATATATTTTAGACTATCTTAACTAAAGCCTCTATTATAGCCTAGTTTTTGCAGGCTTATTCTTAATCGAGCTTGTTCAGGACATATGTTTATTGGGGACGCCCACTAACATATTGTCTAATTAGAACCAGTGTATTATTGTCCGATCAACCTTAGTGCACTTGGTTCGCTCTTCATATGATTATTCTACGTGGAAGGAGATATAGATGTCTCTAGGATCTCATCCGCAACTGCCTTGCCAACTCTCTTGACTTATTCAATTGCCTTCGGACCCGTATATGCATTCGATGTCCCTCTCTTGAACTCTTTATCGTTTTTCTCCTCTACTTATTTCGAAAAAAAACCAAATGCTTGTATTTGAGAGAGGATAGATACAGAATTCCCCTTAGTTCACCATATCACATTATCTACTATGTCATGCAATATTCTTTTATAATCAAGAGTTGAGGTACCATATCACTACTTTGGAATTTTTCTAACCTCACTAATCTAAAAATCGTTTATTAGTTTCTAGAATGAATAGATTGCAAGCCTTTCTGAATTTTAGGACTTCTGGGATTACGATTGATTAGGATGAGTGGGTTCCCACTAGAATGACAAATTAATGCCTCTTGAACACATATTTAAACCCTTTGATGTCCTTTACCGTGGCATTGATATACGGAGCATAAGACCAGCTTTTGCCTTCCAACTAATTACAAATGCAAGACCTAGACGAGTCCACCTTCATGTAGGCATATCATGTCCTACTCAAACACGTGCCCTTGTACTATATTTTTATGACACGACTTTCAGGTCAAAAAGGTAAAGTATAACCCTTACCATAATACTGATATACTTTTCGACTACAATTAGAGACTCAACCTCGACTCGGACCTTTTGAACGAATATATGGTTGTGATCTACTCGAAGCCTACTACACACATGCCACTAGTGTGCCACTCAATTGATTCTTCTTATGCTACTTAAACACAAAAGTCATAGAAGGCGTATTTTGGACGTTAGAACCTAGTTAACCAACCCGACTGGCAATTAGCCCAACCACTTGAATTCGAACATATTCTAGGTTACCTTAACCTAATAGGAATGGTCTAGATTGATCTTTGGACCTTTTCCAGCCAGTATGAATTAAAAAACCCAAGCTCATTCAACCAAAGATTGATGTCCAATTAGAGAACCCATTAAGACCGGTTAAACTCATCCATGCGTATCACTATATTTAGACTATAAAAACTAAAACCTCATGAGATAGGTCCATACACCTATTGTATACCCATCACTTGGTCCACTAATCCTCCCTCAATAAATCCCTTAATCATAGCTCTTCGTAGCTTATTTATACCATGGATGGAATCCCACTGTACCAGCTTGTTTTCGGTTATACTTGACCAAGACTCTCCTACTGCCTTGATAAAACTTGGTCAATATATGGGCAATATTAAATATATAGTATCTCGGCTTCCTATATAGTTTGTGACTACAATCAGAAGTACCCCATATCCTCATACATCTCTTTGAAATTTTATCTTTTTAGGAGTTCTATTACTGTGCTTTACATGATAACCAATTTATGTAAGTTGAGTAGAACATTAAACTTACCATACTCTGCCTTTTAGAATGGGATGCCAAACTTGGAATCCATTCGTAAGCGTTCTCCCATCTATTTAAAATTTACGATACGATCTTCATATTGCATTTTATCTCCCTTCCCTCGTGCATAGATAACATTGGTAAAAGATCGCAACCTTGATTCTTCAAAATTATGTTCTATTATAAAAATTGTGCTTTAGTTTCAATTTCGAAACGAAAATTCCTAAAGTCTATAGGCAAGGCTCTCTAAAAATTTACAAACGATTGGATAGATTGGTTCCAGATGACTAATAAAATGGTGGTTCATAGAGTCCACTCCTATCCATATCATTTGATACCCTCGACCTTGACTTTGATATTGGGAGCACAACACTAACATTTTACTTCCAACAAACTTCACACACATGAACAAGATCAATCAAGCTACATACATGACATACACATCCCACACAAACACACCTTCTTGTGCTACATTTTAATTAAATAACATGTATGACATTTTTCCATAGGAAAAAACCATAAATGCCTATTTTGTTCCAATTGACTTAACCATGCAATCTCGACTCAATTCCACGAACAAACCAAATACCCATGATCCATGCAAGACACATCACACCTACGGTATATGCATTCCATCCAAATAATCCCATACCTCCTGTACAACACCAAAACACCAACCCTCACATGCTAGTCATGATATCTTAAAGGAATATACCTAATCATGCCCTGTCTTCAATTAGAACTCTATGAGAAGGTTTCCTACAGGCTCTCATCTCTTAGTTACCCATGTAGAGCGAAGATTGAAGTCCTTTCAAACAACACATTTAAGTTATATTCGAACAAGAAATGGTCACTATCTTGTTGAAGTATAACCCCTATAGTTACGATGATAATCATAATAGTTCCTCCTTGAAGTTGGTGACCAAGAATGTCATGACAATATTTATGCTCACTTAGAATCCGAAACTGCGGTCAGAAGTGTCCAATATTTTCGTACCTCTTCCTTTAGAAACTGTCATTCTCAGAAGTCTTGTAACGATGATTTCACGATTAGCCAACTCCTATAAGATGGGTAGAGTCTTGAATGAAGGATACCTTATCTCGTAGAGTATGACGTCAACTAGATTTTGGTGATAACCCTCTTCCATTGTTGCAGAAACTAAGTTACGACTTGACGTACCTTCCCTCCCCTGTGTTAAATCTCGTTATTTTATATTTTATGTATATTATGATTATTTTAATTTCGGGGATGAAATTTTATAAGTTAGGTAGGATGTAAACCCCCAAATATTTTATTTAATAATTTACTTAGTGTTTATTCCTCAAATATAAATTTTTACATTTTGTTGAATATTAATTTATATAAATATATATATTCAATTATAGATGTAATGGAATCTCTACTTGTTATTTTATCTTTTACTAAGATAAATTATATATATATATATATATATATATATATATATATATATATATATATATATATATATGCTTATTTGTATAAGTAAATTAATAGTTGTTAAATACATTGGGATATAAATAGTGCCCCAAAAAAATATATAATGAAAATTAGTTAGATAAATCTTTAGAGATTAATATTTTGAGGTATCTTTCTTTAGAACATTTATTATAAATATTTTAAACATATTTTGGATATATTTTATATATATATATATATATATTTTATTTTATTTTGTTTTATTTTTATTTATTTGGAAAATTTATATTTTATCATATTAAGTAAATGTATATAGAAATATATATATAGTGTTATATAAAAAAAAGAAAAAGAAAATTCCAATTTGTGAACAGTGCTTGCATACTGTTCACCAGCCTCAAAGTCGAACCCATGTCAAACGGAGCCCATAGCAGTAACCCCAAAGTGTTATATAGCCGAATATGCTATATATATAGAAGTATGCGACAAAGAGGATTTCGAGAGCAAAACCCTAATAAAACCCCATGGCTGCAGCGACCCCCCAATCTCAGGCGAACCGCTTGATCATGGCACCACCATCGACGGTCGTCGGCGGACTTCATCGTGCATGCGGAGCGACAGAAGCGGCCATACTAGCAGCCGTACAGTAGGTGCAGTGACAACTCAGAGAAACCCGACTCCTAGGTACCCCTTTTCTCGCTCCGATTTCTCCTTACACAATAGAACGTTTCCAACTCCGCAAACTCTGATGAACAGACTACATAACCACCTAAGAACCTTGCCATTTAGTTCATATCAAACTGATTAGGAATCGACGAGAAATCAAATCAAAATCGACGAAAAAAATTTGTTCAAAACATGACAGTTTTTGAAGTTAAAACTCTGTTTTAGAAGACCGATTGTAATCAAGACATTAGGCTTTGTCCAAAACAAATAAGAAACAGTGAAATACAACATATAGGTCTTCCAAAACCTTTTTGCGGAAGTCGATTTCATCGACCGAGCACCGAAAAATTATTTTCCCAAATTGACGAAAAAACTGTTACCAACTAGTAGAAAATTTTAGAAAAGTTTTTGATACAGCATGCGTCCCAACAAATCGGGCGATGTGGTCGCAACCCACGAGCATCTAAAGACACGTATGGATGTTGTCGATGTGTGGGATTCGACGAAACTCGATTTCGTTGTACGTGCAAGACGAAACCAAAGCGTATCCACCGAGGTACCCCGTATCAGTCTCTTTGCAAAAGAGCCCATAACTTCGTGCTTGTTTTCCATGTCGAGATAAAACTTACTCCAACAGGATCGTATTATTTTTTTGGTCCTGTATGCCAAGTTTGGTCCGATTCTGAGAAGGTCGATCAGAACGCTATTTTGGCAGGCCTACGACCTGATCCAACGGGCGAATTTGTACATGGTCCGTCGGAATCCAACTTTAGACATACTGTTGGGTTTATCTCATCAAATTAGACCCGTAGACATATAGTTTGATGACTTTGGAGACCGTAGATACTAGCACGCTTTTCGGTGCAAAGCGAGTCTAAAGGTGGATATCGTTTTGATTTAAAATTACCGTTTTGCTCTTGTGTCCAGAATTGGACTTATGGGTAGGCTATTATAGCTAATTTGACTATTCTGAACACGTTGGAAATATCTGTTTTAGCCCCCAAAGACTGTTGTGCAGTTGGACTTTTGTGTGGCACACTTAGTGGGTTAGATTATCGGTTTCACCAGCAGTGGACCCCAGGCAAGTACATGTATTGTTTGTTTTCGATATTGATTTTTACTATATTTCACTGTTTGTCATTTCTTATATGATTCTTGTCTCTTTTTATATTTTGTTATATTTTGTCGAGTCGGGAAGGAGAAGTACTAGGGATGTGTGATCTGACCTTATACATTGTAGACATCATAGGCATTCACTACTACAAAAATGGTTAACAATGACGGCCAAAAATGGTCATCGATGACATTTGTTTGACCGTCATCTACGTTACCGTCATCTTTATCATAAGAAAACAATGACAACTTGACACACGTCATATTTATCAATGAAAGATGACTTATGTGTGTCATCATTATTTATTAACGATGACTTATATATGTCATCTTTATTTACGAAAGATGACTTTTATCGTGTGACAACAATGACAGATTACAAACGTCATCTTTTTTTATAAAAAATAACTTTTAGACGTCATCTTCATTTACTAATATTGACTTACATGCGTCATCGTTATATATAAAATATGACAGTTATCGTGGAAAAACAATGTCAGCTCAACACACGTCATTATTATTTGCAAATGATGACTTATATATGTCATTGTTATTTACAAAAGATGACTTTTATGCGTTATCTATATTTACAAAATATGACTTTTATCGAGGGTACAACAATGACAGCTCAAAACACGTTATCTTTGTTTATAAAATATGACTTTTATGCGTCATCATTATTTACAAACGATGACTTACATGTGTCATTATTATTTATAAAAGATGACTTTTAACGTTGAAAAACACAGCTCAACACACATCATTATTATAAAAAGATAACTTTTATTGAGTATACAACAATGACGGCTCAAAACAATGAAATGTACATACAATATCCCATTTAAGAAAACAAAGAAGAAAACTAATATGTAACACCAACAAAAAATATGTCATTTCATAATTATTCAAAGTCATGACATTGAACTAAATAATATTCATTTATTCTCACATACTTCAAAACATAAATTAATAATACTTCAAAAATTTCTTAATACATATTTTCTTCATTAACAATATCCATTATAAACTTGGCCAGCTCCCCTCCCATTTCATCAATTTCTTTGATGGAGTAATCCTTTCTCCTAGCAAACTACAAAAAAAATAAACACAAAATTAACTATTACGTTAATGACTTCATTTTATACCAATACAACAAATATTATATTTATAGAATTATCTTAACATCTAACTTACCACTTTGTCTAATTTGGTAGTGGATAATTGGAATATGCCCTTCATATATTTCATTCCATAGTAACCACTTTCACTATAGTTTGGTTGTTTAGAACACTGCATTAGAAAGTGAAAAATTAAAGGAGTTAGCATGAATGATCAAGAAAAAGATGAACATAAATTTAAAGAAATGTAATTTCCAGTGACAAATTAGGAAAGTGAAACAACCTGCCCAACTCGTCCGAACCCACATATAATGATATGATCTTACAAGTCATCAGTCTACAAATACAGAGATGTTCAAAAAAGTATTAAAGGTAGAGCAGCTAAACAAAAAACATTGCAATAAAAAAACATATGTTAAGGAAAATACAGAGTCTGTGTATAGTTTGCATAATGGTAAAACATCTAAAAAAAGTATACACTCAGAAGAACACCAAGAATTGCTTAAATTTTGCTTCATTTTTGCATCCTAGACAAATTGTCAAAATATTTCACATTCATTTCTGACAGAAAAGGACCTGTAACGTATGAAGTTATTCTGAATTATGGACATATAAAACTCCTTTACAGCGATATATATCCATGCTAGACTTCTTCTCCCAAAGAAGATCTTCAAGCCATGACTGAACCTGAACATTAAGGTTGAAAATTGATAAATCCATAACAAAATGTTAAAGAGAAACTATGATAAAACTAAGAGAAAATTAGAGATAGTCGCTTAAGATTTATTAGACATGAATCACCATATGTACTTTCCAAAAATATGGTTACCAATCTTCTTTTATTTTTCTTTATACTGTTGTCTGAAAGGCTTATAGCTCTTTGACAAACGTATTAACTATTTTTATACTTTCCATCTCTATCCTTCCCCAAAAGAAGTTGCTCATGTGCATTATATGCTCTTTGAACTTCTCAATACAAATCTGAGTACCAATATTGACCAACTCCAAAGCTAAATTTGTAAATTACCGGACCATAATAACCAGCCAAACTTATTATCAATTCATTGGAGTTTTCCTATTTCCTTGTAACAGAATAGTCCAAGAAGTCAAAAGGTATGAACTCCTTAACCCATGTTCGGGTGTTCTTTCAAAGGACCAATAACCCGAAACAATAAATTTCCACATGTTGTAGATCCTCTAGTTACTGAAAAGCAATTTACTTGAATGCTTGGCATGATTACCAAGAGTTTTACACTCGTATGTAAATGCCAACTTATTACATATTAATTTCCGTTCAGCAGTTTATCCATATTCCTTGTTTTTTCTTACTAACATACAATTAAATCTAAGTCTCTCTCAAGGAGCTTTAAATCACATATGAATAGCTCAAATGCAAATCACATATGTAGGGCATATTGTAAAGAAAACCCCTGATCAGAAAGTGGATCTATATACATGGATGAGAAGAAAACAGTATCCCTGGTCAAAAGCCAGATAGGGATGTGAATGCAATGCAGTAAAAAAAAAACCTTATATATTGGTTCTAAAATTTTTATATTGGAAGGACATTAATACAAGAAACTATTTTAAGAGATCTCATGAACCTATGTACAACTGTAGCTTGTAAGAACAAATTTTGGGCAAGACTCTCATGCAATATACATTGTAAAAAAAATGATAGAGAAATACCTTATCCATATCAACAGGGTGTTGTTCATAAATGCACAAGGTACGTACACTATAATCATGACGACCCTGAACTGGTGATGCTTTGCTATATTGCAGTAGAGCTTCCAAGTGATGTATATGCTAATCATAGTGAAGTAACTATAAAAGTTAAATCCTGGGTATATGAGAGAAAAAACCTAAGCAAGCTGGAGTTGTTCAACTAACTGTAGCACCATGCTTCGCGGTCCAAAATGTTATGAAGATCAACTTGACAACGAACAGATTGAATAACAGTTGCTAGAGAATTTATATTATGGATCTCCTTCTCTAATTCTTCTAAGTGTACATGTCCAGGTTCTTCTTGAAGGATCAAGTCAACCTTGTTAAGAATTACAACATCCTACAGCAAATAATGAGATGTGATCAAAGTTAATGCTTATTGGTAGACCATGTAACACTTGTGTTTGACCAGTCGAATTGAATGGCAACAGAGAAGATGATGAAACACATGCATGGACAGCACGCACGTGAATATACACAGACACATGCAAATGCGTGTATGCAGTTTGCATACACAGACAGAGAGAAGGAAATGAATAGTGACATACCGCAAAAGCTATTTGAAGAAATGCTTTAGAAAATGAAGCAGAATCACGATGGTCCTTAAGCATCATCCGGATATTTTTTGCATCCACAACCTACAATAGGTAAGGAGCAAACTTAATGTGAGCATAACAAACAAAGTGAATGCAGAAAGATTACTATAATAAAAAAATTAAGTACCTACAACACAATAGAAAACCTACCCTAGATAATTATATGCTACAAACCCAGTATAATATGCTATACAATTACATTATAAACAATTTTCATAATCTGTATCCTTTAGTACAGTTAAATAATATAAATATGAAGAAATACAAAAAATAATTTAGTCATCAATAAGCTAATGTGCTGCATCACATGCATAGAAGGAAAGAAAACAACTGGGCTAAATGACCAAAACTTCTAAGCAATAAGGAGTCTGACAAAATACTAAGGAACTCACAGTAATGATAGAATATAATATTACTTCGGATTCCAGTTGATCATCCAACCATAGAACAGAGGCTAGGGGATCAGCCAATCCTGTTGTCTCTAGTAATATATAATCAAGTCTGTAGTGCATTAATTTTGTATATCATCAAAATAATCAACTAATTTTAGCTAGGAAAATTTACTCAATGACGAATCTTTCTTTCCTCTAAACTAGCTGCTCCAATGCTTAAACAAGATTGTGTTTAACGGTGCAACAAACACATCCATTAGCAAGCTCCACCCATTCTTCAACAGGTGTGCACCCTCCCCCTCATTGATCATAGCCCTCTCAACCCTAATCTCCTCCCCGAATTTATTTAGTATCACTACTATCCTCCTCCCATGTTTGGCGTTTAATACATAATTAATTAACAGAAAAAGACAATGCAGAAGGTATATAATCAGCCAGTAAGATAAGAATTTATGCATATATATATATGACTTGTCATATTTCAACCCTAACTAGATTCCTTTTTGGAAGCCAATAGTTGTGACTTTCGAATAGTATGGCTGGAAATTGTTTGCCTAAGTCAAAAAACCCATAGACCCAGCAGTATAATTTCTATATAGTGGATTTTGGGTGAGCAAGAGGTAAAAAGAAAATATAAAAAATCAAAAATACATACCCTTGTTGGAATAAAATTTACGATGCTACAATAATGAGGTCCTTTGCAACAAATAGACACTTCAGGTTGTCGATTGTAAGAGAACTTAAGATAAATGTTCTCCATTGAAGTATAACATTGGAAAAATTTGCTCTTGTTAATGTAGATAGTGTGTTCTCTTTCAACAATAAAAGATACCATTTACTTGTAAAGAATCTAATTATCAACAAACCAGAACAATGCTTACATAAGTCAATCACTAAATCAACAAGATATCATCACAAACAATATTCACTTCATTACACAGGTAGATCTAGAACTACACACTTACGATCTCCTAGAAACAAAACATTTTCTAGTTAACTTCAGGAAAACATTCCAAATGAGACATCAATGTGGTTAACCTTGTTTGAACTAACCATTGGTATGAACTTGAACCCAAAACTATAAATAGAACAAGTAGTAGACCATGTTCTATCAAGGTTTGGTCAAACATTGAGCAATATTCCATATCAAGAAGTTTGAGAAACTATTAGTCAGAGATCTTAAATGAAAAGGAATTAACTTTTAAGGAAAAGGTTCACCTGGAATAACACTTCTATAATTTGATAGTTCCGCTAAGCTTCAAACTTACCTATTCGTTTAAATCCTTTTCTAGTGAACTTGGAGGATGCTCCATCTTACCTAATTCTATTTTTTATGTAATGTATCAAATCCTTAGTAAAACTAATAAGCCTAAAACATTATTTCATTGCAAGTTACTATCATTATAAATTATTTTAATAAAATGTAAAAGCCAGGGGTACTTAATTTGATGGAAACTTAGTGCAATATATGTAGCCACTAGTTCAAACTAATCTGCTTCCTAGAGTCAAGGAGCAGCATTAGTTTCCAGAGATTTGAACTCTGACCAACAGTAAGTTGATGTCTTCGAAACATCCATATTCAAATTGATTATCCTTATTGGCAAGGTAGACAACTAAGAAACAACAACCAGAGTTAAGAAACAACATTGGGCCTGGCCTATACCGCTTAAAGGGGAATCCCATTGTTAGACCAACCCCGTACATATTAACATATCCCACCATATCCGAAGTGGGACTATACTTTCCATATTGCCTCAACATATCCCACCCAATCCGATGTGGGACTAAAATTTTCTCTTGCATCCTCCCATCAGCCCAATGGATGTAAGATGCTCCAACATATCTCAACCAAACAAAACGTAATATTTGTGAAAGACGTGCTCTACTAGTCTGAAACATAACAATCATCATATGTGGCCAAAACGAACCATAGGCTCTAATACCAATTAGGTACAAGATGTACAACATAGAAAGAGCTACCTAATTCAGGCAAAATATTGGACATGGCCCATACCGCTTAAAAGTGAACATCCTTATTAAAAGAATTAACCAAAAAATGTCTAAAATAATTAACCCAATAGGACACCACATAAGAAATGAAGCATAACCAACAATATAAAAGAATTAACCAAAAAATGTCAAAATCAAGGATTGGAGATTACATGTCCAGGTCATGTGTAATAATAGAAATCATAAAAACAAAAATGAAGATTACATGTCCAGGTCATCTCTAAATTATTTTGGTTTGATTTCAGGAGCATATCTACTTTCACTTCCAAGGAATTCGCACACAGTAGGCAGAAAAGAGATCTTTCAATGCTTTAACATCACCAAAAAGGATATCATATAGTAACAAAATAAGAAAGATAATGAGGTAAGGTTTAGATACAAAAATGTATACTAATAAAATGGGATATAAACATTATACCCTATACAAATTAGTTAAGTAGCAAAAAGATCAATTCTATTTATTGGCATTAACAATATAGTTTTTATTAAGGATTGCCATTTAGACCTTTATTCTTGTATATCTTACGGATCAACTTACTACAAAATTTAAGAAAAGTGATTCTTATTCACATTGTGAAGATGATGAATATTGGAAGGAAACAAATATATTAGCATCAACAAAGATAGCAATCATGTCTCCAAGTCAGCTATTTCCAACCTCTGGCTATTAGCTTTCTTCAAAAATTTCATTATGTACTAACAATTCTAAAATTTATTATAATAATAGTTATGCAAGTGATTAGGAAGGAAGCAAGCTTTTTCTTGACTCATATGTCGAACAATGTCTTTAGTCATAATAGACTTCACAAAGGAAAGAATTATTAGGATTCTTAGAGAAATCATTATTTGGGATTCACGACATAGTTGCATTGAAAAATTTCAAGCAAAGACAACCATTAACCAGCACCTACAGTATTGGGATATAAACGTGAACATTTGCACATGTTATATAACATGTGAAGTTTTATAGGAATTTCCTTTCCTTTCTTACATTTATAAATTTTTTTTTTCAGTTTTTCTTTCTTTTATAAAAGCAAAATAGACCACTTCAAGTTTAACCCCTACCCAATGAGCCGGGGTAGAATTTGACAAAAATTTGAAATTGCCTGACTGCCCACACTTGTTCATTAGTCAGCCATATTAAGTGATTTTCTATCTATGCCATTTGAAGTACAAATTTTCTTCCAACTGTTGGCCCATTCCATGGTTACACCCGATTTTGATAATCAACATGCACTTAAGTCAATACACAAAATATACAAACTGCTGCTAATCATTTCAGGCTATATGTGAAATCAATATCAACGGACGTTGTACTGCATCAACAAGCAAAGATATTATCAATCTGAAGATGAATTTCAATGGATTTTTGTTTGAGTCATTTTATATTTTATTCTGTATTTTACTTTTTATTGAGTCTAGGATTTATATTGTAAAATTGACTAGGTAATACTGTCTTTGGTTTATCCCAGTCCAAATTTCTAAAAAGCCTACCTATTTCCATTTCCTCTTTACAAAATATTTTGAATTATTTTTTTAACAAACAGCTTTTGACAAATATTTCAAAATTTCCCTTGACAGAACTCAAAACTGAGTTCGGCCCGAGTTCGGTCCGAACTCTGCCCGAGTTCGATCAGTTTAAATTCAAAGTTCAGTTGCCTCCAAATCTGCGAGCAACGTCTCTATGCGAAATATTTGCATCAGAACTCTGCCCGAACTCTGCCCGAGTTCGGTCCCAGAAAACACCTATAAATAGAAGAGAGTTTTTCATTTCAAATCACTCATTCGCTCTTCATCTTCTCTTCTTTATTGACCTAGTATTTTCAAACGTTCTAAAGCTTTCAAATCATACCTATACATCTCTTAGCCAAAAGCCAGTAATATCTATGTTGATTTAGAGTCTTTTGGTGTCCAAGAGTTGTAAAGAGGTCGTTCCAAGTTTAGCAACTATCCTTGTTGTGGAGCCGGTCGAGCGCTCGTCACCAAGCATGGTGTTGTGAAGTTGGCCGTGCACTTGTCACCAAGCACGGTGTTGTAAGAGACTGCAAGCTCTCATTTAGCTTGTGCCATAGTAGATTAACATCGAGCAAGAGTACTCGAGACTGGATTAGTCCTCTCAGAGGGGTACCTGTATACATCGCTGTGTCACTGAGTTTGATCTCTCTATCTCTTGCTGCATTTATTTACTGTCTCTTATTTACTGCCATAGTTATTCTTAAGTTTTTAATTGGTGATTATTTTCTGCTGTACACACACATTCTATTCACCCCCCTCTAGAGGTGCTCAACGGTCCTACAATTGGTATCAAAGCAGGTTATTTTCTTATATAACAAACCTCAGAGAGTATATATGGCAGCCGTGAAATCAATATTCAACGGTGAAGGGCAATCAACAAATAGACCCCCACTTTTTGATGGTACAAATTATACCTATTGGAAAACACGGATGACTTTCTTCTTAAAATCTCTTGACTTTGATCTTTGGTCTATAGTCATTGATGGTTATAAGAAACCAGCTCCCACAGTTGTTGAAGGCCAGCTTGTAGACAAGCCTCATGACAAATACACTGAAGCTGAAAAAGCTAAGGCTAGTCTAGATGCTCGTGCCATCAATGTACTATTCTGTGCAATTGACAAAACAGAGTTCAACAGAGTTTCAACCTGTAAAACGTCTCACGAAATTTGAAAACTTCTTGAGGTAACTCATGAAGGTACTTATCAAGTGAAGGAATCCAAAATTAGTAGACTGACACAGGAATATAAATCTTTCAAGATGAAACCCGGTGAGTCAATTACACAGATGTTCACACATTTCTTTGATATAACTAATCCTTTACAATCTCTTGGTAAGGATTACAGCAATCATGAGAAGATCAAAAAAGTGCTGCGGGCTCTAACCAAGAACTGAAATCCAAAAGCCACAGCAATCATTGAAGGAAACGATCTTACCACTATGTCCTTGGAAACACTGATGGGCAAGCTCATGACCCATGAACTTGATTTACAAGAGTTTGAAGAAGCAACTCCAAAAGAAAAATCTATTGCCTTCAAAGCTCAAGCAAGAAAATCAACATGCCATGACTCTGATGAAGAATCATCAAGTGGTGATGAACAAGACCTACTTGTGAAGAACTTCAGAAAATTCCTAAAGTTTGAGAATTAGGCAGAAGGAAGAGAGATATCCAAGAAAGCAATGAAGATGAAACCATTTGCTTTAGATACAAAAAGACAGGGCACATGAAGGACTGTCCAACTTCAAAGAAAAGCAGTCCATATGCTAGATCAAGATCAAGCAGAAAAGCAACAACCGGTCGAAAGTATGCCAACACAAGCACCTGGCATGAAAGTGATGCCAGTGATACAGAAAAAAAAAGACAGACCATACGAAAATGCTAATGTCTGTCTTATGGCATTTGATAAGGTATCCTCAAATCCTCTATATGATGATTTTACTTTCGATGAATTAGAAAATACCTTTAGCGAATTACTTGAAGATCACAAAACTGTGCTTGACAAGTATAAGCAATCTCGAAAAGAGATTAAGGCATACACAACCGAAATAGCTAGACTGTCCAATCTTATTGAAGATATTAAAGAGACGTCTACTACCGGTAACACGGAAGAGATAGCCAAACTCAAAGTAGACTATCATGAGGCTATCCTCAAGATTGAAAAGAAAGAAAGATACTATGTCAAGATGCAAGAATTGTATGACATAGAGAAGAAGAAGCACTTAGTTACAGAACAAAGACTCTCAGATATGACTGCTAGATATGAAGAGTCTATTGCGATTTCTAAAAAGTTAGAAATCAAATTAGGCAAACAGGCAATACCTGTGACACAGCCTAAGTTTAGTCCTAATGCTAAGCATACACCTAAGAGGACTAAAAATAAGAAAGCACAGAAAAAACACGACTATCATCATGCTTTCACTTATAGGTTCTCCGAGAAACCAAACAAGCATGTAAACACAGTTTTAACCACATCTGGTTCTAAACTAACTTGCACTTATTGTGGTACGCACGGACACATATCACAGTATTGCTTGGCAAGAAAACTTGTTGACAATCACACTTTATTCTGGAGACCTAAAACTAATCAAAATGGACCCTTCAGTAAATGGGTACCAAAGGATTCATCTACTTGTCTTGTAGGTGGACCCTCAACCCTCTCATGCTAAAAGTAAATGGATTCTCGATAGCGGATGTTCGCGGTACATGACTGGCGATGCATCTTTGTTCTCTACGCTATCGATGAAGAAAGAAGGATACGTCTCCTTCGAAAATAATTTGAGAGGTGATATTATTGGTAATGGTACTGTAGGTATTTCTCCTTATCCAGTAATAATAGATGTTTGTCTAGTAACAAAATTGAAACATAACCTACTAAGCATAAGTCATTTGGCTGATAATGGTTATGGTATCAATTTTGTGAAAGATAAATGTACCATATATGATATGTCATCTGGTGATCCCGTATATAAAGGGATTAGATAAGACAACATTTATGTTTTCTTTTTGGAGAGTACTAATAATGCAGGTAGATGCCTAGTAGCTAATCTAGATGAAAGTTGGCTATGGCACATGAGTCTAGGACATGCAAATATGGATACTATCTCACGACTTAGTACTAAGAAGTTGGTAAAAGGACTCCCCGAGATTCCATTCAAGAAAGATATGGTATGTGCTGACTGTGAAAAAAACAAAGCACATAAGTCAACTTTTAAATCCATCAACGTTGTAAGTACTTCTAGACCTTTGCAGTTAATTCATATGGATTTATTTGGTCCTAGTAGAGTCGCTAGTCTTGGCGGTAAGCTCTACACTTTTGTTATTGTTGATGATTTCTCTCGCTTTACTTGGGTTTACTTTTTATCAAACAAAAGTGATGCTATTTTTGAATTTCAAATATTTTGCAAAAAGGTATAAAACGAAAAAGGCTTCATGATTACTCGTATCCGAAGTGATCATGGTGGCGAATTCGTAAATTCTGATTTCAAAAAGTTTTATGATAATAGTGGATATTACCATGAATTTTCTTGTCCTAGAACTCCCCAACAGAATGGTGTTGTGGAGCGGAAGAATCGTACTCTAAGCAAAATGGCTAGAGTCATGCTGAATCAGCATAATCTTCCTAAGTATTTTTGGGCAGAAGCTGTTAGTACCGCCTGTCATATTTTAAATAGGGTGTTAATTCGACCTATCTCGAAGAAAACATAATATGAGCTGTGGTTTGGAAGGATTCCAAACATTTCTTATTTTAAAATTTTTGGATGTCGCTGTTTTATCCTGAACACCAAGGATAACTTGGAAAAGTTTGACTCTAAAGCAGATGAAGGAATATTTCTCGGATATGCTGCTAAGAGTAAGGGATATAGAATTTTTAATAAAAGATCTATGATTGTTGAAGAATCTATTAATGTTACTTTTGATGAGCTAAATAGTCACAGATCTAGCGACAGTGATGATGAAGATGCACATGCAAAGACTGAGAAGAGTCCTGTGGAAGATCTGACCCAAAAGGTTGATTCATTAAAATTCTTACCAGATCATCCAGAAACACTCATTATAGGTGATGTAAAGTACACGCTCCTCTCTAAGGATTCTGAAATAGCAGCAAATGTAGCGTTTATTTCCCAAATAGAACCTAAGAATATAGATGATGCTTTTTCTGATGAGTTTTGGACTGATGCCATGCAAGAGGAACTAAATCAATTTGAGAGAAACCAAGTTTGGGAACTCGTTCCTAAACCTATTGGTCAATCAATAATTGGTACCAAATGGGTGTTCCGAAATAAACTTAGTGAAGATGGACAAGTTCTACGCAACAAAGCACGTCTAGTGGCACAAGGTTATAATCAAGAAGAAGGAATTGATTATGATGAGACTTATGCTCTTGTTGCTAGACTAGAAGCCATCCGTATGTTTTGTGCATTTGCATGTTTTAATGATTTTAAATTATTTCAAATGGACGCGAAAAGTGCATTTTTGAACGGGTTTTTAAAAGAGGAAGTCTTTGTGAAACAATCCCCTGGTTTTGAAAATTTTCAAAAACCTGATCACGTCTTCAAGCTTAAGAAAGCACTCTATGGACTCAAACAAGCACCTCGTGCTTGGTATGAACGCCTAAGTGCCTTCTTACTTGATAATGGTTTTTCAAAAGGAAAAGTTGATACTACATTGTTTATCAAATCTTTGAATGATGATATTCTCCTTGTGCAAATTTATGTAGATGACATAATATTCGATTCTACTAACGAAAAACTTTGTCAAGATTTTGCTAAGTGTATGCAGAGTAAATTTGAGATGAGTATGATGGGAGAACTAAACTTCTTCCTAGGACTTCAGATCAAACATCACTCAAAAGGAACATTCATCAACCAAGCTAAGTACACGAAGGACATACTGAAAAAGTACGACTTCGAAAACGTAAAGCCAATCGGGATTCCTATAGCTACATCTATAAAGCTTGATTCTGATGAAAGTGGCAAACCTGTCGACCAGCATAAGTATCGAGGTATGATTGATAGTTTATTATATTTAACTGCTAGTCATCCTGATATTATGTTTAGTATTTGCATCTGTGCACGTTATCAGGCAAATCCTAAGGAATCACATCTAAGTGCCGTTAAGCGTATCTTTCGATACCTTAAAGGAACTTCTACAGTCGGCTTATGGTATCCTAAAACTAAATCCTTTGACCTGATAGGTTACTCGGATACAGATTTTGCAGGATGCAAAGTGGACCGTAAAAGTACCAGTGGCACATGTCATTTCCTAGGAAAGGTCTTAGTCTCTTGGTTTAGCAAGAAGCAAAATTTTGTAGCATTGTCAACTACTGAGGCTGAGTATATCGCCGCAGGTCGTTATTTTGCTCAGATTTTGTAGATAAAGCAAACCTTAGAAGACTATAATCTGCACTACACTAAGATTCCTATTTATTGTGACAACACTAGCACCATTAATCTGACTAAGAACCCTATCTGTCACTCACGCACAAAACACATAGAGTTACGTCATCATTTTTTACGTGATCATCAGCAACACGGGGATATCTGCTTAGAATTCATTGACACAGATCATCAACTAGCAGACATATTCACAAAACCATTGGCTGAAGATCGGTTTAACATAATGAGGCGAAAGCTCGGTATACTTGAATTTTCAGATTCATAATGTAGTACGGTTTTTAAAATTAATTTTATGACTTAAAACTTTGAAATTTATTTAACAGAAATTATTTTGGAGCACAAGCCTAAAAAGGGTCTGTCTGTCACCACGACTACGGTCGAAGCGACGCGGTATTTAAGAGTTCCTCGGTGAACCTCCGTTAGCTGGGACAGTACCCCTACAGCTAACCCAAAGTAAATACTATTACTAAATTTAGGAGTCAATGTCATAAAGTTGAGTTTCATTTACCAAAACTGCCTTTATCGTCTCGAAAATACAAGTAGCCGAACTCGGGCCGAACACTGACTGAGTTCGGGCCGAATTCGGACCGAGTTCGGTCGGCGCTGTATTAATTTCTAGAACCGAACAGCCGGCCCTAAACTCTATATATACCACTCTTTTACCCATCTTTTTCACTCACAAATTCGTGGATTCATCTCCTTCCTATCAAAAACAACTTCCTACTTTATCTTGGCAAAGGTTCTAGGAGATCCGGTGGGCGATCCAACTTCCTTCTTTTCCTCCTTTTCAAAAAGGTACTTCATTTTTTTCTTCTTCTTCTATGGCTCCTAAGCGTCAGCGAGGATCAACTCCCCATGCTGGATCCTCTTCGCCTGATTATACTCCAGCCAGTTTATTTAGTCCAACACGACCAGTAGGATCAGAGGACTATAATTCAACTTTATTTCCTGACAAAGAATTCTCTGATCTCTGGTTTGATTCTTTTTCTGGTTGTAAAATTTATTTTGGAGCTTTTGTCAACTTTACTATATTTTCTGAGTTTGCTCCTACCTTCAACCATCTAGGCTACCGAGATTTCTTTGAAGTAGGAGAAAATATCTTTGACAATGCTGTTCGTATATTTTACTGCAACTTGTAAGTAAAACCAAATGGAAACTTTTATTCTTGCGTTGCTGGGCAAGAATTAGAGTTTAGTGCTACTGATATTAGTGAATTCTTTCATATTTCTGATATTGGTGAAGCACTAGTAGATATCAACCATGTCCAATTCCCTGCAGATGTCACCCTTGCCTCCTTCAAGGAACTAATCTGTCACCCAAACCCTGTTCCTCGTAGGATATTTTCACGACATCTGAACTAAAACTTTTATGAACTTCATCGACTTACTTTCTCTGTACTCCTTCCTAAGAAAGGATCTACTGACGAAGTTACTTTCTTCGAGCTTTCTACGTTATACCACATTCACTTTGGTATTCCTTTTTTATTCCAAAGACTATGATGGCCTGGATGCTAAACTGCAGAAATGTAGGACGCAATCTGGTGTATCCTATGCACCTGGCTTCTATCTTCCGTCGGTTTGATATTGATCTTCAAACTTTTGCATACTCCTCCACTCCAGTCGAGCTTACCAGATCTCGTAGATTTCCTGCTCCATCTCTGCCTCCTAGAGCTCAGCCTGCTCCAGATGTCGATGCTGAGGCTCCTCATCCTGATGCTGCTCCTGCTCCAGCCCCTGTTTCAGGATTTGATCCAGGATTTTATCAGCGCTTTGATGACTTTGTTACTGTTTCTGCACAACGTCATCAAAGCTATCTTGATTCGGAGTTTCGCCACATCTATCAGGCTCAGGTGTTGCAGAACGGGCTTGCAGATCTCCACTATAGCCTATCTCATGATCCAGTTCATCCGGTCACCATTCTGTCTCACCCAGGCTTTCCTGGTCCTCGGTTCGGAGATGAGGCATCCTTTCCGTACTTCGACCCTATTGCAGCCTACTTTCCTCCTGAGGCTCCTGGCGGTGATGACCCCACTATGTGACGTGGACTCAGCTGTTGGCTAGTGGATAGTAGTTAGTTGATGATCTTCTGTTTTGATGTAGTTTTTTTTATGTCTAAACTTCTTAGTTAGATATTTTAGTATTTCATCCTTGTACTTTGCATTATCAATAAAACATTTTCAGTTCTATATTACAGCACTTTACTTATCTATTAGTTGCTTTTGCTGTGTTTATGTATCTCTTTAGCTTCACTTTGTCTGTTATTTTTTATTGTTGGCTTCACACATTACGGGGGAGCCAAAGCCATTTTTATATTGACAAAGAGGGAGAAGAGCTATCATAACCAAAAAGAAAGACGCAAAAAGAAAGACTACTAATTTTTTTTAGGTACTTTTTGTTCTATTTTTTATATATATTTTGGTATAGACTCAAGTTTGTCAATTATCAAAATGGAAGAGATTGTTGGCCCATTCCATGGTCACACCCAATTTTGATAATCAACATGCACTTAAGTCAATACACAAAATATACAAACTGCTGCTAATCATTTTAGGCTATATGTGAAATCAATATCAACGGACGTTGTACTGCATCAACAAGCAAAGATATTATCAATCTGAAGATGAATTTCAATGGATTTTTGTTTGAGTCATTTTACAGTTTATTCTGTATTTTACTTTTTATTGAGTCTAGGATTTATATTGTAAAATTGACTAGGTAATACTGGCTTAGGTTTATCCCAGTCCAAATTTCTAAAAAGCCTACCTATTTCCATTTCCTCTTTACAAAATATTCTAAATTATTTTTTTAACAAATAGCTTTTGACAAATATTTCAAAATTTTCCTTGACAGAACTCAAAATCGAGTTCGGCCCGAGTTCAGTCCGAACTCTGCCCGAGTTCGGTCAGTTTAAATTCAAAGTTCAGTTGCCTCCAAATCTGCGCACAACGTCTCTATGCGAAATATTTGCATCAGAACTCTGCCCGAGTTCGGTCCCAGAAAACACCTATAAATAGAAGGGAGTTTTTTATTTCAAATCACTCATTCACTCTTCATCTTCTCTTCTCTACTCACCAAGTGTTTTCAAATGTTCTAAAGCTTTCAAATCATACATATACATCTCTTAGACAAAAGCCAGTAATATCTATGTTGATTTAGAGTCTTTTGGTGTCCAAGAGTTGTAAAGAGGTCGTTCCAAGTTTAGCAACTATCCTTGTTGTGGAGCCGATCGTGCGCTCGTCACCAAGCACGGTATTGTGAAGTTGGTCGTGCACTTGTCACCAAGCACGGTGTTGTAATAGACTGCAAGCTCTCATTTATCTTGTGCCATAGTTGATTAACATCGAGCAAGAGTACTCGAGACTGGATTAGTCCTCTCAGAGGGATACCAGTATACATCGCTGTGTCACTGAGTTTGATCTCTCTATCTCTTGCTGCATTTATTACTGTCTCTTATTTACTGCCATAGTTATTCTTAAGTTTTTAATTGGTGATTATTTTCTGCTACACACACACACTCTATTCACCCCCTCTAGAGGTGCTCAACGGTCCTACACCAACCTCTCAAAAACATAGGGGGTCTTTGATCCAATTCTCACTAGAGAAGCTTATTTGATTTCAGCTAAACAAAAAGAGAGAGTTGTGTGTATCAATCCCTTCATATTACATGCCACAAAATAGATGTAATAAAAAATAAGAGATGTGAAAGGAAGGAACTTCAGGACGATGTATCATACCTTCACTGGTAGTTTTTATTATACGGATTCCTTATATGGTGTGTTTTATTGAAAGATAACTCGCATAGGTACATAACAAATTCATAACAAGGAAGGTATAAGTTAAGGGGAAAGGACCTAATGTAACATGCAACAACAATATTGACCAGTATTCGATGTTGAATGGAAATACCCAAAGGTGATCTTGCCAACCAGTATACTACCAAGGGTAACTCACTAAGCTGATTACAAACTTAAGCTCAAAGAAAGAATGATATTTTATAAAAGAAGAGAGACTTAGAGATATAAATCTATCAAAATTCATGACATTCTTTCATTCGTAGCCATGTCAAAACAAAATACAAATCGTTACCATGTGCAAATATTATTTCAATTAGAATATAAGTATAATTATGAAAAGATATGTCTACTTGTCCAAATACCACAAACACGTACAACATTAGCACCATGCTAGGTTGTATCCGAACAAACTATGAAACAAAGGGCCTAAAGTAATTAACGGGGGTGTATTTCGAATAGAATGGGGGTAAGCATACATGTTCATAATAATCTAAAAGGGCCTAAAGTAATTAACGGAGAAGATGCAAAGAAGAGAAGAGAATCAACCCCTATACTTGCATATTGTTCACAAAGGCAATGACTTCATCCCTTGTAACAGGCTTGTTTATGCTATAAGCGAATCCCTAAATCAGCAGAGGATGTCATTTCAATATTTCCTGTACGTTTGTAAGAAACCTACAGATCCCAATCCTACAACAATTGTCCAAAGTAGAGATTAGAGAAGAAAATAGTTACGATTAGTATTATGAAACAAAGTGAATTACTACAACACTGGTAGTAGTAATTAACATCTGAACCTGTGCTTGTGATAATCAACTAAAAATTCAATAAGCTTATCTCAACGAATCAAATAACAGGATAGCTGACTACAATTTGAAATAACAACAATTTAATAAAATAGAAATGAAAAAATCAATCAAAAAGAGTTGAAGGGAAAAAACCTCACACGAAGGGACAGGTCAAAGACAAACGGGAAGGGAATACACCCAACCGACTATGAGGCAGCACTCGACGTGATCTATACCGGGATCCCGATCCAGATGTCGCCACTACCAGAGTTGCTTTTCAACTCATCGACGATCATGTCGGAGTTTGAGTCAGCGTGGCACTTCGACTCGCATGGCTGGTGCTCGTCCTCCTCTGCAAACTGGATGGGAAGGCCCGAGGTCTATTCTTCGACGGTGGATGAGAGTCGGGTAGGGTTTCCGAGGAGTGGATCTAGAGGCATTCGGCTCCTTCTTCTCCGGTGCCCTTTGTGTAGAGGAGAATGAAGATAAGAAGGAGAAGAAGAGGAGGAGAAAATTTATTTACAATGAGAGAGAGAGAGAGAGTAGTAATAAAAGGGTTTGATAAAGGGGGAAAGAATTTTGTTAAAGAAAAGTGTGGGATTGGAAAATTTTCAGAAATGCATTTCCCAACATAAACACAATTTATTCATTAAAGTTAAAATAACCTATGGCCAACTAAAAATGCATTAATTTTTTAGTTAAAATAGACTAAATTAAATCTAAATATATCAATTATTTAATCTTGGCTATTTAATATATAGTAATATTTTTATCTATAAAATTATAATCCTAATATTTTATTTTTTCTGAAACTTTCACATTCTTTTGTCAGATAAACAAAAATTTAGAAAGATCAAAACATCATAACCCAAATTATAATAATTAATTATATTCATAATTTAAATTTTAAAGAACTAATCCTTACTCTATTCCTAGCATATACTTTCTTTGTCCAATTTGGATTCAATCCAATCGTATCAATCTTTTATCAATATTTTATAGCACACAACACGTCTCTATCATTGTTTAAACTTAATATGACTCTTAATATTACTATGTAATTATTAGTCCTACATCTTTTCATTCATACACAAAAGATGACATCCATAAAAATTTTTACGACCCTTATTTTCTTAATCGTCATCTTAGTACACATTTCATGACATCATTTTTTCACTATCATTAGTTAAGTTGTTAATGACGGTCATCTACTAAGCTGACATTAAAAGTATTATTAATGACATTTTCTTATGAGTGTCATCTATAAAGTGTCATTGTTAACCATTTTTGTTGTAGTGATTGTAGACATCATAGACATTGTTTAGTTATTGCAAAGTAGACATCATAGACATTGTTATTTTATTGCAAAGTAGACATCGTAGACATTGTGTAGACATCGTAGACATTGTGGTGTAACTGTCCCTAGACCGCTCACATATCAAAGATACTTAAAACACTTAGAGACTATCTTCTTTTATTTTATTCATTTATTGTCAGATTTCTATCTAGTTTTATCATGTTTTTTCCTAGTTATTTTCAAATCATATATTTAATGGCTAACCTCTGTTTTATAGTCGTTATCATATATTGGAATTGCATTCAGTGAATTGTGCTCGTTCCATTCTGACTGGGTAGCCCAATATTTTTTAGGTTAGCCGTGACTACGCTTAGCATTGGGGAGACGGGTGTACTTGCGGGCCAAAACCTAGAGATTAGCTAGATAGATGAGTTGTAGTCATTTTCAATATTTGTAAAAGTTTTTATTTTTTTGCAAATGTAAAACTTGTGAATATTGTAAGTTTAATTTAGTTATTGTGAATGAGCAATAAAGAATTTAGTTATGTAATTTTGAGCATCATGGCCTTGACAACGTTCTACCGCCGACACAGCGACGTAGGCTGGCTTCGACACACACTCGTATCCCAAAAAGCGAGAGCGGGTCGTGACAGCATGATGAAGCGGTTGTCCAGTCTTTTGAGTACAATTAATCCTACTTATAACTTGGCTTGTTTGTATTAAGCTAGGTTTTATCATTTATCAGAATTAGGTTGACCAAGACTCTTTGTGCCAACAATCTCCCCTATTATGATAATTGATAAACCATGTTAATACAACAGCAAAATTTTATAGCCTTTGAGAAAAAGCTCCCTGGTAATCCATAGATTGCTTTTTGGGAAAAGAAGAAAAAGCTCCCCCATAATTGATGTCTTTTAAGCAACAAACGGGTTGCATAAGCTGTAATTCCTGAAAACCTGAACCAATCATTTTGCAAAAAAAAACTTAAATGATCATGTATATAAAATAAAGCAATAAAACTTATCATTACAAATGATCATATCACTGAGCATGAATAAAACCTGGCTTATTATTAATGTATCATATATTAGTATTTGCTAACCTTAACAAGGAACAAATATCATATATATACTTTAAGAGTGATATAGTGACTTCTTCTTTGTCATATTTGCAAATATGAATGTAGAGATGGTCATATGATGTGCTTTTAAGTTATAAAAAAAGAGGGATCATGTGTATACTCTGAGAGTAGTACAACTATTTTTCTTTCTGTTTATATCATATAACAAATAGAATCACAGATGCATATGAAACATAAATTATATTTCTACATAGGTTCATAAAACAAAGTTGTATTATTTCTTCCCCATTGTCATTTACCATAAGATAGATACAACAAGTCTAAAGCTTATTACATATTTAACATTCATAGGAGAAAAGAATCATGGCGAACCATGAGTAACCATAATGTATCTTTTGAACTAACATCATAAGCAGTTTGATATTAAACATAAAAAACACAACATAAGGAAGATAGTCTGAAGATAAGTCCAACATAAAGTGTAACCAATCATGAAGTAGAAAGTCATAGTGTCTGAAAAATAACTACAAATATCTAAATACAATCCCATAAAATAGAAATAATACCAACATAAGTACCAATATAGAGAATGTTTTTGTACATAAAAATGTCTATGAAGAACATAAGAATGTACAAATCATAAATCCATAATATGAAAAATCAAAACATGAGCTCCTTAGAACAAAAATATTCTTAGAAGCAGCTAACAGAGGTCAGCTATAGACCTGCACCACCGGTGGGATCATCAGTGGGTGGATGACCAGGAAAGTAGGTGCCAGATGGAATAAAGTAGGGCTGAACATAAGGATCCTCAATCCTATAGCCCTGGCGCGATGGGTCATGCATCACTGGATATGGTGAGAATGGATGGTGTGCATGAATATACTGAATGTCGACAATAGGGTTTGCCAACGAATGCATCTGCAGAGTAGTATGATAGTCCCGCTCGCAAAGATGAGATATGATCATGGCATGCTGACCGTTGATCATTTCATTTTGTAAGCAGAACTGCTAGTAGAACATCTCCTGAATGGTGTCCATGAAGACTGGAATGACAGATGTGGATGGTCCAGAGGCTGCTGGTATAGGAGCAACTGGATCAGTAGGGTCCATATGGTCATCAGAGGATACAGAGTCATCCTCATGAGAAGAAGGTAGATATGTTGGATTGGTCCTGTGGGCCTTCTTGAGAAAAGTTGGCTTCTTAAGGACAGTAGGCTCATCCGTAGGAACGCACAAGGGAACAAAGATAATGGTAGACACATGACATAAAGAAGTCGGCATTTTGAGCCACGACAGCTGATCATTCGGCTGATCATGGTCTTTGGAAGACTGAATGGAATAGAGGCATAGAAATAATATAGGGCAGACATCTCGAGAGAAGAAACCTCTTCAGTAGAGGATTTCTTGGGAAGGATGGCCAAAAAGATAATCCGGTGAAGTTCATAGTAGTATTGGTTGAGATAATGGACATGAAACTTCCTGGAGGAAATGATAAGAGGCACAGAGAATGTCACGGAAGGATTCAATGCCCATTCCATCCCCGAACTCAAAAGTTGTGCTACTACCTAGGGCTTCTCCTTCATTGGGGATACCAAGAATCTTGTCCAAAAGTTTAGCATCAAACTCTATGTCCATTCCTCCAACTCAGGAATAGATGACTCCATTTCATAGGATAAATTATAGTAAAACATCCTAATGGCGTTGATATAGACTCGTTTCCTATTAGAGGCTAGGTCACAAAGATGGAATTGTTCAAACTTAGATTTGTAGTCATGAAATATAGTAAAATTTATAGGACTACAAGAGCAAATATTTCACTTGACAAAATTCTTAAACCAAGCTATTGAATTTTCAATAGAGGAAAAAATAAATTCATCAAATTCTTCCTAATTTGGTCTCATGAATGAGAACAAGGAGTGTTGAATATCTTCTTATGGTGGATTAGAAAAAGAGGCCTCTCTTTTTATCTTTTTGAGAGTTTGGGTGCCATAGAGATTGAGGAAGAGAGAGAAGAAAATATACCTCAAGTTTTTGAAGAGGAGTGAAGAAAATTAAGAGGATCCAAAGTCCAAGATTTAAGACGTTAAGAGAACCTAGGGACCAAGTGTCACAATCCGCTTCCGGTATAAGGGCACATGTAGTGAACAACGTCCAGCCTATGCCACAGCATCGACAGTAGAACGCTGTCTAGTTTACTAACTATCAAGCTCTCACAAGGATATAATGCACATGCCATAGATCTCAACTCCAAATGGAGGACAAGTACAAATGATAACACTGAATACCCAATCATAATCTAAAGAACGATAAAATATCAAAAAAGTCTAATAAACTATGAAGTCTAAAACATCAACAACTTCTAAATACAATGTCAATATCCAAATCTCAAATATAACAAAAAAGTCTCTACTAAATATACTAGCCAAGAATTCTAACAATGAATCTATCACATTTCTAAAAGAGTAGTTAAGCCCCTCGGTAATCACTTCTAAGCATCAGGACCCATGGTTGATATCCCCTCCTCGACTCCAAAGAATATGGGACACGTCCCCTAAGCAGTCATCTAAAAAATATATCAAGTCAGGATGGAAAAAGTATACCTCTTCTAGCAATTTCAATTAAATGACAAAGACTATAAAACAGTTATAATAAGTAATATTTGATGAGCAGGAAAAGAAGGAGTCAAGAAATGAAATATAACAATAGTTAACTAGAGTACAAAAAAAGTAAATATGGTGAACCAGAAAAACATGACAATAAAGACTGTAATAAAGATAACTAAACTAGAACAGATGTGATGTGAGTCCAACAAATATAATATAAATCCAGCTAGAAAGTTACTAATCCAGTATGTTTTGAGATACTGCTTTCGACATATAAACTACTAGAGGGTAAATATGTCACATCGTATACTTGGCAAGTGTGCGATGGCTATCTTTCCAGATTATACCAGTAGGGGTAATTCTAATATTTTTAGAAATATTTACATGTCTACGCAAGTATTTTCACGCCCCGACTAGTACAAGTGAATCAATATCCCAACACGTAAATCAAGTACAAGTCTAGCTAGAAAGTAAGTGATGCCAGTAGGTGATTCCAAAAATAGCGGCCAGACAAATGAGACACATGTGTCACAAGTAGATGAATCCAGAAATACTAATACGTATCATCTCAGAGAATCAGATAATACTATACTAGAAACTGAATCATAATAATTATCAAATAATAAAAACTATCAGAGAATGTACTCTCCTATCGTCCTGAGCAGTAAATATTGTTCGAAGTCCAAACTGACGTCACATACCTATGTATGAAATATACAGAGTTACTTGGTATTTAGGTGTATTAAACATGGATATCTAAAGTATAATATGCATTCTAAGTCAGTTCTAGGTCAACACTAGGCTTCCGGGGTCAAACTAGGTTAATACTAGTTAAACTAGGTCAAAGCTAGTCAAACTAGGTCAATGTTAGTCAAACTAGGTTTTCAAGGTCATTACCTTTTCATTTCAAGGTAACCCAACCTATACTAGACTATCCTAGTCTCCAATTAGACATTTACCTATTCATAGGGCATATTGGATACTCTACTCATTACCCCTCTACCCTATTTTAAGTTACCCGTCAAGTTACCTTACTATATTACAGATAGGTAAAGCCCTATACTATACATCATCCTAACCATAGGTAATATCCTATTACCTATACATTACATTACCTATAATATGATATTACCTATACTAGGTACTACCATACTCTATGATTTTTACCTTGACCAATATCCTAGTATATAACTTATACCTTGGTGTCTAATTCATTACCCAAGTGTTATCTTAATACCTATTCAAGATACCCACACAACCCCTTAATACTCTAATACCACTTGATATCAAACCCAATACCCAGGTACCAGTCTAAAACCTACACCACCACTAGACACTATGACACTCTCACTTGTGAGCTCATGCCCTAACATACCTACCTATCTAACTAGGTAAGCCGCTAACCTATTTAACTCACAGATAAACTCTTTACCTACTCATGCTTACCCATCTAACTGTACCCTACTGTCATATTACTAGATCTGGCCAAAAATCCCTATTTACCTCACACTAACTAGCACTTCACTCACTATCACAGGATGTTAACTCACACACTCACTTGTATATGCTGCCAACCTCACACACTGACCCCTGACACTCTACTGCTGCCATCTCACATACTGACCCCTAACATTCTATTGCTGCCACCTGTGAGCAGGTGCACACAGGCCAAGCCTTCCTGCGAAAGGGCATAAAGACCTGCCAAAGGGGTAATCCCCTTACTCATGTGCAACCAGGCTATTGCAGGCCACCCCTGTCTACTGTTGGCCAATTGGCCCTGCCAAGGCCAAGCAAAACCCTGTATATGTGTTTGCAAAAACAAAAAGTTTATAACAAACTTACAAAGAATCGTACAAAGTACAATGAATTCTGGAGAAGTACAACTTTAGAAATCTGATCAGAAGACGATCACTTTATCCCTTGGACGATGTGAACTTGAAGACTAGAGCCTCTGGAGAATGCAGCAGAAATTTTGCAAGAGTACTTGATCTCTGTGATGCCTTGATAATGATTGGAAACTCTATTTATAGAGTTCTGGAAATAACTGTTTTAGCAGTTATTCTGATGTGCGCGAGGCTGAACTGCGCCACTTTGGGTTGCGCCAACCTTATGTTGAGCCAACTTCCATCATGTGATTGAGATGCGCATGGTCGTATACAGAGTAGTGGACACATTTTGAGAGAGTAGTGGCATGTGCGCCATGTCATCCTGCTTTAGAATGTAAGTTGTCTTAACTTTATCAGGTTGCACGAGCTTCAGTCAACAAGTCAAACTGCACCTGATTGGGTTGTGCCTAGACACAACTCAGTGCATAGGCACATGGCAGCTTTCTGAATATATGAGAAGAATTTATTCAGATTGTGCCTAGGTGCAACTTGCAGGGTGTACAGAGAATTTGTTCAGATTGTGCCTAGGCGCAACTTGCAGGGTATGCAGGACAGCTGTCAATCAAATCGTCTCGAGTGGCATGCTTTGAGGGATTCGAAGAGATTTTCTTCATGTATTGTGCTGTCAGCTGTCAGTGCTGTCAGGCAATAATGGCAATTATTGTCAGACGCCACGTAGGCTTAGGCACAATATGATTTGGGCGCACTCTGTTGTCAGGCACAACCTAATCAGTGGTACAGTTTGATCCTTTATGCTTCAAAACAGTGGTGCAACTCAATTTTTGGGCGCAATTTGATTGCTGGATAGTAAAAACATGGCACAACTTGATTTTTAGGCTCTACAAGACCCCCTTCAAAGTTTTCGAATTTTGAAATTTTACAAAACTTCAAAATATTTTGAATCATGGCAATGACTGAGTCAAGTTGCGCCTATCTTGCACAGTCTGTTGCAAACCGTTACGATTTTCTATACGCAACTTAAGGTGACTGTTAGGATTCTATCTTTAGGCTATAAATAACCCTTGTTTAGCCGATTGAAACTCTTTACATTTACTTCTAATCTTCTTTGAATCCTTGCGATCTTCTTCTTCGACTATTCTCTCGACGTCAAGGCCCCCAAGAAGACCGTCGCCAACAAAGGGAAGGACGTCGCCGCCCCATCGACTCGTGTGCCATATTATACGTCGCCCTCTTCTCGACGAGAGACTGCGAACCCAACTCTGGAAGGTGATCAAAGATGAACAAGTTGGACTTATGAAGGATAAAATTGACTTGTGCCCCTTTTCTTAGAGTGTGGCGCATCACGAACTTTGTGCCACCCCTTCTTAGGGTGTGGTTGCTTTATTTGAGCACTGTTCGTTTTTACGAACGTGTTGCACATGCTGTCGCGCAACTCAGTTATTATGCAATCAAGAATATTGCGTAACTAAGTTGTCGCACAACCTGAGATGTTGTGCAACTTAAGTTTCGCGCAACACATTATGTTATGCAACTCAGGTTGTCGCACAACTCAGAATATTGTGCAACTTAATTGTTGCGCAACCTAAGATGTTGCGCAACTCAGAATGTCGCACAACTCAGGATGTTGTGCAACTTAATTATTGGCACAACCTAGGATGTTTGTGCAACTTAATTGTTTGTACAACTTAATTGTTTTGCTTTTTATAAAGATGTACACTTTTGTTGCTTCTAATTTTTTGTTCATGTATTTCTTTGCAGTTGATCTTAGGGAAGACCCAAATGCTGAAAGATTTGCTTCAGCATTCAATATCCCGGAGTACAAGGAGAATTTGTCTCATGTCACATTCCCTCAGTACGACGGTCCTGAAGCACGAAGAACCCTCCTCATAGCTCAAGATAACCAAACCTTGCTGAACTTAATGAACGGAGAGCCTCTTGAAAGTCTGGATACTATAGTCCACAAGAAACCTGCCTTTCTATTCGAGGATGCCATCAAGAAGACCTCCCAGCCTAAGACCAGAAAAGAGGGAATAATTTTCACAAAGGAGGATAAGGTCATATACCTCGCAAAAATATCAAGGTCTATGGCATTATCCCAATTTGCTTTTGCTAGCTATCCCAAAAGAATGTCATGGGATCTGACTCCCATTCAATAGGCGAGATTCGACAAAATCTGTTACAGACTGGGTCCGAAGAACAGGGACCTCTTTTACAGTACCTTTGAAAAGTACAGTACACATTTAAGAGGTTTGAAGCCAAGCTGCATCCCTCCCGAGGATTCCTCCCTGCTCCTTCCAGTCAGAATACCCATTTTTGCAAATACTTTTACAAAACCTGAAGGAAGATATCCAGACCGCGGTATGCATATGACAGGTCTGGTTAACCCAGAGATGAAGCGCTGGAGCAGTTTGTCTATTTGAATTTTGGATCAATTCAAGGACAAGCTCTTCGATCTGGGTCTCTACAATGCCATCTGAACTACAGTATATGGCATTCGCCCGAACGCTCATATGTTCTTGGCTCTAGTAGAGTGGTAAATGAAAGTAGTGGGACTTTCATGACTCCCCATAGAGAAATGGGATTTGCTCTTCATGAGATAGAATATCTCTCTCACCTACCAATGGGCGATAATCCATACGAAGAGTATGTGCCCACTAATGACGAACTGGATGCTATGGCAGAGGAGAACCCTCAAATGATCACCGTCTTCCAAGAGTTATTGTGCCACTATAAGATCTGCTCGCTCTACTACAAAAGTACCACTGCATGTACTTGTTACACCACCATGTGGATGCCATATCTCTTCTTGGGTCATGCACGAAAGGACAAGCCACTAGAAAGTCAAGCCTGTGCTCCTCATTTCTTTGAACCCTTCAATCAGAGCGACATGTAATATCTGATGGAGCAACATGATCATGGAGATGTTACGCTGGCTGAGGACTTGGATCCGTTCAAGGATGGCGATACTCTCCAGAGTTACCTTAGACAGGGTTACAGACCTATGTCTCAAGAGGCCCAGCTAGCGGGTTTTCTATCTTTATGGCTACGGCACTTTATAGTTCCAGGAGCCAGCACAGTCGACAGATTCCATCAGGGCATCCTGTTTGCTGCAGCACATCTTATCTTTAGATATAAGATGAATCTCTTATCGGCCATAACCTGCCGTTTGAATACAGGATTGCGTTCTTTTGTACAGACCATACTGAATGACAAAGCGGCGAGGCAAGATTTCCATCGTACCGAGATGCCATACACCTATCTATTCGGATGGCTAATGCTTCACCATCCCTGTTTGATGAAACCTGATATGGGAACTGTCGACGGAGACTTCATCATACGCTTTTCCAACGCTTACTGGCAATATACTTCCCTTTTAGAGTGCAGATTTGCCTTGAACCATAGATCGGGATAGAGTTTTCAGTGTGTTGGGCCTCCTCATGGGTATGAGGCTATGCCTCCATAAATGATGGATTTAGCTGAAGGATCACTCCGTTTAAGCCCACCCATCATTTCGTAGTTGCAGGCAATCCGTCCCTCTTACTTGGTCTACAAATTTGAGGAAGAGTGCTATTTGGAACCGTACTTGCCAAGTCAATTTGCACGGCAGTTCGGATATGATCAGCTTCACGTGGGTAATGCCACCACTTGCCTACAGGCCAAGGGTTACCTCATTGATAGGGCTAGGGCCTGGAGCTATTACAATGCCCAGGGTACAAAAGCTATATTTTCTATGCCCTATAATCTTCCAGAAGGCCCGTGTATGTTATATACAAACGCAAACTTCTATACTTCAACAAACACATTCACTGAAAACTTCCATCCTGTATACAACTTCGCAAGTAAAAAGAGATCAAAACAGGAAAAACTCACTTCTCACTCTTTTCGGGATGCAGAAGACAAAGATCCTGCAGATACACCACTGGAGGCATCAATTTTAATGAACTATGCTGATGAAGTTCAAGATCCTCTGGACGTGTCTATAAAGGTACAGAAAGAGAAATCCCCTACTAAGGGTTTGAAAAAAAGAAAGGCTAAGGAGACGACAGCCCTTCACCAACAGGATAATAGACCCGACTCTCCAAGGGCTCCGAAGAAGAAGAGAAGAACGTCACTGGTTATCAATGAACCAACGACCACGAGAACAACTCGTTATCAATCAAAATAGATGCTCCTTAGTTCTTCCTCTGGAGAGAAGGACATCACTCCTTCTATTCAGAAGCAAGGGATAGTCACAGAAGGAGGAACATCTATCACTTTGATCGATCCGGAGGACGATCGCACCGGAGCTACTGAAGACCCGGTTGCATTATCTCACAGAGAGGTCAGGATAAAACTGGTAATCACTGAAGAAATACCATCTCAAGAAGGTAATATCAAAATTGTGATATACCCTAATATATCAATTTTTCTGTCAAAAATGTATATTAAATTGATCTCTTTCTTTGCATTGGTTACTTCAGCAGATGTCCAGCCTTCTACTACCACCGTAGAAGCTTTAGAAAATATGACAGTATGTATTCCCGTAAATGTACTTACTGCAGCAGGGATAACAGTTCCATCTCCACCTCCTGTGAGTCTGGAAGCCACCTCTCCAGAAAAGAATTTGCCTCCACAAGATCCTCCAAAAGCTCAAGAGTCTACTTATTCTGAAGAGGCGATGATTGAAGCCTTAGCTGATTGTGACTTTGGTGAATATGATGATGATTAGAATAACGTCACTAAAGAAAAACAAACTTTAGTGAGTGCACCATCACCTCAGGAACTCTCAGCTAATAAAGATCCCTCAACTGCTGAAGATGAGGAATATGTGGTTAACGATGAAGAACATATTAATCCTAAGATTGATGAACCCATAATCGCTGAGAAACCTGAGACGTCTGGAGTGGCAGCAGAACCAGCAGATCAAACTCCAATAACTCTGCCACCTCGGACTGAATCCAGAACAGGAAGTAGTTAGGCTACTATGTCTACAGATACCCTATCAAAGCTTTAGGCAGAGACAGTCAAACCTCTTGAGACTCCTCTTGATGTACCCAGCTCAGGTAAATTTCTAAGCATGATCTATTTGTCGTAGCGCCTTCAGCATTATATGTTACTAATATAAATAACATATGTGATTTGCAGAAGAACCTATAGGGACTGTAGCAGGGGAGGGAAGTTCTTCTCATATTAGCGCTCAAGATGAAGTACCTCCACCTACTAAAACTGTAAAGACTCCAGCGGACGTAGTAGCCACACCAGGAGCCATGTCAACTAACAAATTCATGGTGGACTACTTCACAAAAGTTTTCTTTACATCCCTGGAGCCTCTGGTTCATAGAGTAATGGAGAGAGAAGATGTTCCTTTCAGTACCATCAGAACTCCTTCTTCATTCTTGATTGGAGGTATCCGAAGCCAAGGAGACGAGGCTCAGGCTACATTTTTGGAACACATTTTGAATGAGCTGGAGGGCTCAATTAAAGCTTACCAGGAGCTAAAAAGAGGAGATCTCGAGTAGCTGGTAAACACAGAATTTGAAGCTATAGCTCGAGAAGCAAAAACTAGCAAAGTCAATTTTGAAGCATTTTTGCTGGCTTTTACTAGATAATCTTTCGAACTAGATATTCAAATTGCTGATGTAGTTGTTATTGCTGAGAGACATAAAACTAAAGCTGTCGATGAAGAGAAGAAGACTGCTGATCTGGAAGCTAAAATTACCCAACTTCAAACAGAACTCCAGACTGTCAAATAGAGCTTAGAAGAAGAAAATTAGTTGCACCAAGCTGCTGTTAATCAAATGGAGGCTCTGAAGCATCAGATGGAGGAATTTGAACGTTTACAGAATGAAAAACTAGTACGTCAAACTGCTGCTCTACAACCTTTCGATCCTGAATCAGGAAGTATTAAAGCCAGACAGAGAGTGCTAGATTCTCATGATGAAAGAGTTCAAGTTCTGAAGAAGAAATTGCAGAACTTATTACCTATCCTTCAGAGTAGAATGAGCAAAATTTGTTGCCCTTTTTATTACAATGTATTTTTTTTAAAATAGAAATAAAATGAGAAACTTTTTATGTGGTTCTATTACTTGTTGCATATCTTGTTATAGATATAAGTAATAGAATAAAAAAATATATTCAGAGGTACTGGACATGATATATTTCTTGATTTAGAAAATAACAATATTTATTATATCTGCTCAGAGGTAATGTGGACGTGGCAGAATATAAAGTTTAGCAATACTGTTATTTCAATAGACAACTTTATCAGAGGTAATAAGGACGTGACAAGTTGCTGATGTAGATAATCGGAATTCAAAGGTATGGGGGACGTGAATTCCTGTTATTTACAATAAAGTAAATAAGAGACAATAAATGCCAAGATTACTTGATGAATGAATGATAAGTCAAAGAATGTGAATGAATGAACAGTCACTTCGATTTTCGAGGAAGAGACGCTAAATGAGTGAACAGTCATCTTGATTCTCGAAGAAGAGAATGAATGAATGAATGAATGAACAATCACGTCAATTTTCAAGGAATGGACATTGAATGAATAATTATAAATTAGTAAACGGTTGGACTTGTCATATCGGTTCTCGAAGCCAACTATCTAGTCGTTCTGTCTATAAATAGAGCAAAACTTTCGTAGATATCATCAACTTCTTTTCTTTCTGTACGAAAATGTCTTCCAAAGATTTGCTCACTCCGAAGACCGAAGGAATGACCAAGAAGCCTCCTGTTGAGCCTCCGGTGCCTCCTCATAAAGAAGTGGGTGAAGGCTCGACTGTTCCTATACCCGAGCAGGATTTGATTGCCAAGCTGGTGGAGCCTGGGAAGACTGCCGAAGAAGAAGCAGTAAGGGTGGCTGCCTGTCAGTTGCTAGTATGTTCAGACAACAAAATGTTTGAATTACTAGCCAATCATGTATTTAATCAGGAAGGATCGGGTCCTCGTCTCCGTCCTTAATATTATGTAACTCTTTTCAGCTTTTGAATAAAAAATAAACTTTTATTTACATTATTTCTCTGAATGAAGAATATTTTGCTGTTATACATAATATTTCTTGAGAAATTTGCCATTGATAGGCATCATAGCAACTCTGCCATCAATATCTGTTAGTTGATAGGCTCCATTTGAGAAAACCTTATTTATCACATACGGACCTTGCTATTTTGCCTCGAACTTGCCTTTGCTCATGTGAGTCATAGTCATAGGACGTCTAACTGTAAGAACTAGCTCGCCTTCCTGAAATGTTCGTACTTTGACTTTGTAGTTGAAAGCTTTTAAAATTCGGACTTGATAAAGTTCGATATGTTGTTGGGCCTGTAGCCTTTTCTTATCGAGTGCCTCCAATTCTTGAAGTTGGAGACGATCATTGTTTTCTGTGGTAAGTTCATTAGTAATAGCAATTCTCAAGGATAGAATTTGAATTCCCAGCGGTAAGACAGCTTCGCATCCATATAGCTTCGCATCCATATACCAGAGAAAAAGGTGTGCAACCTTTGGGATTATGGACTGTAGTGCGATAAGCCCATAGACATTCCCGAAGTTTCTCACTCCAATTACGTTTGTTAATAGAAATAAACTTTTTAAGGAGTTTGATAATAGTTTTGTTGAATGCTTCAGCTAACTCGTTAGCCACAGGATTATAGGCCGTAGAAGCAACATTATTGATTTTGTTATCATCATTGAACCTATTAAACTTCTGGCTGACAAATTATGGCCCATTATCATAGATAATTCAACGAGGTACACCAAATCTGTATATCACATGATGTTTGATAAAGTTGATGACATTACTAGTCTTCACTTCAGCTAAAGGTATAGCTTCAGCCCATTTAGAGAAATAATCGGTTATAGCCAAGATGAAGCGATGTCCTTTAGATGAAGGAGGATTAATTGAACCAATTACATCCATACCCGAAGCTTCGAAGGGCCATGAAGCAGCAGTCGGGTGAAGAAATTCTGACGGTTGGTGAATGAAATTCGCATGAATTTGACATGCACGACATTTCCTTGTATAGTCAATGGCATCTGATACCATAGAGGGCCAGTAATAGCCCATACGTCGAATACGATCCTGTAATTTGGTATCGGACTGATGTGCTCCATAAACGCCATCATGAGCTTCGTGTAATATCTGCTTTGCTTCATCACTAGCAAGACATCTTAAGAGTAATCCATCAAAAGTCCTTCAAAAGAGTATTTTGGTGGTATGATTATAATAGAATCGAAGCGATCGCCGACGGATACTTGTAGCTTCTTTAGGATCTTCAGGTAGTATGTCATATGCTGCAAAGTCGATGGAAGGTGCTCTCCAATCTTTGCTAATGACATTGACTCCAGTTGAATTGCTATATTTAATATTATGATTGTTTTCAATACAAAATAATTCTCTATTAGAGATAACAACCATTTATTGTCTTTTGACTGGAACTGCCAATACCGCAGCTAGGTTAGCCAAGGCATCAGCTTCTGTATTGCATGCTCGATGTACATGTTCGATAAAGAAACCTTTGAACGAAGAAGCTATTCTGATTGCTGCTTCATAGTATGGTACCAGATCTTGATGTTGGACTTCATATATGCCTCTAACCTGATTAACAATCAGCTTAGAATTGCCATATACTTCAAGATATTCAATATCTAGTTGTTTGGCTAATTGGAGTCTAATGAAAAAAGTATTGTATTCTGCGACATTGTTGGAGCACGACTCATCTAGGAAATAAGCCCTCTGAATAGTTAATCCATCTGGTGAAATGAGAACAATTCCTACTCCAGCGATAAGGGTGCCTCCGGGTCCAATTCTAGACGCTCCGTCGAAGAATAAATGCCACGTAAGGAATTCTTCTGATATCATATTTGATTCCAATGTTTCGTCTAGAATTTTATCATAAAGTTTAGATGTTTCAGGAACAGGATGAGCTGCTAAGAAATCAGCTAGTGCTTGGCCTTTCACAGACTTTTGTGGAACATACACCATATCATATTGTGCTAATAATATGGCCCATGTAGCAAGCCTTGAGTTGAGTGTACTGGGCTTCTTCATTAATACTTGAAGAGGATTGACTCGAGAAATGACATGAATAGTTTGGCCGATAATGTAATGTCTTGTCTTTTGAACATCAAATATTAAGGCTAAACATTCCTTCTCTACTGGACTATAACGATGTTCAGCTCCAATCATCGTTCGACTAAGGTAGTAGATGGCTAGTTCATGACCTTCCTTGTTCTTCTGAGCCAGCAATGCTTCCAATGAATGGTCCATCGCCCAGATATACATCAAGAAGGGTATTCCTGAAATCGGTGGCATTAGCACTGGTGGATTCATCAAATACTACTTTATATCATCAAATGCTCGTTGACATTCTTTCGTCCAAATGAAAGATATATCTTTCTTCATTAACTGAGTAAATGGTCTGCAACGTCCAGATAAATTCGAAATTAACCGCCTGATGTACGCAAGTCGACCTTAGAATCCTCGTAGCTCTTTTCGGTTGCGTGGAGGACGCATCTCTTTAATGGCTTTGATCTTCTCGGGATCAACGTGTATACCCTTAGAGGTAATGATGAATCCGAGAAATTTGCCACTAGAGACACCTAAGAAAGACTTGGTGGGGTTCATTTTGAGTTGATGCTGGCACATTAGATTGAAAATAGTTCTTAAATCTTGGATGTGATCTTCCTTTAGACAACTTTTGACAGCAATATCGTCAACATAGCATTCGACAGTCTTTTATAGATAATCTCGAAAGATAGTACTCATAGCTCGCTGGTAAGTTGCACCTACGTTCTTAAGACCGAAAGGCATGACTGTATAACAGTATACTCTATGAGGAGTACGGAATGAATATGTTTTTCATCTTCAGGATTCATCCAGATCTGATTGTATCCAGAAAACCCATCCATGAAAGAGATTCGTTCGAATCCACAAGTATTGTCGATCATAACATCGGTAATTGGAAGAGGGAATTCATCTTTAGGACAAGCATCATTAAGATCTCGAAAATCTATGCACACTCGAACCTTCTCGGTCTTCTTCATAACTGGTACAACGTTGGCTACCCAATCAGGATGCTGTTCTTCTCTGATAAAACTGCAAGTAATAAGTTTTTTGACTTCATCATCAATCGCATCCATCATTTCAGGCTTGAATCTCAGTTGTTGTTGTTTGACTGGTTTAGCATTAGGCAAAATGTTAAGTTTTTATGAGTTGCAACCTGGGGATCTAAACCCGGCATATCTTCATAACTCCAGGCGAAGACATCAATATATTCAAGAATGAGGTAAATTAGTTCTTGTTTATCATCTTTAGGAAGATTTTTGCTAATGAAGATTGGTCACGATACGCCCTTCTCTCCAACATCGATCTGGACTAGTTGATCCTCAGTAGGTGGCTCTCGTTGTTCAAAACGAAGTTTCCACTGATTGTCCATCCTTTGTGCCCAAGGGTCCACTTCATGAGCTTATTCAATGTCATCTTCGTCATCTTCCGAGAATTCAGCAGACACCATGTTAAAAGATACTGTTATCCGATGAACATGACCAATGCTGGTATCATAATCTCATGAAATGGAATCAGAAGAGTTAGATCATTTATCTTCATCGGATTCAGAAGGTTTTGGAGTTGGAAGTGTGAAGTATAACCTAATCTCCGCTTTGCTTTACTGTAATATTGTTGTGAATTTTCTTTTGGAACATAAATACGAAGAGGAGTTTGTCTTCCTTTACCATTATTAAGACCAGTTCTGAAATCATAGCCCATTTTATGGATGATTGCCTTAGATTGTGGACTATAGCGACGTAACTGTAGCCTTCCTGTATCATCCTTATTATCATTGTCAAGCATGATTTTTTGTTCTTCTCGTTTATTAAAAACTATAGGCATTTCACCTTTCTTTCGAGACGGTACTAAAAAGTATGACTCTTGTATTGAATCCAATGATACTACATTTTGTAGAGATGATACAACTCCTATTGTAGGTGGTTTAAAGCTATCTAGCATATCCAAGTAACATTGAGTATAATAAGAGACATCAGTATACTGTAAAGGAGATACTTTATTGATTTTTACACTATCATTCACAACAGGACCTTTAGCCTTAACAGGCTTAGTCAGATTGATAACTAGAGGGGTAGAAGAAGAACGAGAAGGAGGAGGGGGCTTCTTATGACGAAGGTCGATTACAAATAGCTCAGAAGAGGTGAGCTCCCTTTGTTCCTGACTAACACCAGGAGGCTGCTTCTTATGAGAAGGAAGGTAGATAGTCAATGGTTTGGAAGCCTGAGGACATGAAGTACGCCCTTTGACAGGAATGACCAGAGTATCATTCGACACATCTTTCTGTTCTTCATCTGTATCCATTGCCAGTACCACCTTTATGAATTCCTCTTTATATATGCGAGAGTCGTTGCAGTACGCTTCAACCCCTGGAAAGGATTAAGGTCTACGACTTCTTTTTGTACTTCTCCTTGCCATCCATATATTTGAAATATTGGTGAAGAGTAGAAGGTACAATGTTGTGTTCATGGAGGAATGGTCTTCCCAGCAAAGCATTGTATGAGCCATAATTATCAATCACATAAAAAGTTACCTTTGTACGAAGATTGCCGATTTGAAGTTTTAGCCGTATCTTTCCCAAAGGTTCACTTCTTCCTTGATTGAACCCCAAGATGGTAGTGATAGTTGTAGAAAGATTATGCACTGGGATCTTCAAAGCATCCAGCATGTATTTCGACATGATACTAAGAGCAGACCCTGGGTCAATCAGAATGCGATCGACTTTCATGGTATCCACATATCACGTGAAGTAGAGAGGACAATTATGACGATTATCTTCTAAAAGTATGTCATCTTGTGTAAAAGTAATATTGGGCATTAATTCAAATATACTATGACAGGCTCCTTTTCAGGCTTCTTGAGGAGAGTAAGACAAGCATCAGCCTGCATCAAAGCTTTACTTAATGTTTCTCGAGTTTCTTTTGAGAGACGTAAGAGTTCAAAGATTGACAATCTCGCTGGAGTATTGGCCAGTTGAGCCAATATGTCAAAATTATATGGCTTTTCAAGTCCAAGGGATGAGGACTTCTTTAATGCTTTGTCAAAACGGACAGGTTATTTTCCTTTGTCTGCTGATGTCGGTTTGGGAGGAGTTGGTTCCACTACCGGTAAGGATGTAGATGGTATATTCTCCGCAGAAGAAGATGATACAGGGGAACATCAGAAGATGAGGCAGGATTCTCTTGATTTTCAGGATACTCTCAAAGATAAGGTTTTCCAGATCTAGTGCCATTAGAATTTTTTCTTCTGCTATTAGTTCAAAGGATACCATGTTGCAGCTCTTAGATTTAGTTTTATAGCACTTCTTTTGATTGGAAGAGGAAGGCGCTTCAAAGTCTGCTACCAAATCTGGGTGAATCCACATAATTTCTCCTTTATCAGTGGACAGTAGAAAAAGACCTTCATTTTGGGGAGGTGGAAGATTCACAATCTCGAGAGTAGCTCTTGGGATGGGGACAACACCATCTTGCACTAGTTGTGGTGGGAAATCACCAAACTGTACAGAAGCGACATTAGCTGTCACAGTCTTCTCATCCTGCTAAAGAGTAATTGCTCTAGAGTTGACCATCTCCTGGATTTTGCCTTTGAGTACGTAGCATGCTCGAGTTGGATGTCCTATAAATCTGTGATAAACACAATATTTAGGGTGGTTAGTTTTACCTACTTTTTCTGGCCGTTTTGCTTCCGACAGTTGAAGTTTATTACTTTTAATTAAGCAATCGAAGATGCTCATATTATCATCTTCATCAAAAGAATACTCTTCTTTTGGAAGATGTGCTTTCTGTGGTGGTGCTGATGGAGTAGGTGCCATCTGAGTAACATTAATAGCCAACGATTCCTTGCCCTTGAGATTGATGGCCACTGTTTCTTTACCCTTGTGATTTTTTTGGCGATTATTCACAGCTGGTGTGGAATGTTCATCTTGGTTAGGATGAGTCATTTGAACTCCTAACTGCTTGAACTTCTCAGCGCTAACTTCCGCTGCCTTGGCATTCACAATAAAATAAGGCTAATCTTGGAATTGTGTTAATCCCGTCCACATACTGATAGTAGGCAACAAGTTTGATTTGCAGGTGTCTATTATCACAGCAGATGGAGTTCCTAGAGGCATTTTAAGTACCTCTCGGCAGAATCTTTCAATAAAACTCTCTGTGGATTCATTGTATCTTTGTTTAATTTTAATAAGGGCAGACATCGTCATATCGTTGACTCCCTCATAGAACCATTCCAAGAACATTTACTTGAAACTAGCAAATAAAGTTATACAGCCATCAGGCAAGTTACGGTACCAGTTGTATGCTGCACCGGCTAAACAACCGACGAACACTCTGGTAAGAAGAGCATCATTTGGCTGCAATTGGTCAGTCATCACTTCAAAATGATTGATGTACTGACTTGGAGAAGTGCTGCCATCAAACAACATAATGGTTGGAAGCTTGTATTTAGGAGGAAATTGAACTTCCTTCCATTCTGCAGGATAAGGTTGTTTTATCCCAAGTCTTTGTAGACCATCCTTTTGCTTAAAGGCCTCAAACTGAGTGCGTAAGAGTTTTCCATCCTCATTAGCATCTTCTGATATTTAGAAATTGGAAGGCTGATTTGAATTGTTGGAAGGAAGAACAACGTGGTAATTACCACCCCCAGTACCAGACTGACTGGGAGCAACTTGAACTGGTACAGAAACAACTTGGGGAGGTGGTACCCCCAGACCAACATTAACAGGTACAGAGGATGCTATGAGTTCGGGAATAGTAGCAGGATTTATAACCGGTGGCACTGTATGTTGGTCCGCGATTATAGTGTGCATACTTGCGACCATTTCAGCCATGGTCTTCAGTTTGTCTTCCAGTGCAGCAATTTGTTGCTCTTGACTGGCTGAACTAGAAGCATCTTGATCTTCTGTAATGGCATATGCTGTCACCTCTCTTGCCATTATTGACGAGATAGTTTGTTCAAAACTTTTACTATCTGTATCAAAATCAGACAAAGAATCATCTCCTAGATGAGTAATAGGAAGATCTTCCTGATTAAAGACATCTTGATCCGAATTACGATCTTTCGATCTGGTATGTTGAAAGACCCCTTTACTGGATGCACGGAGTTGTCTCAAGTATTATTGACTCGAATTACGAGACGAGCCATGCTTTGAGGATTTTCTACCCCCAGTGTATTGGGAAGTCATATTGACAGAAGCATATAATAGCTCGTCTTCATCTCCCGTTATAGGTTCAGGAGTTGAAGTATAGTTTAGACGATTGAAGACAGATCGTTTAGCTGATTGGCAACAACACTTGATGACCACTTCATGAAGGCAGTGGCATTCTGATGAGTGAGGTGAGGAAGACATTTCTGTGATTTTCCATTTTTGTGTAAGACGTTCTCGAAGATCAGTCACCACAACAGGACGAGAAGAAGTCGGAGGAATATATTCCTTAATGATATTAGGAACATGTCCCCTGTTTTAAGATGCTTAGTTCCGTGAGTGTACAAAGAAGTACTTAACTCGTTAGCATAAGTGATTGGGTCCTTCTTTTCAAACTTTTGTTTCTGGGGCAAATTGGCCTTTGGCACATGATTTTTGCGTTTCATCGAAGTTGATACTGATTGACGCCTATTGCGATAAGCTCGTAAATCAGAGAATTCTGCTCCGGGTGCCTATGTTTGAGATATCATCAACTTTTCTTGCTTGGATCTTGAAATATGCAAGGTTAGAAGATCTTGAGCAGTTTTCATAGGGGTAGGCAAGATGCCTCTTTGATCAGTATTCTTTCCTCTAACAGAGATTTGAAGACCTCTGTTTAAGCGAATGGAATCTGATATATCTTCCTCTGAGTCATAGACTAGGGAAGATTGAGAAAAGACCAAAGGGTGCTTTCCTTTATTTAGTGAGCTAAAAAGCATTTTTCTCTGTTTTATTGTGGAACCACCTTAGGCACAGGTTACGCCAGTTGAGAAAGTGTCAAAGGACCCTTCCCTTTGTTCTGTCTAGTTTTGGCACTAGAACATTATTTCTCTAAGTTTAGAACAGGAAAATTATATGAGGGAATAGCCAAAAAACTAATTCCCTTGGGTTGCGCCAGAGCAGCATGGTGAGTAGGCTGCGCCTGGACAACTGAGTGCTTAGGTTGCACCAAAGCCATATGGGCTACTGGTTGCGCCCTAGCAACAGAGTGCGCCTTGGTAGAAAGATGGGTTGACTGTGCCTTTACAACAGCATAAGTGGACTGTGCCTTGGCAGCAGGAGTAGTAGACTGCGTCTTGGCAGCAGACAGAATGGACTGCGCTTTGGCAGCAAGTAGGGCAGACTGTGCCTTGGCAGTAGAAAGAGTGGACTGCGCCTGAGCAGCAGGAATCTGATCAGAAGACGATCACTTTATCCCTTGGACGATATGAACTTAAAGACTAGAGCCTCTGAAGAATGAAGCAGCAATTTTGCAAGAGTACTTGATCTCTGTGATGCCTTGATAATGATAGGAAACTCTATTTATAGAGTTCTGGAAATAACTGTTTTAGTAGTTATTCTGATGTGCGCGAGGCTGAACTGCGTTACTTTCGGTTGCGCCAACCTTATGTTTCGCCAACTTCCATTCAGTTACACAATCGTGTACTAACTGTATTTAGACGCGTGGCATCATGTGATTGAGATACGCATGGTCGTGTACAGAGTAGTGGACACGTTTTGAGAGATTAGTGGCATGTGCACCATGTCATCCTGTTTTAGAATGTAAGTTGTCTCAACTTTATCAGGTTGTACGAGCTTCAGTCAACAAGTCAAATTGTGCCTGATTGGGTTGCGCCTAGACACAACTCAGTGCATAGGCATGTGGCAGCTTTTTGAATATATGAGAAGAATTTATTCAGATTGCGCCTAGGTGCAACTTACAGGGTGTACAGAAAAATTGTTCAGATTGCGCCTAGGGGCAACTTGCAGGGTGTGCAGGACAGCTGTCAATCAAATCGTCTCGAACGACACGCTTTGAGGGATTCGAAAAGATTTTCTTCGTGTTTTGTACTGTCAGCTGTCAGTGTTGTTAGGCAATGATGGCAATTATTGTCAGACGCCACGTAGGCTTGGGCGCAATATGATTTGGGCGCACTCTGTTGTCAGACGCAACCTAATCAGTAGTGCAGTTTGATCCTTTATGCTTCAAAACAGTGGCACAAGCTTGATTTTTTGGGCACAACTTGATTGCTGGGTAGTAAAATCATGGCGTAACTCGATTTTTAGGCTCTACAATATGGTCAAGTTATTGCCTCACACACATATTTCAAACACTTGACAATCCCCTTAACTACTCACATTCCTAATTCCTCTGTTGCATTCTAACACAGGGATATAGGTACTCAGTAATAGTCCTACTATAGGATAGGTATCCTAAACCACAGTTATCATGCCTAGCTCCCGAATAATCGGGTACGGGTTGAGGCATGCCCGGCCTATACTGTTATTGACAGCGGTAGTGAGCCATCTAGTCATCAATAGCAATAAATAATCTCATCATAGCATCTAATCTCAGAATCTATACTAATCATCACAGCAATCCAATATCCAGCAGTTATTACATCCTTTACACGAATGACCGGGTATAAAGTCGGTAATGAAAGATAAGGCTAATACTAGGCCTGTTATATCAATATAACCAAATAAAAGGACATCATATACATCAATCTAAACTACATCTCAGGAATGTAGTCCCGGTCCTCAGTTGCATCAGGAGTGTGCTCCACTGCTGGGCCATCTATCTGCAGTCCATAAAAGTCCAGAGGATCACCTCTAAACAACAGTACAGTCAGAACTGGAGCAAAGCACAATGTAACTCAATAAAACTCACCATGAAGATCAATGGGACGGTATATCAAAATATAACTGAAAGACAGAGAACAAGATGAACAATAAGCATGCACTCGCTACGTGTATATGTGCAATTGGACGTTAATAAAATGTGGGGACTAATATATAATCAGGTATATAGAATATGCTACTAGTCAATCTATAATCAGGCATGTCTGACGATAATACTATCAGTTACGCTATAATCAGGCATGTCTGACGATAATGCTATCAGTCACGCATGTAATGGACATCAGGCATACGGTGTATGCTATCAGGCAATATTTGTCCAATATTAGTCAATCACATGTCTTATAACGTCCCCCACCCGATACGAGAAACAATACATTCAATCGAAAACAAGTGCAATAATAAAACAATACAATGTGTGTACAATGCATGCAATGATGGTAATACTGAGTACATGTACTTGCCTTGATTTTAAGGTTTTTTCCAAGTCTTCTCGATCACCTAGAATAGAAAAATAACACTTCTAGAAGTTTTCTAATTGCCCTCTAGTCAAGTGTTAGGTTTCTAAATTCACCTTTAATAGGAAACTATAATTTAGAAATGTCTAAAGGTTTTCTTAAACCTAGTTAGAGTAATATCACCAATTCTTCATAATACACCAATTATGGCACTAGGCTTACCATTGACTCAGCCAGGACCCAAATACTTACCAAGATAACTCCTAACTTGAAGTACCCGAATATAAATTGGACAAGCCTACTAATTCATGTTTATTTAATAATAGTGGTCCCACCGAGGATAGGCTCTGGGCTATATCCTTCAAACAAATGCACACACTGGTCAATACACTGATCCTTAGTCCTAAAGTGAATATTACTTAATAAGAACCACTCTAAGGTTCGGCCCATCTTACATGCTCACTTAGACTAATCATCAACTATATTCAATTTTACTTATGATGGCCCACTTCATAATACCAATCCCTAACTCACAAAGGCGTTCTCATAATCCATTAAACTACACAAAACTTACCGTTCAAAGCTCAATTGTACAGAACCAGTCTTGATACCAAGTATACTCCATGCCTATGCCACATCTCCGATACTGAACATCACTGCAATAAATTGTAGTACACGACCACTACCAGTATCCGATACAGGTGGGATACAACACCTGTGTCAGCCCAAAGTGAGTGTCCGTGTCCGAATTAATCCATGATGTCATCAGAACCGGTCTGAACACATTCACAGGGTATGTCGACCTCTCGTGTCTAGTTCTTTTGAACATCACACCACAATACTCAACTTAAAGTAGGCAGAGAACATATACCGATCCAAGAAAGTTGTCTCGGATGCAATTCTTGTGTCCTTGTGTCCCCGATCTGATTGTTACGATGAATCAAACATTTTATCAAACATCTAAAGTGCACAAAAATAAGGCGAGTATAAGAGTTCAATTCAAATTGGCTCGACTCCAAAATTAGAGAAAACACACAAGAATTAACCCAGGAAACTCACCAACATAGTTCCAGTCAAAATCTCAGTGACTCAATCAAGAAATCTGTTCATCAAATTTAAATGAATCACATGATGCCTCCAACACATTATACAGAACAAAATAAGTTCGTTCTAAAGAAAAACTTACCGATCAAATTCCAATCCTAATTCTCCTTGGGATCGATCGATCAGTTCGAAGCTATGATGATCTCCTTGAGTCTTTGTCAGAGATAGAAATGTTATCGAAACGAACTTGTGAAGGAAAGACGAAAGAACAGAGTGCCCATGGCTAAACTCGACAGAACAAAGGAGGAACTCGATCAACATCGATCGAACTGATGATCAAATTCAAAGAAGTTAGAGGAATGATACTTACTCAATCCACGGAGCCATCGTCTCCCTCGTCTTCACTGCAGTGCACGTCAATCCTCACTTTGTCGTGGCCTTTCTTCGGTAGAAGCTCGAGGAAGAAGAAGAACCATTGCGGAGGGTGACAGGGCTTCGTCACATGAAGTGTGATAAAGAAGAAGGGGTCTGTGGGTCTATATATAGATGGAGGAGGAGGAGGAGCAGGCAGACGGTTGTGCGGTCGCTGACTGGCGGTTGAGCAGGCAGTGACGGTTAGACATCGGCAACTAGGCGGTTGGGAATTTGTTAGGAACGGTTAGGAAACCATTTCGATCGGGGGGTCAAGGATGAAGATGTGGTTAAAGTTGGATGGACATGATGGATCGAGCCTCTGGAAGCTTCGTCTTCCTCTCCAAGCGCTGTCTCATCGTTGTCGGCTATAGAGCAGAGGAGTGGAGGGAATGAACGTTAGGATTTGAAAAATGAGTGAATGAATGTATAGTTGGAGAGAATGGTTTATAAGCCATTAGTTACTAAAGGTGGGCTCGCATGGGCCAGCCCAAGAGTTAAGGTTTTGGAAGGAACACTTTGATGAGAAAATCTAAATTTAGTGATGAGTTGGGTTGCTGGCCAAATTGGCTAGGTAAAAGAAATTAGATCAAATGAAGGTTTAGGAAAATAATAGTAAACCTTATGAAAATCAAAATTAATCTTAGTTTAGGATAAGGAAATTTTTTTTAGAAAGTAACTAAACTCTAATGTGGATAGTTAAATAGAAGAAATCCCCAAGTTTTATTATTTAAGGAAAGTGGAGTTACAAATCTCTCCCCCTTGAAAGATTTCGTCCTCGAAATTTCAGATGGCACGATTAGGCATGATTAAGAATAATCAATACAAATTTGAATTTGGCACGAAAAGTGGTATAAGTGATAGTCACGAAAACATGATCAAAGGATAGTAGTCTCAATAGTATCCGACAATCATTCATATCTAGAGTCACTTTTCCAACAGTTGCTATCCTGCCAGTATGCATCTGGCTACAGTGAACCTTCGGTTCTATTGTCCCGATAATAATATATTACCAAAATACTCTATCAACTTTATCCGATATCAGAAAATATTATGAATTTAGGACTTAGTCTCAATAATATTCAAGAGCCCATGATTACCTGTAATTACTATAACTTAGAGTCCATGTCTCACCAGTCTGGCTGCAATGAACTTTTAGTTTCAATAATCCAGATAAATGATCGCAGTACGCATCTGCTACATCATAGTAGGTCATCGAATATTTCTCAACCTTATCCAGAAAATTTCTAGGAATTTATAAAGATTCAAAGTGAATCTCTAACAGCACAAGTCATGATAGAAAGTGAACAAGTAGCTTTATTAGGTACTAAAAGACGACAAGGATCAAACAGGTGGCCATTACGAAACAACAGTGAGATACAGAGACTTTAGAAACAAGTCTTAAATATGAAACAACAAGGAAAGTCTAGATGCTAGAAAGAATCACAAACGAAAGTGGCGACCCACAGTCTTCTTCAGCTAAGCAAGGATGCCCACGGTCTCTAGTCCTCTTCCGGAATCGAAACAATATTTACTACTTCATCTGTCATGATGTAGACTTATCCCTCTGGCTGTGGAAGTACTGAAGGTCTAACTGTTGTACGAGGAATGGTGGACTCTCTAGCCTGATGATCAGCTGCTCCACAGATAAGACACTGTCCAAGTCTCTTCCTACACACCTTCCAGGTATGGCCCACTTTCTGACAAAATCTATAAGGCTGCTGAACTGGTCGCTGCTCTGCTGTGTCCTCTGAGGAGGCTGGGATGTGAAGGCCTTTGTCTGCTGGGTATTGGGACGTTTGGGTGGTCCCGAGTGGCTACCTCCTCCACTAATGTCATGATCTCTTTTGGGTCGAAGGCTCAGATAAATCTCTAATCTCTGAGCAACGACGACCATCCCAGCATAAGAGTTCGCTCTGTTAGCCGTGACTAAGTAATGAAGCTTATGGCTCAAACCTTGTCTGAGTCTCGTGGCTTTCACGACTGGATCTCTGGCTCTACCCTCTGCAAACCAACTAAGTCGCCCAAACTCTGCCATGTACTCATCAATCCAGCGGGTCCTCTACTCAAGAGTCTAAAACAGGCGCTCCAAAGCCTCTCTAGCTACCATCGGGAAAAACTTCTCTTTGAAAATTCTATAAACTGATCCTAAGTCAATCCAGGTACTGCGAGCTGGGGCTCACTCCTAAAATAGGTACGTGCCTGATTATGCATCTGCACATCGGCTGCCTCCACCTTAAGGTCCTCCAAAAGCCTAGATACTCGCATTACCCTCTCCATATCCTCTAGCTACTCATCGATGTAGAGTATACCCTCGGTCCCAAGGAACTCTTGAGGTACCATCCTTTTGAAGTCCAGGATGGAACCCTCTCTCTGGTAGGGAGTATAAGTAGTGTGGGTATAAGTGGAAGAGGCATAAATATGGATGTGAGGTGGAATGAAAGAGATGGGGTCGGGCTGAGTGAAAGTGGTGGTAGTAGGCTGTACAAGAGCCTGGGTGGGTGGTGGTAGAGGTAAAATATGTGATGGGTATGGAGCGTATGGCGGATGTGGGATGTATGATGGGGTCAATATGGTAGTCGGTGGAGGTAGAATATGAGATATAGATGGAGCAGTAGCAGTAGTCTGGGGAAGTGGGTGTAGCGATGGTAGTAGTGGGCTAACGAGTCTCTCAATGCCCTCTGGCAAAATAGTTGTCTGCTCTCTCTGAGCGTCCAATAGCCTATGAGTCTGGGCTCTTTGGGCCTCCAGTAGCCCATGGACTAGCTCATGTGTCACTCTCCGATCCCGATATATGTATTCTTTCTTGAATTATGTACATGGTATCCCGTATTTAGCATGTGCATAATTTTATTTATTATTGTTTAATGGTTGCATGAAGCTTTTAAGTATGCCATTAGTGGAATGGTTAGAGCATGTTTAGAGATTAGGGTTTTCTTAAAGCCAACCCAACCCTTATTTATATTCTCTTCCTCACCCTCTCTTCTCATTCACTCTTCCATTTATTTTCCTCAACCACCACCATTAGGCAAGTACAACTTGCTCAAAAGTGGAGATTTGTATATTTTTTATTCTTGATTTTTCCTTTGATATTACTTGCCTATATTGTTCTTCTCTTCATTCTCTACAAGTTTAGTTCTTGGAGTTTTTGATTTTAATGGCTACTTTTGTATAGATCTAAGTTTCTAAAACTAGGGTTTTATGTATTTACATGGTTTTGATCTATCAAACTTGGTTATTTTCGAAAACTAATTGTCCTAGGTTGTAGGAAATTTGATTCTACATAATTTTGACCTTTGAAAAGTTAGATTTTGACTTGTTTTGAGAAAGTTATGGCCAAAATAATATTTGGACATTTTTTATGTCATATGCCCTAGTTTTGGCAGGGACGATGAATAGTGCCGCATGAATAGTACCGTAGCCGCAAAAATGAATAGTACCGCAGCCGTATGGATGAATAGTGTCGCATGAATAGTATCGCAGTCGCATAGAATGAATAGTGCCACAGCCGCATAGATGAATAGTGCCACATGAATAGTGCCGCAGCCGCATGGAATGAATAGTGTCACAGCCGCATGGATGAATAGTGCTGCATAAATAGTGTCGTAGCCGCAGAAATGAATAGTACCGTATAAATAGTGCCGTAGCCGCAAAAATAAATAGCATCGTAGCCGTATGGATGAATAGTGCCGCAGCCGCATGGATGAATAGTGCCGCAGCCGTATGGATGAATAGTGCCGCAGCCGCAGGAATAAATAGTGCCGCATGGATGCATAGTGCCGCATGAAATGAATAGTGCTGCAGAAGGCCGCATAGTACCACAGAAGGCTGCATAGTACCACAGAAGGCCGCATAGTGCCGCAGAAGGCTGAATAGTGCCGCAGAATGCCACATAGAGCCTATTTTGGCTGTTTTTGGCTATTTTATGTCCTATTTGGTTGAATTATGGCCAGAATTTCCCCCAACTCCTAACATGAAAGTTGTAGATCTTTGTCTTGGCTTCAAGGATCTTTGTGTCTTACTTTAACCAGAATTCATATTTGACTTTGGCACCTTGTGCACCTTGCTCCTTGTGCACCTTTTACCTTGCACATTGCCCGTGTGCCGTTAGGGCAACTTCATGACTTACGAGCACTTCATACCCGAAGTACGTAGTGCCTTCTTGTTCTCTTTCCTCTTGTGTATTGGTCCTCATTCCTGACCTGACTACCTATGTGTGTGCTGGATAACCCTATGTGTGTACTAAGGTACAATCTATGTGAGCACCAATGTGCTATCCGATGTGCTAAGTGTTTCTATATGATACCTGCCAATACCTCCAAGAGTCCAACATTTACATAGCGAATGGTCGGTAGCAATAACGTGGTATGTATTGTGTGTCATATTACACCAAGAAGGGGGTACATAAGTATGACTCCATGAACCAATACAGATCCCTTCTTGGGGTACTCGTACAATATACGACATCTAGGGAAATGAGCATGTGACCACGACATGTGAACTCCGAGGATAACCTAGGGATTAACTAGGCAACTAACTTGGTAGATGTATTGGGTGGGAAGAATCCCGAGATCGTGCCATACTAGCTACCCCAGGTCCAGTATTGACGTGTCGGATCGGCCGCCACGGATATGGTTTCACTCGTCTATAGCGGATGGATATATCCAACTTCTACGAGCTATGTGTTATATATTTTAGCACGGTAGCCCTCCGGGGGACCGGTGCATAATCAATGTGCTATATGTTTAAATGGTTTGGCTAGCCCTGCTGGGTTAACACGATCAGAGGATTCCTTTTAATCAGTATCGCGAGGATAACTCCGCCAAATATAGAAAGCCGCATGAATGAATGGCCGCTTAAAAAATGACTTGACTGTGCCTTGTAACTTTCGTTAGTAGCCGAGGGACATGGGCTATCATGGTGCATGGTCTAACCTATGTCCTTGTTTGGTTGTTGGGTTGGTCTATCGTGCTAGGACAGGATGTGGACCGAGGCTACGACCGGAAGCTTTTATTATTACTAGTATTATTATTTTATTCATGGGTTATATCTTACTCTTTTGTGCTTCCTTGTGGTACTTGTTATTCGGGGCTGACCCCGCTGATTTTGTTTGGCCAGATCTCGTAGCAGCGCCAGAGGATCCAAACTTCTTCCCTGACGTCAATGGTGCATACTAGGAGCATGGCTGGTGGGGGACTCGAGTGGGTTTCTTCTCCACCACTCTAGTATCTTCACTTACGTTTTGGCGTTTAGCCACCGGCACCTGGTTAGCCGGCTAATCTGTATATTTTGTCTTTTATACAATTTGTAATTAAATTAGACTGCAGCTGAATACAATTATGTACCTATGACTCTCTGGGCTAGCTAACTTATAAATCTAGATCCCCATGATCATTTTGATGAAGCGTCGGGAATGCCGTACTGCTTTATCTCATATGTTCATTAATTGATATTTTCTTGCTTTGAATGATTGAGATATAGATGCTCTGTGAGACCATAGGAGACTTGAATGTAGCATGCACCCCCTTGTCATTTGACAGCCACGATCGCCATATGACGTTGTATACCTCATATGGAGTAGCTGGCCTAGTCCGTCTCTGTATTTCGGTACTGGGGCGTGACATCATGCATCTGGGTGCCCCCCATAGAACTGATTGATTGTCGTGAAAAAGCTCTCGTGACGGATGGTATGTGGGTACCACAGCGCTCTGGGTCTAACATAGGTAGGGCAGATGATCCTCTCTCGAAATTGGCTACACTCGGAGTATGGGCCCGCAGATAAGGTTCCTTCTTTCCTTTGGCCATCTCTGGAGTTATAGAAGGAGAACCATCAGTGACTCGTTTGGGTACTGTGTGTGTTAGCAAGATATAAAAGACATAAAAGTAAGCAATACGATAACGGTCCTATGCTGTGATGAGTTTCCTATTTTGTAGGCTCCCAATAGTACTATAATCCTAAGCACCATTAGGTCGACCTGCATGGGCCACCACAAAAAACATGTCACATCCTGCTACCGAATAATCGGGTACGAGTCGAGGCATGCCCGGCCTACACTTTCGTTGACAGTGGTAGTGAGCCGTCTAGTCATCAATAGCAAGAAATAATCTCATCACAGCATCTAATCTCGGAATCTATACTAATCATCACAGCAATCCAATATCCAGCTGTTATTACAGCCTTTACATGAATGACCGGGTACAAAGTCGGTAATGAAAGATAAGGCTAACACTAGGCCTCCTGTATCAGTACTACAAAATCAATGGACATCCTTTACATCAATCTAAACTACATCTCGAGAATATAGTCCCGGTCCTCAGTAGCATCAGGAGTGTGCTCCACTGCTGGGTTATCCATCTGCAGTCTATAACAGTTTAGAGGATCACCTGTAAACAATAGTCCAGTCAGGATGGAGCAAAGCACAATGTAACTCAATAAAACTCACCATGAAGATCAATGGGACGGTATATCAAAATATAACTAAAAGATAGAGAACAAGATGAACAATAAGCATGCACTAGCTACGTGTATATGTGCAATTAGACGTTATCAACATATGGGGACTAATATATAATCAAGCATATAAAATATGCTATCAGTCAATCAATAATTAGGCATGTCTGACGACAATGCTATTAGTCATGCAATAATCAGACATGTCTGACGATAATGTTGTTAGTCACGCATGTAATGGATATCAGGCATATGGTGTATACTATCAGGCAATATTTGTCCAATATTAGTCAATCACATGTCTTATAACGTCCCCCACCCGATATGAGAAACAATACAATCAATCGGAAACAAGTGCAATAATAAAACAAGACAATGTGTGTACAATGCATGCAATGATGGTAATACTGAGTACATGTACTTGCCTTGATTCCAGAGTTTTGTTCAAGTCTTCTCGATTACCTAGAATAGGAAAATAATACTTTTAGAAGTTTTCTAATTGCCCTCTAGTCAAGTGTTAGGGTTTCTAAATTCATCTTTAATAGGAAACTGTAATTTAGAAATGTCTAAAGTTTTTCTTAAACCTAGTTAGAGTAATATCAACAATTCTTCATAATACACAAATTATGGCACTAGGCTTTCCATTGACTCAGCCAGGACCCAACCACTTACCAAGATAACTCCTAACTTGAAGTACCGCAATATAAATTGGACAAGCCTACTAATTCATGTTTATTTAGTAATAGTGGTCCCATTGAGGAAAGGCTCTGGCCCATATCCTTCAAACAAATGCATACACTGGTCAATACACTGATCCTTAGTCCTAAAGTGAATATTACTTAATGAGAACCACTCTAAGGTTTGGCCCATATTACATGCTCACTTAGACTGCAACATAAACTATATTCAATTTTACTTCTGATGGCCCACTTCATAATACCAATCCCTAACTCACAAAGGCTTGCTCATAATCCATCGAACTACACAAAACTTATCGTTCAAAGCTCAATTGCACAGAACCAGTCCTGATACAAAGTATACTCCATGCCTATACCACATCTCCAATACTGAACATCACTGTAATAAATTATAGTGCACGACCACTGCAAGTGTCCGATACTGGTGGGATACAACACCTGTATCAGCCCAAAGTGAGTGTCGATGTCCGAATCAATCCATGTTGTCATCAGAACCGGTCTGAACACATTCACAGGGTGTGTCGACCTCTCGTGTCTAGTTCTCTTAAACACGACACTATAATACCGAATTTAAAGTAGGCAGAGAACATATACCTGTCCAAGAAAGTTATCTCGAATGCAATTCTTGTGTCCTTGTGTCCCTGATCTGATTGTTACGATGAATCAAACATTTCATCAAACATCTAAAGTACACGAAAATAAGGGTGAGAATAAGAGTTCAATTCGAATTGGCTCCACTCCAAAATTGGAGAAAATGCACAAAAATTAACCCAGGAAACTCACCAACACAGTTCCAATCAAAATCCCAGTGACTCAATCAAAAAATCTGTTCATCAAATTTATATGAATCATATAATACCGCCAACACATTATACAGAACAGAGTAAGTTCGTTCCAAAGAAAAACTTACCGATTAAATGCCAATCCTAATTCTCCTTGGGATCGATTGATCAGTTCGATGCTCTGATGACCTCCTTGAGTCTTTGCCAGATATCGAAATATTATTGAAATGAACTTGTGAAGGAAAGACGAAAGAACAGAATGCCCATGGCTAAACTCAACGGAACAAATGAGGAACTCAATCAACATCGAACGAACTGAGGATCAAATTCAAAGAAGTTAGAGGAATGATACTTACTCGATCCACAGAGCCTTCATCTACCTCTTCTTCAATGCAGTGCACGCCAATCCTCACTTTGCCCTGGCCATTCTTCAGTGGAAGCTCGAGGAAGAAGAAAAACTAGTATGGAGTGTGAAAGGGCTTCGCCGCATGAAGTGTGATGAAGAAGAAGGGGTCTGTGGGTCTATATATAGACGGAGGAGGAGCTGGCAGGCGGTTGCACGGTCACTGACCGACGGTTGGGCGGGCATCGACGTTTAGACGTCGGCGGCTAAGTGGTTGGGAATTTGTTAGGAACGGTTAGGAAACTATTTCGATCGGAGGGTCAAGGATGAAGAGGTGGTTAAAGTTGGATGGACGTGATGGATCGAGCCTTTGGAAGCTTCGTCTTCCTCTCTAAGCGTTGTCTCGTCGTTGTCGGCTATAGAGCAGAGGAGTGGAAGGAATGAACGTTAGGATTTGGAAAATAAGTGAATGAATGAATAGTTGGAGAGAATGGTTTATAAGCCATTAGTTACTAAAGGTGGGCTCACATAGGCCAGCCCAAGAGTTACGGTTTTTGAAGGAACACTTTGATGAAGAAAATATGAATTTAGTGATGAGTTGGGATGCTGGCCAAATTGGCTAGATAAAAAAATTAGATCTAATGAAGGTTTAAGAAAATAATAGTAAACCTTTTGAAAAACAAAATTAATCTTAGTTTAGGATAAGCAAAAAAATAATTATGAAGTAACTAAACTCTAATGTGGATAGTTAAATAGAAGAAATCCCTAAGTTTTATTATTTAAGAAAAGTGGAGTTACAACACTACACCCAAGACACAGGTTCACTCTCACTCACTGTTACAAGACACCCTTACCTACAATCCATTACCTTTTCTTGCAACAAGTTATCCATATGTGCATCTATCTTCCTGCCATGTTCTCCTCCTCTTCCAAACATACAGATACCACATGGCTCAAACAGAGGGTGAACCCCCTGCCCTACTTTCTGTGTGCAAGAGCTTACTGGCCACTGCCTGTAGGAGGATCTTCCCCTCTCCTCTCTCAACTTGCTGTTGAAGCAGTTGCTTCTATTTGCTATAAGCAACAACTGCTATCTATATTCTTCATACCTTTCCTTCTCCTTCATAACAGTTAAGTCTACATTACCTTTTCCTTCCCCAACAGTGGACAGGCCACACTTGGCCATTTCTAGACTGCTACAACAGTAAATCCTAAATTCTTGCTGTCCAAAATAGGCCCCTAAATCCAGTCCTAGTCCCCCTCTAAACTGCTGCTAGTACACTTCATTTCACCCCCCTATCTATTAGTTAACTGACATATATATAGTCCCCTCTCCTTATATCAATTTAATGTTATACCTATCTAGCCCCTTGTTCTATATACTAACAGGCAGCCCAAATAGCAATCATAAACTATTGTTACTGCTAGTGCTACAGCTAAAGCTTCACATTCTCCATATAGCTAATGATACTAACTATATAGGTTCCCCTCTCCCTACACGTCCCTATGTACATTTCTAGTGACTAAGAGTAGTAAAAGCTACTGCAATAATGCTCTGCTACCAACAACAAATTGATGCTGCTTAACTACATATCATTCCCTTATAATCAGTAATTAACTACTACCTTTACCTATAGCCCCACTCATTGCCCAACCCCCTTTCTTATATCAGTTATTACTGCTGCTTGCTGTCCTGCTGCATGCTAAGGAGGAAAATAGCAAGTGATGCTGCCGCTACAATACTATTCTATAGTCCCCCTTCCTCTCTTGTATGCTGTTGCTCTAATATTTTCCACCCCCTCTCTAGTCACACACAAAGTCATGTGGTGGTACACACACAAAATATAATATTAGCTTCTTATATCAGTCACTACTATATATGTATAGTCCTTCCCTCTAATACAGAGAACATATGGTGATACTCTCATAATATATATATATATATATATATATATATATATTTCACACACACACACACACTCTCTCTCTCTCTCAAAAGCACATAACTACTAATAATATCAGTTAACTGCTCTCCATTTCCTCAATCTTCTAAAAACAATCCATATTGACACAACTCTAATACTCTCTCTCTCTCTTGTTTGCCATGAAATATAAAAGAGCAGAACAATTATCGGAGGACTGGACTTTTACTTCACATTACAAACTCGCTTGTACAAAGAAAGCCTAGGGACGAAAACTTAGGTACAGCAGTCTAAGTACAATTATTTATTTTAGATTCCGGGGGATGACGATAGAGGCTTGGGAAAGCGACGACAGCTCTGTCTTACTCCTTGGACGATCGGTATGCAGCCTTGGCTCCAGAAGATTGCTTGGCGTTGGAAGAAATGCACTCTTTGCTCTCTCTCTGCTTCTTCTCTCTAAGTATTCTGGTGCTCTCTGATCTCGAAAAAGTCTCTCTCTGTATGTATATGTGCCTTTCTGTATGTGTGTCTTCTATTGCAAGGGAATGGCACCCTGCTATTTATAGGAATGGAGGGACCTCATTAGGGTACACAATGGTTACCCCTCAAAGTGGCGGCGACCTGTCAATCGATCAATCTAGGCTACTAATCTTGAGCATGATAAATCTGGGCCATTTAGTGTAGATTGCACCAAATCCTATCAGTAATTAATGCTGATTGGAATAAATCTCCGTAGTGGTGATTTGATGATGTCTGCGAATCTGAATGAATAAATTTAATTCATTCTCTTGCCACGTGTCCCAGATTATTGGGATTTGACCCAATCTTTGATTGCAGTAAATTTAGGAAATTGATTGGCTTTATGACACGTGTCCTGAAAGCCACTAAGGAGGATTGAGCCGCATAAGGATGGAGCCGCATAAGACTGGCCACGTGTCGGGTCTGCTTGGGGAGTGGCCCCCCCGAATCTTCGAACTATATTGATAATTTGAGCCGCACAATGGGTAATGAGCTACATGGAAATGATCCTTGCGAACCGCATGGGGGGCCTCTGCTTGAGCCGCATGAGACTGTTTCTGCCTGAGCCGCATGAGACTGTTTCTTCCTGAACCGTATGTGACTGTTTCTGCCTGAGCCGCATAAGGCAGCTTCATCCTGAACCGCATGGAGGGTCTTCGCTCGAGCCGTATATGACCGTCCACGTGTCAGGGCCACGTGGATCTCGGGAGATTGTGTCAGAGATCTCCTTCACTTCCCTAGGGGTCTGTCATTATGATAGAGTCATAATTACCTTTTTTGTGTCAGGGCTGCCACTTTTTTCAGAGTTGTCAGCCGTCAAAGTAATTAATGCAAGAGGGGAAAACTGTTTTACAAGCCACGTGTCTCCTGTTCTGAGCCACATAGGACGTCTTGAGCCGCATAGTCCCTCGTGCCGCATGAATCTGTGAGCCGTATGGGCTTCCTGAGCCGCATGGAGTTTCCTGGCCGCATGGATCTTTCTTTAATAATTTCCATGCTTCTACAAGATCCCCTTTAAAGTTTTCAATTTGCAAAATTGAAATACTTTGAATAAGAAGCATGGTTATATTCTTCTGGCCGCATATAAGTCATGGTCGCATAGATATTTAAGCCGCATAGATAGTTCTGCCGCATGGATGACTTAGCCGCATAGATAGTTCAGCCGCATAGCTCCTTGCCACGTGTGCGTGTCTTTAGTTGCCTTAAATTCGTTTTTTAGCGCCGTCTTTAGGGGGAATCCCAAAGGTTGGTCCATTTAATCTTGGGATTTTATGCCCTGGGTGAATCTCCTTTTATGGAAGAGGGGGTTAAATCCGAGGAGTCAGTTTTGTCTTTATACGAGGCGGTTTATTACTCCACATGTCTTCTCCCTCACGTCCTCCTATAAATAAGAGGAGCTTGAGAGAGAGAGGAGTTCTTTACTTCCTCCTTTATTTCGAATCTTCTCCTATTCATCTCTTCATCTTCTTCTTGATTGATAATGGCGCCCAAGAAGACTGTTGCAGCGAAGAAGGTAGCGTCTTCGACGACCGCGACGGTGAAGGGTAAAACTGTTTCTACTTCGACTACGGCTGCTCCTCCACCGATCGTCGTCCCCGCGGCTCATTCTGACGTTCATCCCCCCATTGTCGGTAAGGACATTGCACGGGTTAAAGAACCCTAACTGCTATGGCTACGTCGTATGCTTTATGTATGGGCCTTTGTGAACCGTATGTTCGACCTATGGCCGAGTTGCGAGTCGCATAAGAATAACTGCTGTGATCGTATACGCACTGTGCCAACGCAGTCGTATGAGCTATGCTGAGCCGCATGGATTCGCATAAATTTTGTCTGTCACGCGGTTAGTGCGAATTTTGTCCAAACCCTGAGGGCCTTATGAGAGCACTGCCGTATGACTTTTTACTGAATAGGGCCGCATAAGTATTCCTCTATGATTAAGCTGCATAAGGCTTAAATTGGAGCCGCATGAGGCTCTGTTGAGTCGGAGCCGCATGGTTGTTTTCCTTAAGCCGCATGAGGCTCGGAAGTACCCGATCATTTCTTTTTATCCCTCTTTTTAACTTAACTTTCTCTGTCTTCTTTTTCAGTGAATCTGTCGATAAATGCTGCTGGAGAACTCCTGGTGGGTAGTGCCCAAGCTGCTCTGGGTTATAGGTACGACCATATTGTTCAACATATGGCGGATCAGTTTCCAAGTGACGAACCCTCGGCTAGACTAAATGCCATCAAGAATCAGTCTTTCTATTTCCTTAATGTTATGATAAACTCCGGGAAATTCGAAGGAGAATATTTGAAACCTGTGTTCTTTTTTGGAGACGCCTTGACTGTGGAGAACAGTCATATTCTGGAGGTGTCGAAGAATTGGAGTTTTGTCTCTAACGGGATGGCGATCCACATCCCCCAAATGGAGCGACACTTCCTATTATCTTGGTTCAATATGCTCCCATTGGACCGGAAGATGGAGGAGACTTTAACCCCCACCCGAGGTGGGATGTTTGTGGGAAGCATCCATTATAACAACAGTCTGAAGTCAGTGACTGCCGGCAAGGTGTATACCAGCTGTTCTCTGACGGGATTGGTCCCAGGTACTTTCTTGAATGTGGCGGGCCCCAACTTTATATTTTCTACTGCCGATACTTTTATAAATCAACTTGCTCGGAAGGGCTCATACCCCGTTGGCCGGTTGATGCTTCCCAGTTGGGTACATCCTATTCCCTCATGGACCAATCTGTCTATGTGGATCTTGTAGAAGTATGAGGCCTTTTTGTGTGAGATTGGCTTTTACCATGCTATCGGAGGCACCAGTCATGGTTTGTCCATAAACAAGAAGTTGTTTATGTCTCTGCTGGAGATATATAACTACCGTACGGGAACCTTTTATATACCCGTAGGGGAAATGGGGCTTGTACTCCATGAAATGCATGCAGTCTCCAAGCTCCCTTGGGGGACGAAGCCTTCGAGGCGTATACTCCCACGAATGAGGAGTTTGAAGAATTGGAAAGGCGGTATCCCGGCTTCGTTGCTCTTTACCAATAGATACTATACCACTATAGCACGTGTCATCAGATAGCCCGAAAGGATAGCAGCTCGGAAGGGAATGCCCCCATACCAAGGACTGGGTGCACTATCTCTTCCCAACGGATGCCTCCGATCGAGTTACCTCCTGTCGTCCTCGATCCCGGGAGGCGGTTAAAGATTTGGTGTCGTCGGCTAAGAGGGTGGCCACCACCAGTGATAGATTCGGGAGTAAGACTGACTCTTTTAGTTATTTTTACTAGGATACCCAAGAGCTATCAGAGAAGGCGCTCCTGGCGGGATTTTTGATGATATGGCTGCAAAATTGTGTAGTCTCTGGAGGGGCTGGTTCTATCGAGCGAATCAGTCGTAACTTCATCCTTCCGACCATGAAGTTAGTTTTGAGAATCAGGCTAGCTCTTCTCCCAGCCATGGTGTGCAGCATACATCGTGGCCTTCGCACCTTCACTTCTAAGGTCATCGCTCGCGATGTGACCAATGATTTTGAACGGACCGAGTTGCCCTATCACTATTTGATGGGGTGGCTGTTGATGCATTATCCGTCTTTGATGAGACCGGGCTCTGAGGATGGTGTAACTGATGATGACGCATTTATCTTCCGTTACCGTGATGAGCCTTGGGAACATGAGACCATGCGGGCTTGCCGGATGGCATTGGCGAGGGCAGATATGTACCATATATTCGTATCCATCCCTCGCTTTACTGCTAAGGACATAGAGACTATACATCTTGACGGTATTGCGCCCCCTCAACTTCTGGACGGCCAGATGCTTCTGTGGCTGCGAAACATCCGCCCCGCACATCTGGTGTACCGTAACCGCAATACGGTTTTTCTGGAGCCTTATCTGCCCAGCAGGTTTGCCCAGCAGGTTGGATACAGCCAACTTTGCCTAGGCAACCCCAGCTCCTGTCTGGGTTTTGAAGGTAGCCTTCTTGATGGTATCAGGGCTTGGCAATACTACGATACATTCCATACCCGTACCATTTTCTCGATCCCTGCCATTAAGGCATCAGTGGAGATCTTGTACATGACGGCTTTATATCATGTCATGGAGAACAAATCCCCGGTCGGTTTTAACCCGGGCGCCAGTTTTATTGTTAGTACTGGCCTGGAGGAAGGATCTCAAGGGTCCAAGAAGAGAAAGACTAGAGTCGAAGTGCCAGATTTGGATTCCGCTGCTGAGGATGATGAAGGCAACGAGCATGATAGAGATAACTCTATCCTTCCAGTGGCAGACGTAGAGGTGGATCATCCACCTATTTTGTCAGATGAGATGTTGGGGGATCAGTCACCCATTGCGCCTGGCCCTACTCCAAAATGTAGCAGGCAAGTTTTTCCCATTGGCGGTATTTCTCATTCTCGAAAGTTGGTTACGACCAGACACCGTCAGCTGACTATAAAAGAAAGTGGAGAAGACATTAACCCCGCATCAGAGGTAACCAAGCCACTCCCGACCCTTCCTTCCTTCTTTCCTTTTAGCTTCGATTTTAATCATCTTCTTTTCTTCTTGTAGGTGTCAAGAGAAGAAGAAGAGTTTCAAGATGCCGAGGCAGTAACCCAGGATGACGGGGATTTTAATGAACCTGTCCCTGAAACTGCTGAATTTTATCAAGATGACGTTGACCGCGTCGTACTTCCCTCCGGGGTGGTTGGGATAGAAGAACCCGCTGAATCTAACTCAGGTAAGGAGGTCATGTCGGCTACGCAGGAGCTGCAGCCTCCATGTTCTTCTTCTGGTAAGATAAGCCAGATCTTGTCCCGTGAGGAGGCCTACCTGCTCTATCATCACATCCTTCAGATCACGTCGACTGACCATTGTTCTGGGCGTACAGGTCCGGCCTCTCTGGTGCTAAGGATGGACACTGTCGAGATGAACTATATCGAAGGGGCACCGATGGGGAGGAGTGCACTTCCTCCTCTTTCGGCTCGTCTTGAGGGGCCTCCTGTTGGCTCGAGTTTAGAAAATTGGGTGATGGGACGGCCAGGACAGGGGACGACGGTCCTTTCATCCTCTCTTGTTTGGGTGGCTCCGAGGGTCGACCTCTCTGCCTTACCGAGTATCTAGGCTCTTCGGGTGGCGGAGGAAGAGTTATCCGTTATCCGTGCGTCGTCCTGCTCGGATTCCATCCCCCTGGTGGCAAGCTCTAGCATCATTCCTCCGATATTGCCGGCCACGCTTCCTCTGACGCCGTCCTCTACAGAGGTCTTGGATGACGTGTTACAGGACGTAGATGCCAGCTTTTACCGTCATTTGAGGAGGGGAATAACGGCTACTGTGGAAAGAGGGACCTCTTTCGTCTTGTCCCAGCAATGTGCCCAGGGTCAAATTGATATTCTAAAGACTCTTCTCGGTGGTGCGGGACTGGCTGCGCTCTTGGAGACGAAGTTATTGGAGACTGAGCAGTTGGTGGCCCAGCTGCAGGTGCTTCGGCAGGCTGATTTGTCTGCTGTTATAGATCGGGAGCGTGGCTCTCTCACTGCTACTATAGAGAAGACAAGGGCTGCTCAAGATAAAACCAGGCCGACCATACTAAAGGACCTTCTTGATCTGTCTAATCGATATGATCAATTGAGCCATGAGGGCGAAGATGTCATAGCTCGAGAAGCAGCTGCCTCCCGTGGGATCACCGAGACGCGAGAGCAGATCCTTGAGCTTCAGAGGAAGCTAACTTTCTTGGAGTCTAAACTTGAGACTGCCCGTATTGATAAGGAGCTGATTATTCAGGAGGCTGACAGAGTCAATCGAGCTTCGACTGACTTGGAAGTTACCCTGAAGAAGTTGGAGGATGACTGGCAGGAGCTCATGGGCTTGGATAATGAAGAGCGGTTATCCCAGGAGGCTGAGCGTCGAGTTAAACAGCGACTCGAACAGGAGGCCACCTTAGTGAAGAATCGTCTTTTGGAGTTATGTAATGCTGAGCTATAGTCGGCCTTTTTTTCTTGTTTTGTTCCTGTTTTCTTTTTGAAAGGGACATGGTCCCAAAAGATGTAATGCTTTTTTTTCTTCCTTCAAATAAAGAGTACTTTCCATTCTACCCTTCATTTGCATTGCTTGTTATACCTGTGATATGATAGTGGTGTTCGCCCCGCACGGGGGACTTGTTTGTGGACTCGTCATCCATGGCATACCTTGGTTTTAGGTACGGATAACAAGTTTGATTAGGATACCTGGAACAGCCATGGCAAAGTGGTCACGGGTGCACTTGGTATCGGGAAAAAGAATGCCGTAGAGCAGCTGGGCTCTCGGGGTATGATGAGGTGGTGGGCTTGTGCTAAGAAACTTAGCAGAGGATATTTGTGGGCCTATTATCCTTGGTGGACCCTGGCTTAGGATACGGATAGTAGGGTGAAATAGAACCGACATATTTGCTTAGAGGTTATGAGGGCATGACAAGTATGAGGATTCTATCGTGGAATCTTCCTGCTCAGAGGTAATGAGGACATGGCAGGAGTGAATTCACGGAGGATAGTTGTGGTCAACAGAGGACATTTGCGGTCAACAGAGGACATTTGTGGTCAACAGAGGACATTTGTGGACCTATTATCCTTGTCGTACTCCGGTCGTGGGTACAGATAATAGGTTGAAAGGGAATCAACATACTTACTCAGAGGTAATGAGGACATGGCAAGTATGAAGGTTTCTTCTACGGAGCCTTCCCACTCAGAGGTAATGAGGACATGGCAGGAGTGGGCTCAATGAAGAGGGGGTACATAAAACGACTCAGAGGTAATGAGGACATAGAAGTTCTATGTAGGGGGTGATTTGTTTTTGGCGGAAGTGAAACGACTCAGAGGTAATGAGGACATGGCCGTTTTGGAAATTTGTGGATCGCTTACCCTTTTTTGTGCACTCGAAGTATGGGTATTGGATCGTGGGGGAGGATCTCTTCCTGGAAGAAAGTTTAGAGGTATGATCATACATGACTTACTATCTGAAAGAGTGACCGGGATGTGAGTTCAGAGGCACCAGCAGGTACGTGACTCAATGATCTGGACAATTGTAAGGGTGAGTTTAGTGGTACCAGCGGGCACGTGACTCAATGATCTGGAGAATTATGAGGGTGAGTTCAGCGGTACCAGCGGGTACGTGACTCGATGATGTGGAAAATTGTGAGGACGAGTTCAGTGGTACCAGCAGGCACGTGACTCAAAAATCTGGAAAATTGTCATCTAGAAATAGTATTTCTTCAGAAACTTGCCGTTGACGGGCAACATGAACAAGTCCCCGTTTTGCTTGGCGAGGCGGTAAGTACCGTTGGAGAATACGGCCTCGATGATAAATGGACCTTCCCATTTTTCTTGAGGACGGGTACTATGTTGGCGACCCAATCCGGATATTGTTCCTCAGGAATGAAGCCGCTGGCTATCAGTTTGTTGACTTCGGTTTCGATCGCATCCATGATGCCTGGGCAGAAGCGTCGCTGTTGTTGTTTGACTGGCTTTGCGTCCGGCCAAATGTTGAGCTTGTGAAGAGCAATATCGGGATTTAACCCCGGCATGTCTTCATAGCTCCATGCGAACAAATTAATGTATTCTTTGACAAGTTCCAGCAGTGATTCTCGCTCTTCGTCTGTTAAGCTTTTACTGTCGAAGATTGGTTTTGGAGAAGATTCGCTGCCGAGGTCGACTTGGATAACCTCATCTTCAGTAGGAGGTTCCCTCAGTTCGAACCGCTTTTCCTATTGCGTATCCAACTGCTGGGCCTACGGCTCTAGCTCGAGAATTTCGGGGATGTCTTCGTCTTCTTTATAAGCGTCGGTGAATGCCATGTTGACTGACAAGACTTGTCTGAATACATTTCTGATGCTGGTATCAGAGACAGAAGTTGGTGACCCGGTCGAATGGGAATGCCAGTCACATTCTTCATCTAAACTTTCTGGGGTCGTCGTGGGTGTTACATACCCTAATCTACATCGAGTCTTGCTATAGTAATCCCGTGGTTTGTCTGTCAGGACCGGTGGCTTCAAAGATAATCGTCGTCCAGTACCATAGTTTAAACCTGGCATCATCTCCAGATCATATCCCTGTTTTTGCATGAGGTATTTAGATTGGGGGATATAAAGATACAGAGGCAGTCTTCCGGCATCTGATCCAAGGTCGACTTCTTCTATGGTGAAGGGATGAGGGTCGTCCTTCCGGCCGAAGATGATTGGGTGGTCCCCTCCCTCGATTATGCGGTAAGCGTCTTCTGCTGGAGTAAGCTAGATTGCGGTGTGCACATTTGTCACCTGTGTGTGGAGGTGAGTGCCTATACCGTGTTCTATAGCATACATCGTACAGAGCTTATTAAGCTCGAGGTAATTCAAAGATAGCCCTTTATTGATGAAGTAAGGTATCTTTTCTAGGGGGATTATATCATCTGTGGAGGGAACATCAGTGTGGGCAGCCACATACTTGGCTTGCTTCGGTTCCTCTTCAGCTACCCCCTGTATAAACAAAGACTGAGAGGACGACCTGGGCAGCTTGATCGTCAGCGGTTCAGCTGGTGGAGCAGAGCGTGGAGTTGTTGGCAAACTAGCGACCCCCTGCTTGGCACTCGATGCTGGACGGGGAGTGGTTGGTTCACTAGAAGTTCCAGGCCTTGCATCGGGGTGACGACCCTTCTTGGAAAGGCGTATTGTCATTGGCTTGTCGGAGGGATTGAGCTTCTCCGTTTGAGGCTGGCCGGCTCTCGGCAGCCTAATTATCAGTGGCTCCGTTGTGGGTCTTGGCACTTGGCCAGACCTTGGCAGCCGGATTATCATCTGCTCTTCTTGTGCCGAGAGGCTGATTGCGTCCTTACACAGAGTGGCGGTAAGGGGTGCAGACTTGCCATATTTGCGAGCTTGGAGGTGGATCGTCAGAGGCTCTTCTGATCCTGTGGTTGTCTCGGTACCAGCTTGTACATCTCCTTCACCAAGATGCTTCTTCGATTTTTCGTACAGGCAGGAGTCTGAGTAGTAGGATTCGACCCCTTTGAAAGGATCGTTGTCAGCAAATTCCGTCCTCACGAAGCCGTGTTTGTCGACATATTTGAAGTATTGGTGCAGCATGGAAGGCACGATCATATAATCGTGTATCCATGGACGCCCCAAGAGGATGTTGTAAGAAGTGTCTGCATCTATGACGTAGCAGGTGACTTCGGATTGGAGGTCGCTAATTTGACACTTCAGACGAATCTTTCCAATTGGGTAGCTCCTGCCCGAATTGAAACCGCTGATGGCGGTGCTTGTAGGCGTCAGGCGATACATTGGGATGCGGAGATGATGTAGCAGACCCTTCGAGATAATGCTTATGGAAGAGCCAGGATCAATGTGCATCCGATCCACCTTTACGTCGCCGATGTATCCAGTGTAGTATAGCGGGCGATCATGCAGGTTGGTTTTGAAGAGCATGTCTTGCGGAGTAAAGACGATGTTGGGCATTGCTCCCGTACAGGCACTGTCTTGGAGATCTGCAGGCGGGACCTCTCCTGTGAGGTTGACCTGGGCGAGGTACGCGTCGGCGTTTTGGAGTGCATCGCTCAAAGCCGCACGAACATCTTTGGAGAGTCTCAGAAGCTCGTATAATGACAACTTGGCCGGTGTGTTGGCCAATTGTGCTAAGATGTCGAAGTTGTAGGGCTTCTCCAGCCCTTGTGATGCCTCTTTTCGGAGGGATTTGTCAAAGCGAGTCTCCCCCGGCCTAGGCTTGTCGGTCGTCGGAGCTGAGCTGGTCCCGGAGCATCAGTTGTAGTGGGTTGATGATCTTCAGCTGGATTATCAACCACAGGTTGGGATTGTGCCCCAGACCAAATGACGACGGCTGTAGCTTCTTCGATATCTGACGAGATCGTGCGACGGGATCTGACTTTTCTACTTTTCTTCTTGTAGGTGGAAGATGGAGTGGGCTGAGTCACTTTTGATACCAAGTCTGGATGGATCCACATGACCTCCCCTCGTGATGTGGAGAGGGACACTAGACCAGCGGCCTGATCTCGGGGAGGTGGAAGATTAGCAATCTTCATTGTCGCCAGAGGGATGGGGACCACCCCGTCTTGAGTTTCCGTCGGAGGGAAGCTGCCGAATTGTACTGACACCATATTGGCTGCTACCGTTACCTCTTCGAAATCGATAGCGAGTGCGTTCGAATCGATGAGGTTTTGGATGTACCGTTTTAGCTGGTAACAGTCGTGTGTAGTATGGTGGACGTAGCGGTGATAATGGCAGTACTTTGGGTTCTCCATCTCAGCCGGCCGCGGTTCCCGTCTTGGTAGAGGAAGCTGAATTCTGTCTTCTTGTATGAGCATGTCCAAGATGGGCTTGACGTGACCATCTTCGAAGGAGTAAGTGATTTGCGGCCATTGTTTGTCTGCTGGCTTTGGATCAGGTTTCTGTGCCTTATCGGCCACCATAGCCTGCTTTCCCCTGCTGTCCCGATTGTTGGAGGGGCTATCCCCATTGTCGTTGTTGGGACACTTGCCCTTGTTCTCTCCGTCCGAGATGTGCAATCCCAGTTGGCGAGCCTTCTTCAATCATTTTTTGGCGCTTGTGGCACTGATGATGAACGTCTTCCAATCCTTGAATTGACTTTCGCCCATCCAAAGACTGATTATTGGAAGCAGTCTCTTTTGGCAAATTTTAATCAAGGAGGAATCCGGGTTTCCAGACGGCAGCTTCATTGCGGTTTGGCAAAACCGCTCGATATAGTTTTTTGTCAGCTCTTTCTCCCCTTGGACGACGTCCATGAGGGTGGACATGGTGATGTCCTGCCCTACTTCGTAGAATCTCTCCAAGAACATGCGCTTGAAGCCGGCGAAGGAGTGGATGCAGTTGTCCGACAGATTGCGGTACCAGTCGAAGGCGACCCCTTCCAATGCCCCGATGAATAATCGTATGAGAATAGCATCATCATGGGGCAGATGGTCGGTGGTGACCTCGAAGTAAGTGATGTACCGACTTGCTGAGGTCTTGCCATCATAAGGATTGATATTGAACGGCTTATATCTTGGCGGGAATGGAACATCCCTCCAGGCAGCAGGGTATGGTTGCTGTATTCTGAGGTCTTGAGAATTTTCTCGAGCGTGGAACATGGCTCGGACCTCCTGGACCTCTCTTCTCGCTTCGCGGGCCTCATCCTCAGCGGTGGGGGCCGTTACTTTGGGAGGACTGTTGCCCGGGTTCGGTGCCGCTGAGTTTGAGTCCGCATTAACCGCGGGACCTGTACTTGTTTGGCCAGGCGTCCCTCCTTGGAGATTTGAAAGGGCCGCTTTGATCTCGTCTACAGAGTTGACCAAGGCATGTAGTATGGCTTCTAGAGTGTTGATGCGTTGGCGATCACTAGAACCACCTTGGTTGATGTCTGTCATGAATACCGTTTTTACATGAGGAGAGATAGACGGAGCGGTGGAGGAAGCGCCCTCCGAATCATACCCCTGTAGTGAGAAGTCATCGGGGTATGTGGGTATGTTCCCTTCTGATTCAGACTCGAAAGGAACAGTACCCCCACTCTCCGAGTTTGCCTCGTCTTGGGAGTTGTGGACGTCCTCGGGGATGTCGAGGTTTGCTGTATCCGATGGGATAGTTGTCTCCCCCGGCTCGTCTTCTTGGAACATCGGATAGCTGTAGAAGCTCGGAGGGGTGCTACCTCCAGCCCCAGCAACCCCCTGCGCTGTGGATAAGGAATCTCCCATTGTAGCAGACTTCGTCTTAGAGCGAGTACTTTGGAAAACTCTGGTGGTGGGCACCCGCTTAGATGACAGTCTTTTAGTCACAGTGGTTGAAATCTTCGGGTTGGGAACATTTGTCTTCTTCCCCCTTCCATCAGCGGAGACTTTCTGAGCAGAGTTGCAGGAGACGACGGGGAGTGCCTCGTCTTCTGAAGATGGCTGTTGTAGTCTTTGAAAGACAGACTGTCAGTCTTCTCGCATCGTCGTGCTATTGCAGCAGTAGTTGACGATGACTTGGGTGCAGTGACGTCCGTGGGAGGACTCTTTGTACCCCGATGCATCTTCTCTTTCCTTGCATTTGTGGAGGATGGCCTCACGCGAGTCAGATGGGTCTGGACCGACCATGTTCGCTCCCGGGATTTTGGGAGACTTTTGCAAACCTCTCTGTCCGTCTGCCGCCGGGGGCTGGACTCGAGTGGTTCTGTACAACTTCCCATCCGAGGCCCGCGTAACAGTATGCGGAACGCTCGGATGGTCAGAGGTTAGATCATCGGACCGAACTCGCCAGGCTCGCGCTGCTTTAGACTTCTTCGCTCTAGTGCGTAAGGGCACATAGTAGGAAGAGTCTAAGTGATACTGGAGAGAGTCAGACATATCTTCTTGGGAGCACAAGAGATCCGGACCGTATGAGAGGCGGTCGAAGATAGAGCCGCGTGGAATAGGCGTCATGTGGCTGTCATCGTTGGTCCGTATGCGGCTGGAAGACGTGGCCGCACAGGCTTTCTTTATGCGGCTGGGAGTCTCAGCCGCATGAGTCTTCTTTATGCGGCTGGATGATCTAGCCGCATGGATTTTCTTCATGACGCTGGTAGATCCACCCGCATGTGCCTCCTGCATGTGGTTGGTAGATTTGGCCACAGGAGTGCTCGGCTTCTTCTTGGGGCGCATAGAGTCGCTCTTTGTCCCTGCAAGTCCAGCATCGTAGTGCTTTCCTCTGCCGGACTTGGGGACAGTAGAGTTCTCTACGGCTCGAAGTGGAGCCGTATGAGGGTCGCCTCGGCCGTCTTGGGTAGCAGAGAGTACCCCGTCCAAAGCTTGTGGGGGAGCGAACGATTTTGGCCTCCACTCGCAGCGAGCTTTCTTTGTGCGTGTTCGTTTCTGGATCGGGCCGGCACTTCCTTCAGAAAGCATCTCTTCAAACGCCTGTTGGTCGAAACGGACGACCATCTTCTGGTGCGTGGAGCCAAGCTTGGCTGCATCCGACTGCGTCACCAACTCCTCAGCCGTGGAGAAGTTTGTCCCCAGCAGAGTCTCCATCGTGTTTCCCATGAAATATAAAAGAGCGTAATAATTATCGGAGGACTGGAATTTTACTTCACGTTACAAACTCACTTGTACAAAGAAAGCCTAGGGACGAAAACCTAGATACAGCAGTCTAAGTACAATTGTTTATTTTAGATTCCGGGGGGTGATGATAGAGGCTCGGGAAAGCCATGGCAGCTCTGCCTTACTCCTTGGACGATCGGTATGCAGCCTTGGCTCCAGAAGATTGCTTGGCGTTGGAAGAAATGCTCTCTTTGCTCTCTCTCTGCTTCTTCTCTCTAAGTATTCTGGTGCTTTCTGATCTCGAAAAAGTCTCTCTCTGTATGTATATGTGCCTTTCTGTATGTGCATCTTCTATTGCAAGGGAATGGCACCCTGCTATTTATAGGAATGGAGGGACCTCATTAGGGTTCACAATGGTTACCCCTCAAAGTGGCGGCGGCCTGTCAATCGATCAATCTGGGCCACTAATCTTGAGCATGATAAATCTGGGCTATTTAGTGTAGATTGTACCAAATCCTATCAGTAATTAATGCTGATTGGAATAAATCTCCGTAGTGATGATTTGATGATGTCTGCGAATCTGAATGAATAAATTTAATTCATTCTCCTGCCACGTTTCCCAGATTATTGGGATTTGACGCAATCTTTGATTGCAGTAAATCTGGGAAATTGATTGGCTTTATGACACGTGTCCTGAAAGCCACTGAGGAGGATTGAGCCGCATAAGGATGCAGCCGCACAAGACTGGCCACGTGTCGGGTCTGCTTAGGGAGTGCCCCCCCCGAATCTTCGAACTATATTGATAATTTGAGCCGCACAATGGGTAATGAGCCGCATGGAAATGATCCTTACGAACCGCATGGGGGCCTCTGCTTGAGCCGCATGAGACTGTTTCTGCCTGAGCCGCATGAGACTGTTTCTGCCTGAGCCGCATGAGACTGTTTCTGCCTGAGCCGCATAAGGCAGCTTCATCCTGAACCGCATGGAGGGTTTTCGCTCGAGCCGCATATGACCGTCCACGTGTCAGGGCCACGTGGATCTCGGGAGATTGTGTCAGAGATCTCCTTCACTTCCCTAGGGGTCTGTCATTATGACAGAGTCATAATTACCTTTTTTGTGTCAGGGCTTCCACTTTTTTCAGAGTTGTCAGCCGTCAAAGTAATTAATGCAAGAGGGGAAAACTGTTTTACAAGCCACGTGTCTCCTGTTCTGAGCCGCATAGGACGTCTTGAGCCGCATAGTCCCTCGTGCCGCATGAATCTGTGAGCCGCATGGGCTTCCTGAGCCGCATGGAGTTTCCTGGCCGCATGGATCATTCTTTAATAATTTCCATGCTTCTACATCTCTCTCTCTCTCTCTCTCTCTCTATATATATATATATATATATATATATACACACACACACTCACACACACACACTCTCAAAAGCACATAACTACTATTAATATCAGTTAATTGCTCACCATTTCCTCAATCTTCTAAAAATATTCCATATTGACACAACTCTAATACTCTACCCCAAGTTGTACACACACACACACACACACACACACACATATCCAATATAACTCAAAATAGCCCCTTATTCCAAACATAAAAATAGGCCTATATAATTATACATATGATATACATGTATACAACAAGCAATCTAAATACAAGAACCTAGCTAGAGTAGGAGTCTAAATGGAATTTAGAGCCACATGTGTCCAATGGGTAATTTTGTCAAACAATTGGCGTACGTCGGGATACGTTAAGATAGGCCCATGATACGCACTCCAAATGGATCTAAAGTTGACCCTAAGCATACCTAAATGTTCTAAATCACAAATAGGACCAAACAAACCTATTCTCAAACCCTAGAAATGTCATTCTTGGATTTTTCCCAAATTGGGTCAAAATACAAAGGGGAAAGTCTCCAAATGAAGGTAGAAGCGTCAAAACTCCTTACCATGGGTATTCCTAATGTATGGGGTTCTTATTTGATACCTTTACACTATTTAATGCAAATAAAAGGGTTTAAAATGCATTTTACCTAGTTGGATTTCCAATGAAATGGCTCCAAGATCCAAAAGCCCTTAAGCTCTAAGTGCTCCAAAAGCTTCTTAATTAGGCTTATTTAGGAAAGTGGGCTGCCATATTAGGTTAGGTTTAGGGTTCAAGCAATGGGAAAGGTCCACTGAGCCTTTCTCTTATGTCATGACAAGTTTAGGAGAAAAACCATACTCCTTAATTAGGTGTTTAGCCTAACTTTCTAATTAATCTTGCTAGTCTAAATAGAAGCTAACTAAAGTTTAATTAGGCTAGTCCTAATCATTTAATTATGTGGTCATGTCAAGTTGGTTTAGGTCCTCTAGGGTCACTAACAACAATACTAACTAATGGCAAACCACTAATCATATTCAATAATATAGCATATGCACTATATTAAATTATTACAAATAATTAATCCAAAATATAATTATTATTGTAAAAATAGATTTATCACTCAAAATATAAATTAAATTCACAATAATAACAAAAAATAGAAAAAAAAGTCAAAAATATCCCTCTTCTAAAAAGTGGTGGTGACAATTCTACCCTCCTTGGAAAAATTTCGTCCTCGAAATTTAAAGTTGGTCGTACTCCTTCTAGGTCAAACCCCCAACAATCCATGTCAATAAATTCCACCTAACAACATACAAGATCATGATCCTACTGGTCGTGATTTTACAGTCTCAATCGGGGTCACTACACAATCTATCACAGCATAAAACATTCTAACAGGTAATAATAAAATCACACAACAAGATGGAAATTGACATGAAGAAGAACAGAAAAAGACAGACCTACTAACCCGTCACCTGTAGTATTGGCCTCCTCGACCGTCAATGCAGAAGCACTGCCCTGCTGGGTATATCCTCCTGATGGTGCGGGGCATGATGCTACACCATAGATCGCCTAGCTCCATCTTTCTGACCCTGTGCTCCGCCAAATAGAGGTGTGATGGGGCAATCCTTCATTTGGAGAGCAGCAGATCCATAAAATAGACACAACTTCAGCCTTCTCCTACAAATATCTCAAGTGTGTCTTGGCTGACTATAGTAGGCCCAAGTGGGCATCCTCTAGTCCTTTTTCTGAGGCTGCTGTTGTACCTGCTGAATAGGAGCTCTAGTTGGTGTAAACAACTGCTGAGGCTGATGCACTACCTTCTATCTATAGGGATGCTTTGTCGGTCCTGCACTACCACTCACACCACCTGAATTATCCCTTCCTCTCTTGGACTTGAGCTCAATGCCATCCTCAGCCCTCAGACTGTCTGCCATAATCTACTCAAAAGTTGCCTCGCGGACACCCTTGGTCAATGACTTTACCTCCTTGTTCAAGCCCTTGCAGAACTTCCTTTCCTTTGCTACATCACTCAGCCCCTCCACAAATCTGTCCAAATGGTAGAACTCCATAGTATACTCGTCCACTAGCATGTTCCCCTGGATAAGATTCTCGAACTGGCTCACCCTCTAAGAGCCACATCCGGGAAAAAATTCTCCTTAAAAAGCTTTTTGAAAGCTTTCTAATTAAGTTCATCCTGGCACTACGACCCTCATGTCGGTGTGATACCATGTCAAGGCGAGGTCGAACATCCGGTTATCCGCTGCCTTTATCTGTAAACTATCAGGAATCTGTGCTAGCTGGCAGATCCCCTTAATGTGCTTAATCCAGTCATTCGTATATAGATTACCCTCTGTACCGCAGAAATCCTTAGGTCTTATCCTCTCAAAATTGATAATAGTGCCCGGTTTCGGGGGCTAAGCCTGACCTCCGGGTGGCTGGACCTGAGTTACCCTCTCGACTGCCGTTATCGCCACCTGATGAGCATTCTCTATGCCCTGTCTCATGACGTCTGACTGATGGTGCTGAGCGTCTATCATCTCTCTGAATAGCACAAACAGCTGCACAACATCCCCCAAACAGGATAAAAAAGTTGAACAGAAAATGAGACATCATTTCCCTTCATGGTTGAGTGCATATGTAAGGAGCTCGGTAATTACTTTTTCTATATGCACTTTACATAATAATTAACGAAAGCGAAATATTGAAATTAATATTATCTTGTGGTACATAGGTCGATCGTCCATACGTAAAGAGAATGACGAATCTATTAGAACTCTATCCAAAGGGCCAATTTATGTTGTCAAAGTCTGGCCAAGCTATTGAGTGAATGGTTTAGGTTCAAGTCAACAAATGCTTCGATCAGATAGAGCTTTCTGGATTTGATTCTACAAAAAAATAGTTATTTGTGTATCAAATCTACAAACCATAAAGATGTCGATGTAGGTCATGATTTTTGTGGCGTCTTACGGGAGATTGTGGCGTTGACAAATACCTATGGCATAGAGTCGGCTATGATCGGGTTTTTCAGGTGTGGTTGTGTAAACCCCTACTTTTCCTTATAATTTTTTATATCTTTCTCAGTATTCACTTCTATTTTTTTGGAATATTAATTTGCACCTATATAGGTATATGTATGCATTGTTCTTCGTTTTATTTATTTTAGAATACAAAATAAACATATAGGTTACTTGTGTATCTAGAATTTTAATAAATGATTTATATTGCCTTATAAGTAATATGTATAAAATATTTTATATTTTGTGTTTTTTTGTGTGTGTGTGTGTGTGTGTGTGTGTGTGTGTGTGTGTGTATATATATATATATATATATATATATATATATATATATATATAAAATATATATATATATATATATATATATATATATATATATATATATAAATAAAGAACAAGCCTATTTAGTAAAAGTTACTATATAAGGATTGTTTGAGTAATTTTAGTATTAGTTTGAGTTTCAAGGATGTTAGAAAATATGTTATGTATATTATATGAAATGTATTTTAATAAAATAAATATTTTAGAAATTATTTGAGATTTTATTCAATATATATCTATACCTATATATCAGTATATTTAAACTATCTTGAAATTATTTTTCCTAATTTTTAATATAGTTGTTAGATTGTTTTTAAAAGTATATTTACATTTCTCTTTATGAAGAAAAGAAGAAAAAGAGAGGAAAAAACCCCAGCGAATAGTACCTACCAGGGGGCATTATTCACCAAGCCCAAACCGAGTGCCCCTCTCTATAAGTAGTCGATATATACTCGTAAAAAAATCAAAACCCTAGTACCCGAGCCAACCCCCTAGAGACCCCCTCCCCTGGACTGACGCGTGCATGTCGGACAGCCGCGCCGTTACGGCAAGGTCGGAGACATCAGCCGCAACGCTGCAACAGAGCAACAACATAGCAGCATTAACAATCTTGAGCTCATCTTCGCTACGAGTTACTAGCCTCCACGTTTGATCATTCTTTGAACCGATCACGCAGGTATGATCACAACCCTGACGCCTTTAAATCCCATAAACTAGTTTCGATTGATTTGGGTTGAATCAGTTAGAAAATCTAGATAAAAAATCATGAAAACTTATTTTTTTTATAAATTTCAGAACGTAACCCAATATGTCCAAACACCCTGTTTGGAAGGTAGATTTTTTACTAAACACTGATAATTTTCAAAGTCAATTTGAATAGACTTCAAGACAACCTAAGATAAACAAAACCTAGTTTTTATTTTTATTTCTAGTTAATTGTTCTCTATTTAAAATTTGTTCCAAAAATTAGGAAAAACAATTTTCAAAAACAACCAAGTTTAGAAAATTTTCCTGATACGGCGTGCGCCCCGACAAACCAGGCGACATAGTCACAACCCATGAGCATCAAATGATGCGTATGGATGTAGACAACTTGTGGGATTTGACGAAACTCAATTTCATTGTGCGTGCGCAACGAAATCGAATCGTACGGTCGAGATATCCCGTATCGGCCCCTTCGCAAACTAGGCCATAACTTCGGGTATATTCATCATCTTGAGATGAAACTTATGCCAACATGATCGTATCATTTTTTGGGTCCTTTATGCCAAGTTTGGTCCGATTCTGAGAAGGTTGACCGGAATGCCATTTTGGTAGGCCTGCGACCCGATCCAATGGGCAAATTTATGTATGGCCGGCCAGAATTCAATTTCAGACATTCGGTTGGATTCGTATCATCAAATCAGACCCACAGATATATAGTTTGATGACTTTTGAGACCGTAGGTACTGGCACATCTTTTTGGTGCAAAATAGGTTCAACGACGGACATCGTTTTGACCCAAAATTATGATTTTGTTCCTGTGGCCAGAATTGAATTTTTTGATAGACATATTTAGACATATCTTTTATACAAAAATGTTCGTGATATTTATTTCCACATCCGGAGTCGTTTGCGTGATTTGACCTTTCGTTGCTACCATACTGAGTATTAGACTTTGCTGTTGCTGCGCCCCACCCTCAGACAAGATACCTTGCCATTATACTCTGTTATTTATTACCATTTTATTTTTATTATTTTATTTAGTTTACTCTTATATTGTCTGTTTCTATCATATTGCGCGTCGAAGTCATACTTGGGTGCAAGCGACTGCATTAGTCGTTTTACTATTAATTTTTTCTTCTACATTGACTTAGCACTAGTTGACTATCCACTGAAAATGAGGTATTGTATATCTCATATGACTTTGAGACATGCTTTATCATGAGTTATGGGTCACATGTAAGATACATACTCGTATAGTCGGCTGGCCACCGATATGTATAAGACGTGCGACGGTTAGGAAGTAACTGCCAATAGATATTGCATGATTAGTGGACTTGACAGTTATTAGAGGTTCATGTATGTTATGGAGATGACATAGATAGGCATTGGGTGGGGAGAACATTTCCTTAGTGTATGGGCTAAGTATGCACTTTTCTTTATTATCGGAAGCTCCGTTGGAGATACGGTCTTGCTTACCCCTTTATTATGTACATGCTGGCCTCTGATGTTCATGAAATTTCATACTTTGAGGTCCCTGGTTCCCATAGTGAGGCCCATACCAAACCCATTATAGTCAGAGTACCCATGCGTTGAAGGTTTGTTCTTAAATGTATATTCACTGTAGAATGATTAGACACCCTATTGCATGCATCTTCTTATTTTTATATATCACAGTTTATGTGGCATGTTATTTTCTTGTATCTTGTTACGTCTCGCTGAGGACCTAGTGAATTCTCCAGGCTTAGACAGTTTCTTCCGGGAGTACGATTCTGCCCTCGATCCATCCTTCGCATACGATGAGATCTCGCCTTCTGAGATCTAGTTCTTTATCTATGATATGAGACTTTTTAGTGGACATCTTTTTCTAGTTTCTTTTATTTTATTTGAGGAGGTCGTATTCCAGTTTCTTATACTATTTTTATAGCTATTTGGTAGTGGATCTATCTTTGCCCTGCTATATCTTTTGACTCTTTATTTGTATTCTATCTGGACTATTGCTATACTTTGTGTTATGTGGATGAGATTTAATATAGTGTGATATGGCCTGTGATTGTTATTTCTTACAGCTTATGTATACATACGAATTCTATATACTGGAGTACTCTTCATATGTATGTAGCTAGCATGTCTGCATACTTAGTCCCACATATATTGGGACTGGGGTATCACAGATTGGTTCGTCCGATCTAAGATCAAGGTTGGAAAAATTACATGCATGGTCTTATGGATGTTAACTATCGACGTCGCTATCAAGGATATAAACAATTTATCCTAGCAAGTCAGGCTAAGCTCATTTACTTCACTACTTATGTCACGACCCGTACCCAGTGTAGGACTCGAAAAATGGGTACATCCAGCCAACGTCGCAGTGTCTGCGTTATTATTTTTATATATCACAGTTTATATGGCATGTTATTTTCTTGTATCTTGTTACGTCTCGCTGAGGACCTAGTGAATTCTCCAGGCTTAGACGATTTCTCCCGGGAGTACGATTCTGCCCTCGATCCATCCTTCACATACGATGAGATCTCGCCATCTGAGATCTAGTTCTTTATTTATGATAAGAAACTTTGTAGTGGACATCTTTTTCTAGTTTTTTTTATTTTATTTGAGGAGGTCGGGTTCCAGTTTCTGATACTATTTTCATAGCTGTTTGGTAGTGGATCTATTTTTGCCCTGCTATATCTTTTGACTCTTTATTTGTATTCTATCTGGACTAGTGCTATACTTTGTGTTATGTGGATGAGATTTAGTATAGTGTGATATGGCCTGTGATTGTTATTTCTTACAGCTTATGTATACATACGAGGATTCTATATACTGGAGTACTCTTCGTATGTATGCAGCTGGCATATCTGCGTACTTAGTCCTACGTATATTGGGACTGGGGCATCATAGATTGGTTCGATCCGATCTAAGATCAAGGTTGGAAAAATTACAAGCATGGTCTTGTGGATATTAACTATCGACGTCGATTTCAAGGATATAAACAATTTATCCTAGCAAGTCAGGCTAAGCTCATTTACTTTACTACTTATGTCATGACCCGCACCCAGTGTAGGGCACGAGAAGTGGGTACGTGCAGCCTACACCGCAGTGTCGGCGGTAGAACGATATTCTCGTTGTTATCAACACCAACTCAAATAAGCATAAAATAAATATAACTCAAGACAACTGAAAATAAAATAAGAAAAACTCTAGCCATCTACTCCAACCTCTATTGTGTCTCCTCTAGGCTAGCAGGTAACCTCCAAGCTATCTGTAAAATTTATCAACAGGTCCAGTCAGGACGGGAGGGAGCACAATACATCTCACGCAGTTCATAATATGACAGGATATGTAAATATGCTATAGAGTAAGATACATGAAACGCTGAAAAATATATGAAGTAAAAGAGATGACTATAAAGAAATATCTACTATAAGTAAAGAGCTAACAGTGGCTAATAATGTAGAGTACAAGATAGACATATGAACGGCTTAAATTTGCACATGAGTAATCTAAGAGTTTGCACATGAGTATACTACTTTTGAATTGTTCACGTGACCATTTATACTCTCCCGTACCCCATTCAATACACAAGGATCCAGACTGGTTATGTTATTGCACATGATATCACATGAAGGCCCATAAACGGGTGCACATGAATGTATACATCGGGGCTCTGTGAACATGAGAGTACATAAATCACAAGAGTGCATATAAATGGTGAAAGCACCGGAGTACATGATGAAAGTGAAACGTACATGACATACTGTAACCCGATGCTCCCGAGGGGGATAACATCTCATAAAGGGATCCATATAGTACCAATCCGTGTTAACAACGTAACAGCATCAAGTAAAGTAATCTAGAGCATAAATGTAAATCCTATCAAGTATGAAACGGTCAGAGAATATACTCGCCTGATACCCTGAACAGTTGATATGAAAAGATGGCCAACTGGAGTCACAGAGTCCTAGTTAGAGCAACACAGGTTATAAAGAGTTCAATTTATATGGTAATTGAAATTATAATGCAATCTACATGTGTCTAAGTCAATCTAAGTCAAAGTCAACTCTGGTCAACTATAAAGTCAAACAAGGTCAGCTCTAGTCAACTGTGGTCAAACTAGCTAGGGTTGGGTCAACAATGGTCAACTAGCCTATGTTAGTCAATTCTAGGTCTAAACAAACTAAGTCTATGCAAATTAAGTATTCAAGATAGCTACTAACTCATAGCCTAAGTCACTTGCTAAACCAAGCACAAAACTAAACCATAAACTAATAAGGCACACAAACTTAGTCATATAATGTATATATATTATTCACATTCACATATTCATATACATAGATATATATTAGAAGGCTATATTTTTTTTTATTATTATTTTTTTATTTTAGGAAAGCTATATATATAGGCACATACATACAAATATATATATATATATATATATATAAAATATATATATATATATATATATATATATATATATATATATATATATATATATATATATATTTATTTATTTATTTATTTATTTATTTTATATATAGGCATATATATATATATATATATATATATATATATATATATATATATATATATATATATATATATATATATATATAAGGAGAGGTAAAAGAGTAAGTGAGTGTGTGTGTGTGTGTGTGTGTGTGTGTGTGTGTGTGTGTGTGTGTGTGTGTGTGTGTTTGGCATGTATGTGAAAGGATATGTATTAATGTTCTCAGATTTATTGATAGGTAGGTGTATGTGACATGGGATACATATTTTCAAAGGGTGTATGAATGCATGTGTGTAAAAGGTTATAGGTTAACTCAGTTTATAGAAATGCATACATACATACTTACATTGCATACATGCATGCATACATACATATCATGTATACATACATACATATATTGCATACGTGCCTACATACATATCATATATGCATACTTGCATTCTTTCATGCATCTATACATTCATACATAGATGCATACATACATATTAGAATACATTATATACTTGCATACATTATATTCATATATGTATACTCTACATTATATTACATTCATTCCTGCATACATGCATACATATAATATATGCATACAAACTCATATATTTAACTCAAAATATATGTGAATACATACATTATATTACCTTAACACATATATATATATATCATTCATTAATATCCCATATACATGCATACTTCAGTTCAGGTATTATATCCATTCACATATCATTAAGTTGCATACATATACTTATTTTCATTACATACATGTCATTCATGCATATTACATACTTACATGGATCTATAAATTATATACATTATATACAACATGTAAAAATAGAAGAGAGAAAAAAGGGGGGAAAACTGAAATAGAAAGAAAATGGAAGGAAAAATGTAAGAAAAAGGAAAAACAGTGGACATATACATGCTTGCATCATATATTCTACATTACCATACATGCTATCATTATATACTGCATTACATTATGTATACATTATGCATTCATATCTATCATTACATGTATACCTTGCATTCATATCTAGTATTCATTTTATACTTTCATGCATACATTGTATATCATTCTTTCATTCATGCATTTATGCATTGCTTACATACATTACATTGATTGCATTCCTACATGCTTGCATTCAACCATATATATACATTAATGTAAAGAGGATACATATCATATATATATATATATATATATTATTTTACTCATCTAACATATCATGCATTATATACTCTATATTTATTTAATATCCAAACTACATAGGCTCATAGGTTACACAAAATGCCTATGTCGTATTGTCACTCTTCTACTTAAAACCAATATTGTACCAATTGGGCCTTCAATAAATTATAGGATTAAAGTATATCCTATCCCTTCATGTTAGCTTTCCAAAACTTCAAACGGATCGAATTTTCGTATCCGGAAGCTCCCAAAATTGCTAAAAATACCGAAACGCATTTGTCTTTTGTACAGCTAACACGCAAATAGTTTTATAGAAAGTTCCAGAATGATTTTTGCTTATTAAAATATATATTTGGAAAGCTAACTTCGATACGGTTCTTTTAAAAAAAATGGGAGATTAATCGGAGTTCTAAGCTAAAAGTTATGATATTTCTAAGTTGCTTTGGTTAATAAAAACGTGGATGAATATTATGACGAATTTGAGTTGTTTTGGACAAAAGAAACACATGTCGGCCAAGATACTTGGATATCAACATAGGTATCCAAATGAAACTCATTCTAACCATCCTAACTAAGGTCAATCCACTCTCTAACCATTCTAAAACTGAATTTAAATATCTATTTAAACTATTATCATATATATATACACATGGGGTGTCCTAATTTGGGATCTATCAAGTAGGACACAAGACATATCTAAAATCCTCAAAAGAGGTCCAAATGGCCTCAAATTTGAATCTAAATGGGGTACATGCATGGGGGTGGAACCTATGGATTCAAAACTAACTAATATGCATAGAAAATCAATTTAGAGGGTTGGTGTTACCTATTGGGAGTGGAATCCCAATGATACTCCCAAGGACCCGGCTCCGACACGAAGATCTTCCAAAAAGGACACTCCTCCTTGCACTTTGCTCCAAATCTTTGCTAGCACCCTCCCATGGTAGTATGAGAAGGTTGGATGGAAGTTTTTGTGGAGGGATATAAGTATTTGGAGATCAAATCAAAGAGGGCAGCTCTCTAATTTGGGGAAGAATACTTTGTGAAGGAAAAGAGGCAAGATAGAATGAAATGAAAGGAAGGAAGGCTAACCTAGCTATAGTGGCTGCCATTAAACCCTATTTGGGCCTTGGGGGAAAGCCCAATAAGGCCTCAACTAGTCCTCCTGGTTAATTTTAAGTTAGGTTTGTTTGGGATCAAAATGGTTAAATTTAAGCCTCTAACTTAACCAATCTAACAAGTAGGATTAGTCTAAACTCACTAACTTAATTAGTGGAGTTTGTGGGCCATAACTAACTAATTTTGGGATCCCGTCTACAGTCTAAGCTACCCGGGTCACTAACACAAGTCGTAACGAAACGAAACTCAAACCCGACTAAACAAATCCCGTAAAATCAATATTAAAATATAAAAATTCCTAAAATATTAAAATATAAAAAATGACCAAAATCATATTACATCAATTTAAATATTATTAAAATAATCTAAAATTCACCTATTAATCAAAATTCTAAATAATTCAAAAGTCACAAAATGACCAAAATACCCTTAGCATAAAAAGTTGTAAATAATCATTCTAATTACATGGTTAGGTCCCCATGGTCGTGGTTAGTCTCTAGGCTCAACAGTTCTAGGGTTCACTAGCTAACACATCAAAATTATAATTAACCAATTTTAAATAGTATTAAATTAATTAAAAATTCTCATAAATCATAAATCCTACTATTAAATAATAAAATTTTACAAAAGTTCAAAATTATCCTCATTTTAGAAAAGTGGGTGTTACAAGTCTACCCTCCTTTGAAAATTTCGTCCACGAAATTAAGATGGTCGTACTTCTTCTAGAGTCTCGTCCCCAACAATCAAAGTCTCAGAACTTACCTAAATCATACAATTTAAAGGAATGGCATACAGGGTCATGGCATACGGTGGCAGTTGAAAGTCTTATCTAGGTATACTAGTCATGCTAAACCAAAACGGTCATAGGGTATCAAAACATACAAGCAATCTGGGGTGCTAAACTAGAAAAGTTACAGAAACAACAAATCATCAAGGCTGTAAGACATTCTACCATCATATATGAAAACTGGTAATTATCAAAAATAAAATAAAGATAACTAGTAATTATCTATCAAGGGGTACTATTCAAAGAAAAATCAAAATCAAAAGTTTAAAGAACGAAAATCAATAGCATTGAAATCCAATCACAATATATATTAAGAAAATTTAGTCTCGATACGATCTAAGTTGATCAATTCTGGGTAATCAAGATTTGGGCAATATGGAGGACAAGGTCATCGAAGTCTGAGCACGAGCATACAATGATGGAGATTCAGGTCACAATTAAATTTAATTCAATTAAATACGACCCAAGATATTAATATAAGAAAAGATGATCAAAGTCGATTGGTCGTGATTAAGGGAGCTAGGATTCAATGATATTGAAAACTTTTAAAGGGTGATTCAAAGATATGGAATAAGTCAAATTTCTCTTTTTAAAGGGAAAACAAGAGAAAAGATTTCATAGGAAAGTCAAGTTAATCATGTCTCTCTGATACTGTCAAGTTTATCATTTGCCAATCATATTTTTATCTCACAAGTCTTAATATAAAAATCAACCTTTATATGACTACCATCAAAATTATATCCTTTCGTCATAAAGATTTGATGTTGCCATGATCACCATAGACTAAATTTCTGAGTTCCGAAACATTATTCATGAAGCATACCATCTTACTAGGAATCAAAACTGACCACTTAATCATCATAAATCTAAATTCTGCCACCTTGTCCTAAATTGGATCCGAAGCCTCTAAATCAAGTTTTATGTAATCCTTGAACTTATTCAATTTACTCCCCTTGTATTATTTAAATCTAAACCCACTAGGCCTTACAAAACTTATTCTTTATTATAAATTCAACCTTCATATTTTCTTCAACGTACACCTTCAATATTATTCTCCTGAAATTTAAAATTTTCACAAAATCTCTATATTTTATATAACTCAAAATCCTTGCGTTCTTTCTGTTTCTAGCCATTTCTTACAATATCTTATTCAAGTTCGTTTCATCATTGCATATAGTTAAAATCTCTTCTCTATTACTAAATTCCTAAATTTAACATCATAGTCTTAAAGTGTAACGTCTCAAGAATCAATAACCAAAATTTATCCAAGTTCTCGAAACTAAGTTGACCTCGAATATCCTCATCAGTTATGAAATACATCTATGAATTATTCATACCCAAAAGATTTCTCTAAGTATGATTGTTCCTAAATTGATAATATAACTCTCTTGATTTCATCCTCAAATTCAGTCGCATCTCTATCCCAAACCTATATCAAGTTCCATCATATTATACCCCTAGCAAGATTATCACAAGATAACAAATCAAGTTTTTTCCGAGTTAGATGATTTACGTTACTTCCTCGACCTTTCGAATGTGAAAAGATATGGAGATTCAAGGGTTTCAAAGTATAGCTGACAGAATTAGATACGAGACATGTGATTGATGTAATCAGGACAGTTTTTTTAAAATGGTAATACAAAAAATAATGGCAAGAAAGAAATAATGATAAAATCTATTCTTCATCAACTGTTAAAAAGAAATGAACCCATTTAAGATAAAATCTGATACCATACATGTCTTCCTGAAATCATGTTGTCAGAATCTCGCCACGCCAGTAAGCATAGTTGCAATGAACAATAGAGTCCGTAACGAAGGTATACACCCTATAGTCATGTTATCTAGAATTCTTACCACGCCACCCGGTATGGCTGCAAGAAAATCTAGATTTTATAACTAGGATAAGTATATCTAAATCAGGCTCTACGTCCTTCTCATGCTAGCAAATATGACTGCGATAAATTCTAAACTCCATAAATAAAGTAGACTTTTACCTTTCTCGATGTCCTTATCAAGTATGTTATCAGGTTATACTCTAAATTCTAAAAATTATATATATATATATATATATATATATACAAACTCAAAGTCAACAACTAACATCAAGATTCGAAATTCAACAATGAATTCATCAAAATCAAATTCAATAACAATGGGTAATGTGTGAATCAAATCAAGGGAAAAATATTTCAAATCGAAGCTAAGATGAGATTCTCAAGGGTCGTCCCAGTTATCTCTCAAGAAATTCTAACAGTGATTGTGTATCCTCTCATTTTAACATCTTACTTCCTATACTTTATAGCAGGCTCATAGTAGTACAACTAAGTCGTTGCGCTACTACGATATCGTATAAATGCAAATCTCGACCTGCATGGGCCACCACTAAAAATGTGTCATGACCCGCACCTAGTGTAGGGCACGAGAAGTGGGTATGTCCAGCCTACGCCGCAGTATCGACGGTAGAACGCTGTTCTAGGTCATAATTAAAACTAAATACAATATGGTATACTCTCCATACGGAGGACAATCACATCAGGATACAACTCAATCACCAAAATTAGAAGTAGCATGATATGATAACTATGAATCCATAAGAGAAGTACAATAGAGAGAAATAAATCTCGGTGTTATCAACACCAACTCAAACAAGCATAAAATAAATACAACTCAAGACAACTGAAAATAAAATAAAAAACTATAGCCATCTACTCCAACCTCTACTGTGTCTCCTCTAGGCTAACAGGTAACCTCCAAGCTATCTGTAAAATTTATCAACAGGTCCAGTCAGGATAGGAACGAGCACAATACATCTCACGCAGTTTATAATATGACAGGATATGTAAATATGCTATAGAGTAAGATACATAAAACGCTAGGAAATATATGAAGTAAAAGAGATGACTGTAAAGAAATATCTACTATAAGTAAAAAGCTAACAGTGGCTAGTGATGTAGAGTACAAGATAGACATGTGAACGGCTTGAATTTACACATTGTAGCTCCCATTCCCGAAAATCCTAAAATATTTTTTATTATTACTATTTGATTTTAATGGTGATTATTAGATTTTATAAATTATTTAGTTTATTATTTTGGTAGATGACTTTAGCCATGATGGAGTTTTGGAGTACAAGGCTACTAGGAATCATGGCACGGATAGTGCAGTGGCGTACCTTGACTAGTGTATTAGTCATGCCAAGGAAGACCGAGTCATAGGGACGTCCTAACTACGAAAACCAGACCAAGTTGCGACTTAACCCTTACCGAAGATTTTATTTATTATTTAATTATATTATTAAGTTTTAGGGGACCCGGTTGTACCAAACCAGTCTGGACTGGAACCGAACTGAGCCCAAGCCCATGTAGTCATGCGGTACGTCCAATGATATTCGTGTTGATGTATTTTGGTATGATTGTGTTGTATTCCATTTTAGTGATCCAGTGAATATTTCTAAGTATTCTTATTTAAATATTATAAATATCATTATTAGTTGATATTCAATGATATTTGTATAAAATAGGCCCCTGTACATTTTGGGATTATTAGACTATGCATGATGGTATATACACCGTTGTTGGTTTATTGAATTTCGTTATTATTATCATTATTATTTTATTGAGGTTATATAATATTAATATTATTATTGTGGTTATTAAATATAAATCATTTATTATTATTAGTTATTATCATTTTATTCTTTATCAAAAGATATATGTGTATATATAAATGTATAATATATATGTGTGGATGTATAGATAAATATATGTGAGTGAATATATAAATATATTATCTATGTGTGTATGTGTATGCATATATAAATATATATTATATATATGTGTGTGTATGTATATTTTTTTTTTTTGTGTGTGTATGTATATATATTATATATATGTGTGTGTATTATATATATGTGTGTGTATGTATATATGTGTGTGTATGTATATATATATATATATATATATATATATATATATATATATATATATATATAATATATATATATATATATATATATATAAATATATATATATATATATATATAAATATATATATATATATATATATATATATAAAAAATATATATATATATATATATATATATATATATATATATATATATATATATATATATATATATATATATATATATATATATATATATATATATATATATATATATAAATATATATGTATAAGTGGTAAATATATATATGTATTTGTGTGTGTGTATGTATAGATAAAAATACTTGTATATGTGTATAATTTTTATTTTTTTTTACATGTATATGTGTGTGTGTGTATATATATATATATATATATATATATATATATATATATATATATATATATATATGTATATATGTATATATAAATATATATGTATAGGTGGTAAATATAGATAAAATATATAAATATATATGTATAGGTGGTAAATATATATATATGTATTTGTGTGTGTGTATGTATAGATAAAATATATATATATATATATATATATATATATATATATATATATATATATATATGTACATAGGAAATTATGTGTATATATATATACATTAATAGGAAAACCAAATGAGCAGCAGCTCAACCAACAGGCCGAGCCCAGCAGCCCAATGCCAGTCGGCCAGGCCTGAGGCCCCATAGTAGCCCAAAGCAATCAGCTACTAATCACAGCCCAGCCCGAGACTTCCCCAGCCGAGCTCTGTTCGGTTCGAGCATTGTTTATATATACGTAAGTGTCAATCGAGAGAGATCGAGGAGTAGAAACCCTAACCCTGAACCAACGTCGCCATTTCCATAGCATGGGCGGCCACCCCGACGGCCGTACGTCGCCGGAGGACCGTCGGACGGCCACCGCACACACCCGTGAAGACAGCAGCGTGCGGAACAAAGGGATGCGACAGCAGCAGCAGAACAGCGAAGGGACCGACTTCATCGCGAGAAATCTTCGCGCACAGTCTACCATTCGCCAAGCCATTTTCTCGGGTATGTCCCCAACCCATACAAGTTTATTTTCTTTCAATTAGAATGAATTGATATGCTTTATATTGGCCAGAGGATCGACCCAAAATTCGACGAAACTCTATCCCAAAAACAGAGCACAGTCCAACCCCGAACATGAATTGGAAGGCGGTTTTTTGTCGATCCTTCGAAGGTTTTAAGATTGTGTCTAAGCAATATTTTAGACAACCTGTAGAGGATGGAAACCCCACCAGTAGTTTTATTTCTAATGATTTATACAGTAAGATAAATTAGATCGAAATCGAAAAAAATATATGAAAAATAGTTTTCAAAAATTAGAAATTTCTCCGATACGACTTGCGTCCCGCCAATCCGGACGACGTGGTCGCGAACCGAAAGTACCAAAAGGTGCATAACGGCTACGTGGTCGTGTGGGCTTTGACGGAATTCAAATTGGTCGCGTGTGCGCGACGAATTTGATGCATATACGTCAAAATTCACCATATCGGCCTCTGTGCAAGTTTTCCAATTACTTTGTGCACGTTCCTCAGATCGAGATAAAACTTGAGCCAATAAGACCATATTATTTTTTTGGTCCTGTATGCCAAGTTTGGTCCGATTCTGAGACAGTTGATCGGATCACCGTTTTGCGGGCCCCACGGTCTAACCCAAAGGGCGATTTTGTGCACAGCCCACCGGAATCCCAAATTGGATATACCGTTGGGTTCGTATCATCAAAACGAATCCGTAGACATATAGTTTGATGAATTTAGAGATCATTGACTCTGGCATAATTTTCGGTACAAAACGGGTCCAACGGCGGACATCGTTTTGGCTCGAAATTACCGTTTTGCCTCTGTGTCTAGAATTGGACTTAAGGACAGAAAATCCTACTAATTTGACTATTCTAATAATGTTGGCGATGTCTGTTTCAGCTTTCGGAGATAGTTGTGACGATGTAGATTTTATGGCCTATCAATTGATGATATTTTGTTGGATTTGCGTGCAACCTCCAGGCAAGTATACCTTGCCTCCCTCTACAGTTTTATTTACATGCATTGTATTTCATTTTCCAGTTTTGGTTGTTTATGGACATGTGCTTTTCGTATTATATTCTTTTGAGTTTGTTTTCATTGCATATAGCCGTGTTCATGTTTGGTCTTGTGGTTCACACTTGGAGTTTCTCGTCAGTACCTTGCTTGAGTCGTGTCATCGAACGAGTACGTGTAATTAAACTGCTAAATCCTTGATATTGTTTCCTTGGCACCAGAGAGTCCTCACTCGGGACGAAAGTGTTTTTCTTGATCTGTTTACATCCGTGAGTCCACACTCGGGTCGAGGATGTCGATTATTTGCACCAGAGAGTTTACACTCAGGACGTGGGTGTTGACTTGACTTGCACCAGAGAGTCCACACTTAGGACGAGGGTGTTTACATCAGAGAGTCCACACTCGGGACGAGGATGTTATACTTGCACCAGAGAGTCCACACTCGGGACGAGGGTGCGTTGCCGTGAACTAACCAGAGAGTCCACACTCGGGACAAGGGTTAGTACTAACCAGAGAGTCCACACTCGGGATGAGGGTTAGTGATTAGTTCAAACCCGTGAGTCCACACTCGGGATGAGGGTTTGGTTCTTCCATTGATCTCGTGTTCATTGTTCGCTCGACAGTTCATTTACGCGTAGTTCTTCTAGTGTTTGTGTTCGTAGTCATTTGTCGTGTTCCTATTTTTCTTATTTATTTTCTTTCACATGATAAAACTGTTAGATAGACATGTATATTATGTATCTTGCTATGTCCTCTGAGGACCTGATGATCTCTTCATGTTTAGCGATTGTATGGTGTAACTGCCTGTTTTCAAAATTTAGGGTAAAATGGTCATTTTTGTATTTTTAGGAATTTTAGAAATTTTTATTTAATTATATTGTTATTTGGGATTTTTAGAGTCGGGTTCGAATTTCACCTCATTCCGACTTGTATCGGGGACCCGGGGTAGCTTAGACTCTGATCGGGACCAAACTAGAACCGACCAACTTGTCATGACCAAACCCAAATAATTATATTTGACTAATCCCATTTGATTTTAATGGGATTAGGGATTAGAATTAGATTTAGAACTTGGAAATTGGAGATTTTAAGTTATCTTTTGACCCCAACTCAAAACCACTCATCTCTTTGATTTGGAGGGCATTTTGGTAAATTGCCAAATACCCCCAACCCTCTAAATGTGGTCGGCCACAGTAGCAAACACCCCCTCCCTTCTTCTCATTGCAAGAAAAACTCTCTCTCTCTTCCTTTCTCTCATTCTACAAGGATCCCTTTCTTTTTCCTTTGGATTTTAGGCTCAAAAGTAAGTAAAATCTCTTCTAATACTCTTTTATACTCTAGATATCTCCCTAATCTTGGTGCTAACCCTTGTTTATCTCTTATTTATGATTTTTATCTAAGTAGAAACTAGCATGGAGGGGTTGGAAGCTTAGATTTGGCTCTTGACCTAAAAAGAACCAATTTTGGAGCTTTTCCTTGGGATTCCAACTCCCAAGAGGTAAATCCTAAGTCTAACTCTTGTAATTGCTCCTAATTTATGTTATTTGCATATTAGAGGATACCCGAAGCATAGGACAACCCTTTAGAAGAGGTTTGGAACCCATTGGACTCAATTCGGGACTTTCGGGCTAGGTTTAGTGCCAATTTTGGGGAAAACCCTAAATTGACTTGTTTGGGTGTTACCCCTAGCCTAATTAGACCTAATTAGGTTAGTTTGTGTGAGATGAGGCTAGGTACATGTCCATATTTGGATACGTGGGGTCGTTTTGCGAGAAATCATAAAAATAGGATTTTTCGGGGTTTTCGGGTTCCAACGCACGGGTGACTTTTTGCACCGACACTAGAATCGGCAAGCTAGTACTTAAAATAGGTTCTAATCATTATTTAGAACTCGTGGGTAGAGTTTAGGTCGAATCTGGATAGGTATGGTGTCCGTATCACGCGGTATCGTGAATCGGACACCCCGAAGTCGCCAGAATGGCTATTTGGCCATTCGGGCCTCGTTTCTCGTTTCCGCTCGCGTGTGCGAGTTAGATTTGCTTGTGTGGGGCACGTGTCTAGGCCCTAGAGGGTAGAATTTCAAAGATTTGGGTATTCGGATAAGGTTTTGGGTCGTTTAGGAGTATATGTGTGTGTGTGTGTGTATGTGTGTGTGTCCACATATATGTGTGTCCATGTGTGTGAGTATGTGTGTGTCCATATATATAAATATCCATATGTGTGTGCATCTATATATATATATATATATATATATATATATATATATATATATATATATATATACATATATGTATAGATATGCATGTGTGTGTGTGTCTATATATAGATATAGGTATCCATGTGTGTATATATATATATATGTGGATATGTATGTATGTGTGAGTGTGTGTATCTATATATGTAGATATGAATGTGTGTGTGAGTGTGATATATATATATAAGAGAGGGATATACATAGATATATATATAGAGAGAGTGGGATAGAGGAGGAGTTTTAGAGAGAAATTTAGAGAGGAATGGAGAGATTAGAGAGGAGTTAGAGAGGGAGAGAAAGAAGGGAACAAAACAGCAGCAAAGGCGGGTTTTGGGCTGCTGTCCCCCCCCCAAAAAAACAACAGCAAATAGTAACAGTAACAGCAGTAATTAGCAGCAGTAATAGCAGCAATTCAGCCCCCCTTTGACCCCCCCTTTTACCCCCCTAAGCACCCTATATATATGTCTATATATACACATGTATATAACCCATATGTAGCCCAATATACACCCATATATACTCCTACATATAACCATATATATCCCCCTAAAATGGCCTATGAGTGAATGTGTAGAGTGAGATTTGGAGTGAGTGTGGGTGAATTAGAATTTAGTTAGAGGGTGAGTGAAAGGGTGATTTTGAGTTCCGAGTGTCGGAACGCGTCCAAATTTGAGATGGGACTTAGATATGTGAAATAGAGTTTGCAGGTAGGCACCTAAGTTAAAATTGGGGTTTCATTTGAGATTAGGAGAATGGTATCTCATGATACTATTGAGTATCTTCGATACTCAAGATAATGAGATTTTTACCCTTTTTGACTTTTAGATATCAAGAGACCGTGATACGGTATTGAGATTCTAGAAGAGGGTTTAAATACCATAATAGAGAGTGGGGGAAAGCTTAGGATGAAGTGGGAAAGCCTAGAGTGAGAGTTAGAAGCTAAAGTGAGATTTTTACCAAGATAATGTGTAAATCAACAACATGGACCGTAAGATGGACTGGATGTCCACTCTACCTAGAAAACTTGGTAGGTGATGTTAGTGTAGGTTAGTATCCTACTACCATAGGAAGCCGGGAGTGGAACTCCTAAGGAAAAGCTACTTGGCCTTAGTATTAGGGTAGAAAGGGTAAACGGGATAAGTAGGGATAATACCTATTTCACAACATATGGGTTTAGTACTTTAAGATATAGCTAAAATTAGGATATTATGGTTGGTAATGGTTAGAAATGGTGGACTTGGACTAGTTTTGACCTTGGTTGACCATGGTTGACTATTTTGACCAAAAGTCAACTGAAAGTCAACCGAAGCCTAAAATTGATTAGAACTTGACCAAACTTGACCAGTTGACCCAAAGTCAACTGTTAGTCAACGTTAGTCAAGTTTGACCTAAAGTTGACCTAGAGTTGACCTAGGGTTGACCAGAGTTGACCAGTTGACCAAAAGTCAACTGTAAGTCAACCTTTGACTTAAATCGACCTAGTTTAATTCTGTTTAACTTGCATTGACCCAGTTTGACTTTATTAGGCCTAATATGACTTAGATTGACTCTGTACAATCTAGTTTGACCTTGTTTGACCTAGATTGACTTAGTTTGACGTATCTTGACCTAGTTTGACTCAGTATGACTTAATTTTACTTCCAAACCATTATATTGATACAGTATTCCATCTATAGGTCCTCGAGGTACTGTTCTTGGACTCAGTCGACTTATCCATCACATCACAGGCGAGTACATTCTCTGATAATAATTTTATTTTATGATATCGTCTTTGTTTCTAGTATTTAGTATAGATATCCTTGTTCTTTTGACACGTTGTTCACACGGATTGGTATTTGTTTGGATCCCGTCATAAGATGTTATTTCTCTTATATATATATGGTATGCCTTGTGCAAGTCTTCCTTGTTTCCTTGTTCATTGTATAGACACGATTCCTGTGAAGGAGAGCTACTTTACAGAGAATGTGTGTCATGACGTGTCATGACTGGATCCACTATATTAGTCAGGGATGGAGGTGTTAGCGTAGATTTGTGATCAATACCCCACAGTATTATATTGTATCATCATTGTATAGTGTTAATCATACACTCACGTACGATTAGCCAGGCCAAACATTGTATCAAGTTCTAAGCCGATCACATGTTGAAACTAGTGCTAAACTCACATAGATAGCAGTTCCAGATTTTCGTACATGTTATACACTGTTCTTTTGTCTTATCTTATTACAGTTTTGGATATACCTTGTCAGGATGCTTGTACGCTCTAGTTTACCTAGTATATTCTCTCTATCTGCCGCTACATTTTCAATATTGTATAACTAGAACTGTTGTTTGAGATTTTGTACTCGTTCCATCCTGACTGGATATATTGACAAAATATTATAGATGACGGTGAGGAGGATTGCTGTAACTACTATGGTCCGGTTGACGTAGTGGGCTTAGATTTGGAGACCTTGGTTCAGCAGGGCTTAGCTCCGCCGATGAGACTCTAGCTTAGTTTAGTTAGAATAGACATTTTGGACTGGACCTTGTCTCCAGCTTGCTACTTATGTTATTATATTATATTTAGGATAGTATAACCATATTACTTTCTGACTCTCTCTCTTTCTCTCGTTGTTGAGCTGGATATTGCACTTGTGGTTTTTATCTATCTAGTTTTCGTGTCATGATTCTTCCTTCTAGATTGTGATTGAGTTTTTCAGTATTTCATACTATATTTCTTCTATGTGGAGATGACAGGTTATTATATACTGTTTGTTGGCTAGTAGACCTACAGCGTTCTATGCTATTTTTACAGTGTAGGCTGGGCGTGGTCACGCACTAGTGCCCCTACCTAGGGTGCGGGTCGTGACACGGTTTTAGTGGTGGCCCATGCAGGTCGAGAGTCGTAATTAGTGCGATGTCGTTGTGGCGCTCGACTTAGAGTGTTATTATGAGCCTGCGGTACGTATCTATGATAGGCTATAGGCTAAGTTACTCAATCACAAAATAGAAAAACTTCTACTTGCTGATCTTTTAACTGTCCTTTTTGATATTAATTTTTGTATTCTAACTGTCCTTCTTGATATAATATTTCATGTGCCATATTGATTTCCTTCCTTTATTCTATCTTCAGGATGGTGCAGACCAGGTCCCAGCATCCTGAGTCCGCAGACATGGAGAGGTCTGCTATGACTTGCAGACCTGATCCAGGCACTCTTGTCGCAGTCGGGGTGTCGGCAGCAGCTCTTGGGGGCGCTCCTCCGCCAGTTTTGAGGGCTGACCCCAGGATTGCTACGACTATTTCGACCGCAGTACCAGTGGTTGATATGGGCACTCTTTCTCTTCCTGCACAGCGGATTCCTCTGCCAGTTACAGACGTACTTCCACCTCCACCTCCTCTGTCTACAGACGTGGGGCAGATGCTTGCTTTCCTCCAGCAGATGCTGGAGACTCAGAGAGCCTAGGCTGAGGCTCAGCAGAGGCAGACAGACGCGATGCGTCAGGGCATGGAGGATGCCCATCAGTTGGCCCTTTTCGCCGTGGAGCAGAGGGCTCCACATCATGGGACGCGTCCGAGGTACGGAGATATCCAGGACTTCAAGAAGCTTGGACCCCATGACTTTAGCGGGACCGAGGGTGTGGTCTATGCCGATGATTGGCTCGAAGATATCGAGCGGCAGATGAGGGCCTCTCGCCTCGCAGACGACCTGAAGGTCGAGGCGGTAGGTTTGCAGTTGTTAGACATTGCACGCACCTGGTTCAGAAACGAGCCATCCCTTGCTGGGGAGGGCCATACTTGGGCTGAGTTCAAGCTTCTCTTCAAGGAGAAGTTTTTTTCCCCAACAGACATGATCGACCTGGTGCGGCAGTTCCAGGATCTGCAGCAGGGCAGTTTATTTGTGAAGGAGTACGTCGCAGAGTTCGGCCGTCTGAGCCGGTACGCGGAGTACATGGTTCGTGATCCGGAGATCAGGGCGAGCCGTTTCAGGGATGGGCTGACCTGGGATATCAAGATCCTCATTCCCTCCTTTTATGAGACTTATACCCAGATCTATGCGGAGGCTCGCAAGGTAGAGCGGGAGTGGGGCCTGAAGCCCAAGAGGGATCGTGATCTATTTTCGGGGACTACTAGCAGCGCGGGGGCTGCTAAGCGTCCTCAACTCCAGCATCATTCTATTCCGCAACGCCCGCAACAGATTCCTGCTCCGATTAGGGCACCAGTTCAGCAGGTGCCCTGGCAGCAGCAGCAGGGACCGACGCAGCAGGCACCTACTTGCCACTACTGCAAGAGGTCCGGACATCTCTGGAAGGTTTGCAGGAGACGTTTGGGTGTGTGCCTATACTGTGGCACCGGGGGACATTGGGCGAGGGATTGTCCTTCGAACCATCGACGTGCAGCTTAGGGAGCATAGGGTAGGCCACCTATGGCACCTCATCATTTCCCCCACCACCAGCGGGATATACCCCGCCAGGGCAGGGCTTTTGCGATGACAGTTGAGGATCCTGCAGGCATTGGACTAGGAGGTAGGGTCTTGCTCTTTCTTTTTACCTGTTCTTTCTGCCCATTGATTGATGATTGCTTTCTTAGTACCTTTAGTTTGCATATGTGATGATCATGCTAGATTAAATAGAAAATCCCAATGAAGACTGCAATAACATGATACTGTAGAGATCTAAAACTATGCATGTGTTCTGATTTCCTGGATTACATGTTATATAACTTAGAATAAAATTTAGTAGACCTTGATTGTTGGGTACTTAACCTAGAGAAGTGTACGACCGTTTTGAATTTCGAGGACGAAATTATTCTAAGGGGGTAGACTTGTAACTGCCTGTTTTCAAAATTTAGGGTAAAATGGTCATTTTTGCATTTTTAGAAATTTTAGAAATTTTTATTTAATTATATTGTTATTTGGGATTTTTAGAGTCGGGTTCGAATTTCAGCTCATTCCGACTTGTATCGGGGACCCGGGGTAGCTTAGACTCTGATCGGGACCAAACTAGAACCGACCAACTTGTCATGACCAAACCCAGATAATTATATTTAACTAATCCCATTTGATTTTAGTGGGATTAGGGATTAGAATTAGATTTAGAACTTGGAAATTGGAGATTCCAAGTTATCTTTTTGACCCCAACTCAAAACCACTCATCTCTTTGACTTGGAGGACATTTTGGTAAATTGCCAAATGCCTCCAACCCTCTAAATGTGGCTGGCCACAGCAGCAAACACCCCCTCCCTTCTTCTCATTGCAAGAAAAAACTCTTTCTCTCTTCCTTTCTCTCATTCTACAAGGATTCATTTCTTTCCCCTTTGGATTTTAGGCTCGAAAGTAAGTCAAATCTCTTCTAATTCTCTTCCATACTCTAGATCTCTCCCTAATCTTGGTGCTAACCCTTGTTTATCTCTTATTTGTAATTTTTATCTAAGTAGAACCAAGCATGGAGAGGTTGGAAGCTTAGATTTGGCTCTTGACCTAAAGAGAACCAATTTTGGGGCTTTTCCTTGGGATTCCAACTCCCAAGAGGTAAACCCTAATTCTAACTCTTTAATTGCTCCGAATTAATGTTATTTGCATATTAGAGGATAGCCGAGGCATAGGACAACCTATTAGAAGAGGTTTGGAACCCATTGGACTCAATTCGGGACTTTCGGGCTAGGTTTAGTGCCAATTTTGGGGAAAACCCTAAATTGACATGTTTGGGTGTTACCCCTAGCCTAATTAGATCTAATTAGATTAGTTTGGGTGAGATGAGGCTAGGTATGTGTCCATATTTGGATGTGGGGTCGTTTTGCGAGAAATCATAAAAATAGACTTTTTTGGGGTTTTCGGGTTCCAACACACGGGTGACTTTTTGCACCGACAATGGAATCGGCAAGCTAATACTTAGAATAGGTTCAAATCATTATTTAGAACTCGTGGGTAGAGTTTGGGTCGAATCCGGATAGGTTTGGTGTCCGTATCACGCGGTATCGCGAATCGGACACCCCAAAGTCGCCAGAATGGCCATTTGGCCATTCGGGCCTCGTTTCTCGTTTCCGCTCGCGTGTGCGAGTTAGATTTACTTCTTGTATGGGGCACGTGTCTAGGCCCTAGAGGGTAGAATTTCAAAGATTTGGGTATTCGGATAAGGTTTTGGGTCGTTAGGAGTATATGTGTGTGTGTGTGTATATGTGTGTGTCCACATATATGTGTCCATGTGTGTGATGTGTGTGTCCATATATATAGATATCCATATGTGTGTGCGTCTATATATATATATATATATATTTTTTTACATATATATAAATATATATATATAGATATATATATATATATATTATATATATATATATATATATATATTTAGTATGTATGTGTGTGTGTGTCTATATAGATATATACATGTGTGTATATATTATATATATATATATATATATATAGATAATATATATATATATATATAATATATATATATATATATGTAGATATTATGTGTGAGTGTGGTATCTATATGTAGATATGAATGTGTGTGAGTGTGATATATATATAATCTATATATATATATATATATATATATATATATATATATATATATATTTATATATATATATATATATATATATATAATATATATATATATATATATATATATATATATATATATATATAGAGGGATATATTTTTATATATATATATTAGATATATATATATATATATATATATATATATATATATATATATATATAAAGAGAGAGTGGGATAGAGAGAGAGAGAGGGGATAGATATATATATATATATATATATATTATATTATATATATATATAAGATATATATAATATATATATATATATATATATATATATATATATTATATATATATAGAGAGAGAGAGAGAGTGGGATAGAGGAGTTTTAGAGATAAATTTAGAGAGGAATGGAGATTAGAGAGAGTTTGAGAGGGAGAGAAAGAAGGGAACACAATAGCAGCAAGGGGGTTTTGGGCTGCTGTCCCCCCCCCCCCCCAAAAAAAAAATAGCAGCAAATAGCAACAGTAACAACAGCAATTAGCAGCAGTAAACAGCAGCAATTCAGCCCCCTTTGACCCCCCCCCCCTTTTACCCCCCTAAGCACCCTATATATATGCCTATATATACACATGTATATAACCCATATGTAGCCCAATATATACCCATATATACTCCAATATATAACCATATATATATCCCCCTAAAATGGCCTATGAGTGAATGTGTAGAGTGAGATTTGGAGTGAGTGTGGGTGAATTGGAATTTAGTTAGACGGTGAGTGAAGGGGTGATTTTGAGTTCCGAGTGTCGGAACGCGTCCAAATTTGAGATGGGACTTAGATATGTGAAATAGAGATTACGGGTAGGCTCCTAAGTTAAAATTGGAGTTTCGTTTGGGATTAGGAGAATTGTATCTCATGATACCATTGAGTATCTTCGATACTCAAGATAATAAGATTTTTACCCTTTTTGACTTTTAGATATCAAGAGACCGTGATACGGTATCAAGATTCTAGGAGAGAGTTTAAATACCATAATAGAGAGTGGGGGAAAGCTTAGGATGAAGTGGGAAAGCCTAGAGTGGGAGTTAGAAGCTAAAGTGGAATTTTTACCAAGATAATGTGTAAATCAACAATATTGATCGTAAGATGGACTGGATGTCCACTCTACCTAGAAAACTTGGTAGGTAATGTTAGTATAGGTTAGTATCCTACTACCCTAGGAAGCCGGGAGTGGAACTCCTAAGGAAAAGCTACTTGGCCTTAGTATTTGGGTAGAAAGGGTAAACGGAATAAGTAGGAATAATACCCATTTCACAATATATGGGTTTAGTACTTTAAGATATAGCTAAAATTAGGATATTATGGTTGGTAATGGTTAGAAATAGTAGACTTGGACTAGTTTTGACCTTGGTTGACCACGGTTGACTATTTTGACCAAAAGTCGACCGAAGCCTAAAATTGACTAGAACTTGACCAAACTTGACCAATTGACCCAAAGTCAACTGTTAGTCAACGTTAGTCAAGTTTGACCTAAAGTTGACCTAGAGTTGACCTAGGGTTGACCAGAGTTGACCAGTTGACCAAAAGTCAACTGTAAGTCAACCTTTGACTTAAATCGACCTAATTTAATTCTATTTGCATTGACCCAGTTTGACTTTGTTAGGCCTAATATGACTTAGATTGACCCTCTACAATCTAGTTTGTCCTTTTTTGACCTAGATTGACTTAGTTTGACGTGTCTTGACCTAGTTTGACTCAGTATGACTTAATTTTACTTCCAAACCATTATATTGATACAGTATTCCGTCTATAGGTTCTCGAGGCACTGTTCTTGGACTCAGTTGACTTATCCATCACATCACAGGCGAGTAAATTCTCTGATAATAATTCTATTTTTTGATATCGTCTTTGTTTTTAGTATTTAGTGTAGATATCGTTGTTCTCTTGACACATTGTTCACATGGATTGGTATTTATTTGGATCCCGTCATAAGATGTTATTCTTCTTATATATGGTATGCCTTGTGCAAGTCTTCCTTGTTTTCTTGTTATTGTATAGACACAATTCTTGTGAAGGAGAGCTACTTCACAGAGAATGCGTGTCATGACGTGTCATGACTGGATCTACTATATTAGTCAGGGATGGAGGTGTTTGCGTAGATATGTGATCAATACCCTACAGTATTATATTGTATCATCATTGTATAGTGTTAATCATACACTCACGTATGATTAGCCAGGCCAAACATTGTATCAAGTTCTAAGCCGATCACATGTTAAAACTAGTGCTAAACTCACATAGATAGTAGTTCCAGATTTTTGTACATGTTATACACTGTTCTCTTATCTTATCTTATTACAGTTTTGGATATACCCTGTCAGGATGCATGTACGCTCTACTTTATCTAGTATATTCTCTCTATCTATTGCTACGTTTTCAATATTGTATAACTAGAATTGTTGTTTGAAATTTTGTACTCGTTCCATCCTGACTGGATATGTTTACAAAATATTACAGATGACGGTAAGGAGGATTGTTGTACCTACTATGGTCCGATTGACATAGTGGGCTTAGACTTGGAGACCTTGGTTCAGCAGGGCTTAGCTCTGCCGACGAGCCTCTAGCTTAGTTTAGTTAGAATAGACATTTTGGACTACACCTTGTCTCCAGCTTGCTACTTATGTTATTATATTATATTTGGGATTGTATAACCATATTACTTCTCTCTCTTTCTCTCGTTGTTGAGCTGGATATTGCACTTGTGGTTTTTATCTATCTAATTTTCGTGCCATGATTCTTCCTTCTAGATTGTGATTGAGTTTATCAATATTTCATACTATATTTCCTCCGTGCAGAGATGACATGCAGGTTATTATATACTATTTGTTGGCTAGTAGACCTATAGCGTACTATGCCGTTTTTACGGTGTAGGCTGGGCGTGGTCACGCACTTGTGCCCCTACCTAGGGTGCGGGTCGTGACATATGGAGTTGGCTAGTAGTTCTGGATGGCGGAGGATTTGCGGTTCTTGTGGGATTCAGGTATCATTATTATGTTTGTTATCCTTTCGTGCTTTACATTCCTTATCATGAGTTATCCTGTTTATTGATTCAATTTAGTGACTCTTGTTATTTTTCTTGGAGTCTCATCGGACATATATGCTAGTGGGCTGCAGACCATGACCCATACTTGTTCATTCTGCTTTATAAGATTCCTGTGGATTGAGATATAGTTTAGATTAGACATGATACCCTACTCTGGACAGCTTATATGTACTCGAGTCGGGATAGAGTCCGCTCGATACGTAGCTGGCTTGCTCACGAGCTCACGTCCGAAAAGCGGGTACGGGTCGTGATAAGTTTTTTGGTGGCCCATACATGTCAGAGCATATCGTATCGGTTACGTAACTGTACTAATACGAACCTGCGCACCTGACTAAACCTTTAGAAATCTCAATCCACTCTGTCTTAAAAATTCTCCTAGAAATTTCTCTACGTCCTTGAAATTCATATTCGCTCTCGATTTTTCTTCCTTGCTTTCCGTACCCTTGATTCTCGTCCCTTCCTATTTCGGCGTGACGAATGATCGTGTTGTCTAGAATTCATCAGAGATTCTTAAGTTATAGTATAATATTTCTTGATTTTGAATGTTGGTTGTTTGATAGATATGTGGGGATAATAGATGCCTTATGCCTTAGATATCTACGGATTATGACTCTAGCGACTTGATGGAAGGTTATATGCTTTAGTGACATACTTTTGATGGAGTAGTGTGACCAAAGGTGGGTAGATGTCCTCAAGTATTCGAGGTTATAAAATAATTTTTGGAGAAATTAAATTTGAGGAGATTAAGGTAATAGTAGACTTTGATTTTTAGGGAATAGTTATGGATTAGAATTTCGAGGACGAAATTATTTTTAAGGTGGGTAGATTTGTAGCTGCCCTTCCCGAAAATCCTAAAATATTTTTTATTATTACTATTTGATTTAAATGGTGATTATTAGATTTTATAAATTATTTAGTTTATTATTAGTTATTATCATTTATTCTTTATCAAAAGATATATGTGTATATATAAATGTATAATATATATGTGTGGATGTATAGATAAATATATGTGAGTGAATATATAAATATATTATCTATGTGTGTATGTGTATGCATATATAAATATATATTATATATATGTGTGTTTATATATATATATATATAAAAAATATATATATATATATATATATATATATATATATATATATATATATATATATATATACGTGTGTACGTGTATGTATATATAAATATATATGTATAGGTGGTAAATATATATATATGTATTTGTGTGTGTGTATGTATAGATAAAAATACATGTATATGTGTGTATATATATATATTATATGTATATATGTACATAGGAAATTATGTGTATATATATATATACATTAATAGGAAAACCAAATGAGCAGCAGCTCAGCCAACAGGCCGAGCCCAGCAGCCCAATGCCAGTCGGCCAGGCCTGAGCCCTCATAGTAGCCCAAAGCAATCAGCTACTAATCACAGCCCAGCCCGAGACTTCTCCAGCCGAGCTCTGTTCGGTTCGGGCAGTGTTTATATATACGTAAGTGTTCATCGAGAGAGATCGAGGAGTAGAAACCCTAACCCTGAACCAACGCCGCCATCTCCATAGCATGGGCGGCCACCCCGACGGCCGCGCGTCACCGGAGGTCCGTCGGACGGCCGCCGGGCACACCCGAGAAGACAGCAGAGCGCGGAACAAAGGGACGCGACAGCAGCAGCAGAACAGCGAAGGGACCGACTTCGTCGCGTGAAATCTTCGCACACAGTCGACCATTCGCCGAGCCATTTTCTCGGGTATGTCTCCAACCCATACGATTTTATTTCCTTTCAATTAGAATGAATTGATATGCTTTATATTGGCCATAGGATCGACCCAAAATTCGACGAAACTCTATCCCAAAAACAGAGCACAGTCCAACCCCGACCATGAATTGGAAGGCAGTTTTTCGTCGATCCTTGGAAGGTTTTAAGATTGTGTCTGAGCAATATTTTAGACAACCTGTAGAGGATGGAAATCCCACCAGTAGTTTGATTTCTAATGATTTATACAGTAAGATAAATTAGATTGAAATCGAGGAAAAATACATGAAAAACAGTTTTCAAAAATTAGAAATTTCTCCGATACGACTTGCATCCCGCCAATCCGGACGACGTGGCTAACGAACCGAAAGCATCAAAAGGTGCGTAACGGCTTCGTGGTCGTGTGGACTTTGACGGAATTCAAATTGGTCGCGTGTGCGCGACGAATTTGATGCGTATCCGTCAAAATTTACCGTATCGGCCTCTGTGCAAGTTTCCCAATTACTTTGTGCACGTTCGTCAGATCGAGACAAAACTTGAGCCAATAGGACCGTAACATTTTTTGGTCCTGTATGCCAAGTTTGGTCCGATTCTGAAACAGTTGATCGGATCGCCGTTTTACGGGTCCCACGGTCCAATCTAACGAGCGATTTTGTGCACACCCCACCGAAATCCAAAATTGGATATACCGTTGGGTTCGTATCATCAAAACAAATCCGTAGACAAGTAGTTTGATGAATTTAGAGATTATTGACCCTGGCACAATTTTCGGTGCAAAATGGGTCCAACGGCGGACATCATTTTGGCTCGAAATTACCGTTTTGGCCCTGTGTCCAGAATTAGACTTAAGGACAGGCAATCCTAGATAAGTTGACTATTCTGAGAATGTTGGCGATGTCTGTTTCAGCTTTAGAAGACAGTTGTGACGATGTGGATTTTATGGCCTATCAATTGATGACATTTTGTTGTATCTGCGTGCAATCTCCAGGCAAGTATACCTTGCCTCCCTCTACAGTTTTATTTACATGCATTGTATTTCATTTTCCAGTTTTGGTTGTTTATGGACATGTGCTTTTCGTATTATATTCTTTTGAGTTTGTTTTCATTGCATATAGTCGTGTTCATGTTTGGTCTTGTGGTTCACACTTGGAGTTTCTCGTCAGTACCTTGCTTGAGTCGTATCATAGAACGAGTACGTGTAATTAAACTGCTAAATCCTTGATATTGTTTCCATGGCACCAGAGAGTCCACACTCGGGACGAGGGTATTTTTCTTGATCTGTTTACATCCGTGAGTCCACACTCGGGACGAAGATGTCGATTATTTGTACCAGAGAGTCCACACTCGGGACGAGGGTGTTGACTTGACTTGCACCAGAGAGTCCATACTCGGGACGAGGGTGTTTACATCAGAGAGTCCAAACTTGGGACGAGGATGTTATACTTGCACCAGAGAGTCCATACTCAGGACGAGGGTGCCTTGCCGTGAACTAACCAGAGAGTCCACACTCGGGACGAGGGTTAGTACTAACCAGAGAGTCCACACTCGGGATGAGGGTTAGTGATTAGTTCAAACCCATGAGTCCACACTCGGGATGAGGGTTTGGTTCTTCCATTGATCTCGTGTTCATTGTTCGCTCGGCAGTTCATTTACGCTTAGTTGTTCTAGTGTTCGTGTGTTCGTGTTCGTAGTCATTTGTCGTGTTCCTGTTTTTCTTGTTTATTTTCTTGCACATGATAAAACTGTTAGGTAGGCATGTATATTATGTATCTTACTATGTTCTCTGAGGACCTGATGATATCTTCAGATTTAGCGATTGTATGGAGTTAGCTAGTAGTTCTGGATGGTGGAGGATTTACGGTTCTTGTGGGATTCAGGTATCATTATTATGTTTGTTATCCTTTCGTGCTCTACATTCCTTATCATGAGTTATCCTGTTTATTGATTCAGTTTAGAGACACTTGTTATTTTTTTTGGAGTCTCATCGGACATATATGCTAGTGGGCTGCAGACCATGACCCATACTTGTTCATTCTGCTTTATTTCTGTATATTGAGATATAGTTTAGATTAGACATGATACCCTATTCTGGACAGCTTATACGTACTCGAGTCGGCTGGAGTCCGCTCGATACGTAGCTGGCTTGCTCACGAGCTCGCATCTGAAAAGCGGGTACGGGTCGTGACACACATAAGTAATCTAAGAGTTTGCACATGAGTATACTACTTTGGAATTGTTCACATGACCATTTATACTCCCCTGTACCCTAATCAATACACAAGGATCCAGACAGGTTATGTTATTACACATGATATCACATGAAGGCACATAAATGGGTGCACATGACTGTATACATGGGGGCTCTGTGAACATGAGAGTACATGAATCACAAGAGCGCACATAAATGGTAAAAGCACCGGAGTACATGATAAAAGTGAAACGCACATGACATACTGTAACCCGATGCTCCCGAGGGGGATAACATCTCATGAAGGGATCCATATAGTACCAATCCGTGTTAACAATGTGACAACATCAAGTAAAGTAATCTAGAGCATAATATAAATCCTATCAAGTATGAAACGGTCAGAGAATGTACTCGCCTGATACCCTGAACAACTGATATAAAAAGATGGCCAACTGGAGTAACAGAGTCCTAGCTAGAGAAACATAGGTTATAAAGAGTTCAATTTATATGGTAATTGAAATTATAATACAATCTATATGTCTAAGTCAATCTAGGTCAAAGTCAACTCTGGTCAACTATAAAGTCAAACTAGGTCAACTCTAGTCAACTGTGGTCAAACTAGCTAGGGTTGGGTCAACAATGGTCAACTAGTCTAGGTTAGTCAATTCTAGGTCTAAACAAACTAAGTCTATGCAAATCAAGTATCTAAGATAGCTACTAACTCATAGCCTAAGTCACTTGCTGAACCAAGCACAAAACTAAACCATAAACTAACCAGGCACACAAACTTAGTCATATAATGTATATATATTATTCACATTCACATATTCATATACATAGATATATATAGGAAAGCTATATATATAGGCACATACATATATATATATATATATATATATAAAATATATATATATATATATATATATGTATATATATATAGAAGGAGAGGTAAAAGAGTAAATGAGTGTGTGTGTGTGTGTGTGTGTGTGTGTGTGTGTGTGTGTGTGTGTGTGTGTGTGTGTGTGTGTGTGTGTGTGTGTGTGTGTGTGTGTGTGTTTGCCATGTGTGTGAAAGGATATATGTTAATGTTCTCAGATTTAGTGATAGGTAGATGTATGTGACATGGGATACATGGTGTCAAAGGGTGTATGAATGCATGTGTGTAAAAGGTTATAGGTTAACTCAGTTTATAAAATACATACATACATACTTACATTACAGACATGCATACATACATATCAAGTATGGATACATACATTGCATACATGCCTACATACATATCATATATGCATACTTACATTCATTCATGTACCTATACATACATATATAGATGCATATATACATATTTTAATACATTATATACTTGCATACATTATATTCATATATGCATACTCTACATTATATTACATTCATTCCTGCATACATGCATACATATAATATATGCATACAAACTCATATATTTAACTCAAAATATATGTGAATACATACATTACATTACCTTAACACATATATATCATTCATTCATATCCCATATACATGCATACTTCAGTTCAGGTATTATATCCATTCACATATCATTAAGTTGCATACATATATTTATTTTTATTACATACATGTCATTCATGCATGTTACGTACTTACACGTATCTATACATTATATACATTATATACAACATGTAAAAATAGAAGAGAGAAAAAAGGGGAAAAAAACTAAAATGGAAAGGGAAGGAAAGGAAAAATGTAAGGAAAAGGAAAAATAGTGGACATATACATGCTTGCATCATATATTCTATATTACCATACATGCTATCCTTATATATTGTATTACATTATGTGTACATTATGCATTCAAATCTATCATTACATGTATACCTTGTATTCATATCTAGCATTCATTATATACTTTCATGAATACATTGTATATCATTCCTTCATTCATGCATTTATGCATTGCTTACATACATTACATTGATTGCATTCCTACATACTTGCATTCAACCATATATATACATTAATGTAAAGAGGATACATATCATATATATATCATTTCATTCATCTAATATATCATGCATTACATACTATACATTTATTTAATATCCATACTACATATGCTCATAGGTTACACAAAATGCCTATGTCGTATAGTCACTCTTCTACTTAAAACCAATACTATACCAATTGGACCTTCACTAAATTCTAGGATTAAATTATGTCGTATCCCTTCATGTTAGCTTTCTGAAACTTCAAACGGATCGTATTTTCGTGTCCGGAAGCTCCCGGAATCGCAAAAATACCGAAACGCATTTGTCTTTCGGACAACTGACACTCAAATAGTTTTACAGAAATTTCCAAAACGATTTTAGCTTATTAAAATATATATATGGAAAGCTAACTTCGATACGGTTGTTTTAATAAAACAGAAGATTATTCAGAGTTCTAAGATAAAAGTTATGACATTTCTAAGTTGCTTTGGTTAATAAAAACGTGGATGAATATTATGACGAATTTGAGTTGTTTTGGACAAAAGAAACACATGTAGGCCAAGATACTTAGATACCAACATAGGTATCCAAATGAAACTCATTCTAACCATCCTAACTAAGATCTATCCACTCTCTAACCATTCTAAAACTGAATTTAAATATCTATTTAAACTATTATCATACATACATACACATGGGGTGTCCTAATTTGGGATCTATCAAGTAGGACACAAGACACATATCTAAAATCCTCAAGAGAGCTCCAAATGGCCTCAAATTTGAATCTAAATGGGGTACATGCATGGGGGTGGATCCTATGGATTCAAAACTAACTAATATGTATAGGAAATCAATTTAGAGGATTGGTTTTACCTATTGGGAGTGGAATTTCAATGATACTCCCAAGGACACGGCTCCGACACGAAGATCTTCCAAAAAGGACACTCCTTCTTGCACTTTGCTCCAAATCTTTGCTAGCACCCTCCTTTGGTAGTATGAGAAGGTTGGATGAAAGTTTTGGTGGAGGGATGTAAGGATTTGGAGATCAAATCAAAGAGGGAAGCTTTTAATTTGGGGAAGAACACTTTGTGAAGGAAAAGAGGCAAGATAGAATAAAATGAAAGGAAGGAAGGCTAACCTAGATATACTGGCTACTATTAAACCCTATTTGGGCCTTGGGAGAAAGTCCAATAAGGCCTCAACTAGTCCTCTTGGTTAATTTTAAGTTAGGTTCAAGTTTGGGATAAAAAAGGGTTAAATTTAAGCCTCTAACTTAACCAATCTAACAAGTAGAATTAGTCTAAACTCACTAACTTAATTAGTAGGGTTTGTGGGCCATAACTAACTAATCTTGGGATCCCGTCTACAGTCTAAGCTACCCGGGTCACTAACACAAGTCGGAACGAAACGAAACTCAAACCCGACTAAACAAATCCCCTAAAATCAATATTAAAATATAAAAATTTCCAAAATATTAAAATATAAAAAATGGCCAAAATTACAATACATTAATTTAAATATTATTAAAATAATCTAAAATTCACCAATTAATTAAAATTCTAAATAATTCAAAAGTCACAAAATGACCAAAGTACCCTTAACCTAAAAAGTTGTAAATAGTCATTCTAATCACATAGTTAGGTCCTGTCACTACCACATTTCTAGTTTGAGGGTAAATTTGTCATTTTTGGGGTAAATAAAATTTATTAGTGTTAATTAGAATTTTTGGGAATTTTTAGAATTTATTTTGGATTTATTTGGACTAGTTTGATTTTTTGGCCAGTTTTGACCCATGTAGACCAACCTAGGAACTAACCATGGTTAGTTGGGCTTGGTTAGGTCAAGTGACCCTAGTCTAACCTAGTGTGACTCAAGTTAGTGGTTAGTGATTCATAGAACTAGAATTAGAAATTTAGAAATCATTTGATTTGGTGAATGGCTTGTGGTTTCACAAGTCATTATGTGACTTAGCTAGATTGGACTCAAACCTAGCTCAACCCTAACCCAAAGCCAAGTGGTCAGCCATCCCTAGCTGAACCTAGGGAATCCCACCCTATAAAATCCCTCTCAAAACTAGGGTTGCCTCTTTTAGGAAGAGCCCTATTTTCAAGGAGGTGAGTTCTTACATAGAAAAATCCATTATAATTCCAATATAGGTCCTAAATTCCTCAAACTTGTTGCAATAGTTCCTAATGATGATTTTCTTGCTGTTGTGAATGTTTGGTTCAGTTTGGATTTAATTTGGAGGACTTGGGATACCTAGAGAGGAGCTCTCAAGGAGGTTTCTTTTTCATTGATCTTCCCATAGAGGTATATCTCTCATTTCTCCATTAAATCTCCTGTAGTCTTCATCAATAGGAACCCTAAGTGATCCCCCTAGGGTTTGGATAGGTTTTGTGCCTTGTGTCGGAGTTTTCGTGTCGTTTTGGACACGTATCAGCTCCTAGCCGTAGGTGTTTGATAAAATGCCTCAGTGAGCATTTTTTTATTGTTTTTGAATTGTGTTTGAATAGGAAGTTTAGTTTAGTAGTGGTCTATTGTTTCCTGAGGTCGTGTCCTGTTGTCGTGTCGTTTTGGTGTCGTTTTTATGGATTGGACACGCGCGCGCACACGGCGCGCGGCTACAGTGTTTTCCCCTGCATCTCGGGGTCCACTGTGGACACGACACGTTTCGCCTTGATACCATTTTTTGGGAGGTTGTTGGGGCATGTGCTGACACCATGTTCCCCAATTTTTGCTGGATTTTATGCTTTGGTTTGGGAGATATTCGTCGTGCACTGGGTTGCACTGATTCTGTGCACGAGTGTGGGTGGTCACTGATACGGCCTTGTATCTCTGGACACGACACGCTAGGACACTGTACAGGGGTATGGACACTTATCTGGACACTAGGTGTACCTACTTCTATGAGCACGAGACTTGGTTTGCATCCTGCTGTGCACACGAGCCTCGTGCACACGTGCACGAGACTGTCCTCATTGGACTGTGTCCCATTTGCTGTTTTGTGTGTTTTTCCAGTTTGGACACTTTGTGTCCACTTGGGTGGACACCAATAGTTTGAATAACTTGTATGCAATGTATAATTACATTACCAACTCTTTATTTTGTGTTTAAATAGATTTTCATTAGTTATTTGTCCAATTTGCAAATTCTGAAACCTGGTATCATTATCCTGAATTTCTAGTTTTGAAATCGATTTTGGATAGCTATTTTAATCTAGTTAATACTGCTAAATGTTGGTTTAAGTCCCTAATCATGAACTCTTATATGTTATCTAACTGTGGGTTAAAAGTGGGATTTATTTGGTTGTATGTTGATTTCAAAATGGGGATTTTATAACCTGGAACATGAGGACTGAACTTTGTTCAGTTTTGAGCTTATGATAGGGCTGTGTACTGTTGAGCTTGTAGGCTGAAATTATTTCCTTCCCATTCCTGTTAAATGCTGCTGCAAATTATTCTTCCTATGCTATGTATCACTGTTGGTTTATCACACACAGCCCTTATTCCTGAACTTTGAACACATTGCACTGTTATGCTTTTATTTCCTGCACACATGTCAGTATTCACACACACACATAATTGTATACACCCCGATGCTTTATCACACACCCTTTTGCACATTCTCTTCATGCCACACAGCTCTCCTTGTTCACTGTCTTGTTGGGTTCCTGCACCTTAGTTCCTTTACACACTTTTGCACTGTTTGGAATGTCTGAACACTCATAGACACTGTATGTTTCCTGTCACTTCTAGCTGTGCAGTCCACACTTTGACACACACACCTTACTCATGTCATTCCTGTACACAGAGCACACACTCACAATGTCTCTCTTCTTGACAGTTGCATGTTTACACACCACACTATTTTCCTTGTAGTCACACACACTTTTTTCCTCTTCTTCACAGTTTGTACATAATCATATTGACACACACTCTCTATGGCACACACACCAATGTGCACTATATTTGCTCACTGATTTCTGTTTCAGATTTATCATGTAGCCTAGACACCTAATGCACAGTCTATATTATGACTATACCTATGTGCATGGTATGTGAAATGTCATGTAGAGTGTGTATACTTGTGTACTTGTGTACTTGTGTGTGATGCAAGTCTATGAAAATACCTATAGTATTTAGCCTGAGTATACTTAGTGTTAATTCAATATGTGTCTATGCATGTAATGTTGTATATGCATAGGGGTATGAGTGCTTGGAATAGTATGTGTTATCCAGAATAGAGTTATTAGACCTAGCTAGTTGAGTTTAGCCTAGTTTAGACAAGGTTGGCCTAGTTTGACTTCTAGGGTTGACCAAAGTTGACCAAGAGTTGACTTTGGCCTAGATTGACCTAGAATCATATAGAATGCATAGTAGGACTCCATATTACTATTCTAGACTTGTTGTGACTAGTGATGTTCTATTTAGGAGCCAGACACCACTCCTTGGACAGTACGTTTCATACCGGACACTCAGTTATAGGCGAGTACATTCTCTGATCATTTCATATCCTGCTTAGAATTATTTCCTGCAGTAGATTACTTTACTTGTACTGTCACGATGGTCACACGGATTGGTACCATATGGATCCCTTCTTGAGATGTTATCCTTAGGGAGTATCAGGTACTACATGTTCTGTGCGTTTCACTTACATGGCGTATCACATGCTTCATTGGTTCTTTGAGCACTTACGACATATACTCTTATGATCGTAGAGTCTTCCTAGAATCCTTATCCCATTCATGGGACTACTATGTATCACCTTCGGGGTCTATCACCTTCGGGGTTCATCACCTTCGGGGTCTATCACCTTCGGGGTCTGTTACATAGCATCATATAACATAACCTGGCTGGATCCTTGTGTATTGATTGGGGGTACGGGGGAGTATAAGTGGACATGTGAATAATACACCAGTAGTTTCTTATCAGAATCATTCCTTAGTGTCTTATCAGAATCATCCCAGGCCATTTACATGTTCATGATTGTACTCTGACTCACTAGTCACTGCTAGTTCTCTATGTATAGTAGATATTTCTATTACAGTTCTCTCTCTGTTTACATACTGCACTTCTTCAGTACTCGTATCTTACTTTACTGCATGTCTTTATTTTCTAACCTGTTATGATCTGTTGAGATGTACTGTGCTCGCTCCTGTCCTGACTGGACCTGTTGAAAATATTACAGAGGACGAGGAGGAGGCTGGCCTGGACACCTACTACGGGGCAGCCCTAGATGACACTTGCGAGCTGGACCCTCTGGAGGATCCAGCAGTAGCAGAGGACCTTCCTCCGACTGCCTAGATTAGATATTAGGCTATTATCTTTATGTAGTTGGATTTTGTTCTAGTTAGACTCTTTATTGGAGACCAGTTTGTATATATTCTTTCATCTGAGACTTGTATTATGGATTGCTGGGATTATCTTAGACTACTGTTTTATCTATTTTATTTCCTTGAGTTCTGTTCATATCGTGCTATATCTTCCTTAGTTGTGATTGAGTTTCTATTGCTATGTCACCCCCATTCGGGGAGTATAAACTGCTTAGATATTTACAAATGTTAGATGTTGTGACTTAGGACAGCGTTCTACCGCCGACACTGCGGCGTAGGCTGGACGTATTCACGTCTCGTGCCCTTACTCTAGGGTGCGGGTCGTGATACGTTTTTAGTGGTGGCCCATGTAGGTCTAGACTAGAAGTGTAGTGGTACTCGAACTAGAGTATCGCTGCAGCCTGCTATAGGATATAGGATATAAATTTTAAGATACTCAATCACTTTAGGAAAAAATTTCTTTTATTGCCATCTAAATCCTTTTGTCTGCTGATCCTTTGAATTATAATTGTCCGCCTTTGTTATTTCGCTTCTTTCTCAGAAATTGATACTCTTGTTTGTCTATCTTCAGGATGGTAGAGACTCGTTCGCAGCGTGCCGTCCATGATGATGCTATAGAGGGGACTGCTACCTCTCAGCCAGCATGGCGAGGCCAGGGGACTGCAGCTCTTGTCACCTCAGCTCGTGTTGAGACTTCGGCAGCCGCAGCAGGGGACATGCATCCACCGACTGGGAGGCAGGACCCGGTCTATCCAGAGGATCCTTTCCAGCCACCACCGCCTCCAGGACATATGGACGCAGCTCAGATGTTCGCATATTTTTAGCAGTTCATGGACCGACAGCAGGCTCGGCAGGATAGAGGCATGGAGTTGGCTGTCACGACAGCCGCAGCTCGACCGGTGGTGCAGCAGCAGAGGACACCAGGGATCGAACAGTTTCAGAAGATGAGCCCCAGGGACTTCATGGGGACAGAGGGGATCCTATATGCCGACGAGTGGCTCGAGCATATGGAGGAGATCTTCCGCTTGGCCAGGATTCCGGCAGACCTTCAGATCGAGGCAGCAGCTAGCCGGATGCGAGATCTTGCTCGCACCTGGTATCAGTCGGACGCTAGGATGGGAGTACCAGGGCAGACTTGGGAGCAGTTCCGGGGCTTCTTCAAGAAGAAGTTCTTCCCGGATTCAGCAGTCAGAGCCTTGGAGACCCAGTTTGAGAGTTTGGTCCAGGGGAGCCTCTCAGTTGAGGAGTATGCGGGAGAGTTTGGCCGTCTCGGCAGGTTTGTCGAGGGGTTGAGCAAGACGGCGAAGGCCCAGCGGTTCCGGAAGGGTCTGGTCAAGGAGGTGAAGTCCCTGACCAAGGGGAACAGAGATGCTACATTTGAGGAGATTCTGACGGGGGCCCTGTTAGCTGAGGATGATCTTGAGCTTAGGCTCAAGAGAGGGAGAGACCCAGTTGGAGGCAGTAGCAGCAGCGGGGGCCAGGCCAAGAGGCCCCACTTTCAGTTCCAGCAGCCCAGGCAGTTTCAGCCGCAGCCGATCCAGCAGAGGCCAGCTCAGCACCAGCAACAGCCGAGGCAGCACCAGCAGGGCCAGAGGCAGGTTACTACTTGTGGATACTGTAGGAGGAATGGACATGCTGCCAGTGAGTGCAGGAAGAGGCTGGGCCTGTGTCTACTGTGTGGTTCAGCAGACCACCAGATGAGGGAGTGCCGTATAGTACGAGCAGCTCCGGGAGGAGGAGCCAGAGCTCCAGTAGGCCAGCAGCGGGGACCAGCCCTGCCGACACAGCAGCAGAGGTTCATCCAGCACCAGCAGCAGGCCAGGGGAGGCCAGCAGGGGCGAGCTTTCGCCATGGCAGCTGGAGATGCAGAGGTGACTGGAGAGCTGATTACAGGTGCGATTCTTCTCGACTCCAGCCCAGCATTTACATTGTTTGATTCCGGTGCATCGCGTAGCTTCATTTTAGTATCTTTTGCGATTAGACACGGTATCATAGCTGAATCGTTGCCTAGGACTTACAAGATCACGACCGGAGGTGGTATTATCCTCGTGAGTGATGTTTGTAAGGGTCGGAGAGTAGTTTTGGGAGGCCGTGAGTTGGAGGTGAGCCTGCTCATAATGTCATTGCCGAACTACGATATAGTACTAGGCATGGATTGGTTGAGCAGGCACCACGCCAGCATTGATTGCAGAGGGGGTAGAGTTCTGTTCAGAGCGCCGGGGGAGCCAGAGTTCGAGTACTCCAGACGTCAGGCAGAGCAGAGCAGCGGAGTCTTCTGTGGAGTCTCGGTCGAGGAGCAGACGATTCCACACCCCTTGATAGCAGAGTACATGGATGTTTTCTCGGAGGAGTTGCCGGGACTGCCACCAGACAGGGACATAGAGTTCTCGATAGACTTGGTTCCAGGAGCGGAGCCTATCTCTCAGCATGTCTATCGGGTGAACAACAGCGAGCTGGTGGAGCTGAAGAAGCAAGTGGATGAGCTACAGGACAAGGGCTTCATCCGCTCGAGTTCGTCGCCATGGGGTGCACCTGTGTTGTTCGTGCCGAAGAAGGATGGGTCAGTACGCATGTGTATTGACTATAGGGCACTCAACAACCTCACGATCAAGAACAAATACCCACTGCCGCGGATCGACGATCTATTTGACCAGTTGAGCGGAGCTCGGGTATTTTCCAAGATTGATCTGAGGTCAGGATATCACCAGGTGAAGGTGAAGGGGGAGGATATTCCCAAGACCGCTTTCAGGACGCGGTATGGACAGTTCGAGTTTTTGGTTATGCCGTTTGGGCTAACCAATGCACCCGCAGTATTTATGAACCTGATGAACAAGGTGTTCCATCAGTATCTGGATTAGTTTATAGTAGTGTTTATTGATGATATCTTGATATATTCCAAGACTGAGGAGGAGCACGAGGAGCATCTGCGGATAGTGCTGGAGATTCTCAGGAAGGAGCAGCTTTACGGGAAGCTCTCCAAGTATGAGTTTTTCTTGGACCGGGTGGATTTCTTGGGGCATGTGGTGACTGGAGATGGTATCTCAGTTGACCCCAAGAAGATTGTAGCAGTCGAGGCATGGACAGCGCCGACATCAGTTGCAGAGATCAGGAGCTTCTTGGGGCTGGCAGGATATTACCGGAGATTTGTGCAGGATTTCTCCCGGGTTGCAGAGCCGTTGACACGGTTGACCCGGAAGGATACTGAGTATGTATGGTCAGAGGAGTGTCAGGCAGCTTTTGATGAGTTGAAGAAGCGGCTGACGACAGCTCCGATTCTGACGTTGCCTTCAGGATCAGGTGGATTCACTATTTATAGTGATGCTTCAGGGAAGGGGCTGGGTTGTGTGTTGCAGCAACACGGGAAGGTAATTGCCTATGCTTCCAGGCAGTTACGTCCCCATGAGAAGAATTACCCTACCCACGACCTGGAGCTGGCAGCTGTGATTTTTGCTTTGAAGCTGTGGAAGCATTATCTGTATGGTGAGCGGGTGGAGATCTTCACAGATCACAAGAGCCTAAAGTATGTGTTCACTCAGAAGGAGTTGAACATGAGACAGCGCAGATGGTTGGAGTTGATGAAGGACTTCGACATTGCACTGCAGTATCATCCAGGGAAGGCCAACGTGGTTGCCGATGCCTTGAGCAGGTATCCGACAGCCATGTGTTTGACTATGGATCGGCATTTGCTTGCCGATTTGGAGAGCCTTGGGATTGAGGTGATCGTGCCGGGAGTGCAGATGCAGATGTGGGGGATGCAGATACAGTCAGACTTGATGGATAGAATCAAGGCGGCTCAGTTTCAGGATGTGGCTTTTCAGAGTATCAGAGAGCAGATCAGTTTGGGAGTGGGGGATCCTGAGTTCTCACTTGCAGAGGATGGTGCCCTGAGGCACGGTGCCAGGTTATGTGTACCTAGTGGGAAGCTCAGAGAGCAGATTATGCAAGAGGCCCACAGATCTCAGTACTCTATTCACCCGGGGGCCAACAAGATGTACCGAGATCTGCGGGAGCATGTATGGCGGTCAGGAATGAAGCGGAAGGTGTCCCAGTTTGTAGCTAGATGCTTGGTCTGTCAGCAGGTCAAGGCAGAGAGACAGAGGCCTGGTGGATTGTTGCAGCCGCTGCCCATTCCCGAGTGGAAATGGGAGCATATCACGATGGACTTCGTTTCAGGTTTGCCGCGTACTCCAGGAGGGAAGGACGCGATTTGGGTCATCGTGGACAGGTTGACCAAATCGGCCCACTTTTTGCCATTCAAGGTGGGTACGTCTACAGAGAGGCTGGCGGAGATGTATATGCGGCAGATAGTCAGGATCCACGGAGTTTCGGTCAGCATCGTCTCAGATCGGGATAGCCGTTTTACTTCCCATTTCTGGAGGAGTCTGCAGACCAGCTTGGGCACTCAGCTCAAGTTCAGTACTGCATACCACCCCCAGACGGACGGACAGTCGGAGCGGACTATTCAGACTCTTGAGGATATGTTACGGACGTGCGTCCTGGACTTTGGAGGTTCTTGGGAGGATCATCTTCATTTGGTGGAGTTTGCCTATAACAATAGTTTCCAGGCCAGCATCGAGATGTCACCTTTCGAGGCTCTGTACGGGCGTAGGTGCCGTACACCCTTATCCTGGGATGATGTTGGTGAGCGAGCTTTGCTGGAGCCAGAGATGATTGTGGATGCGGCCGAGAAGGTGAAGCTCATCAGGGACAGACTTCGCGTGGTGCAGGACAGACATCGGCATTGGGCCGATAGCCACCGGAGGCCCTTGGAGTTTGAGGTACAGATTAGAGTAGGATTAGATTTAGGTTGTTGTTTGTGATTTTGATCATGTATTTTTTTTATTTTAATTGAGACCTTGCTTGTGATTAGGTCAGAGACCAGGTTTTCTGGAGGATATCTCCGACTCGTGGTACGATACGTTTTGGTGGAGGCGGAAAGCTTAGCCCGCGCTTCATCGGCCCTTTCGTTATCAGCGGGAGAGTCGGTGACGTGGCTTACAGGCTAGACTTGCCGCCTGCACTTGTGGGGGTCCACAACGTATTTCGTGTATCACAGTTGAGACGGTATGTGGCTGACCCTAGCCATGTGCTCGATCATTCGGAGATTGAGGTGGGCCCTTCTCTCAGCTATCCAGAGCAGCCTGTGGAGATTCTGGATCGACGGGAGAAGGTTCTGAGGAACCAGGTGATACCGTTGGTACGCGTCGCATGGAGGCATCATTCTCCAGGAGAGTCTACCTGGGAGCGGGAGGATGAGATGCGCGAGCGGTACCCTTATCTTTTTGGACCTTGAGGTATACTTTCTATCCTTCTCATCAGTTGCATTTTGCCTTTCAATTTCGAGGACGAAATTCTTTTAAGGAGGGTAGACTTGTCACTACCACATTTCTAGTTTGAGGGTAAATTTATCATTTTTGGGGTAAATAAAATTTACTAGTGTTAATTAGAATTTTTGGGAATTTTTAGAATTTATTTTGGATTTATTTGGACTAGTTTGATTTTTTGGCCAGTTTTGACCCATGTAGACCAACCTAGGAACTAACCATGGTTAGTTGGGCTTGGTTAGGTCAAGTGACCCTAGTCTAACCTAGTGTGACTCAAGTTAGTGGTTAGTGATTCATAGAACTAGAATTAGAAATTTAGAAATCATTTGATTTGGTGAATGGCTTGTGGTTTCACAAGTCATTATGTGACTTAGCTAGATTGGACTCAAACCTAGCTCAACCCTAACCCAAAGCCAAGTGGTCAGCCATCCCTAGCTGAACCTAGGGAATCCCACCCTATAAAATCCCTCTCAAAACTAGGGTTGCCTCTTTTAGGAAGAGCCCTATTTTCAAGGAGGTGAGTTCTTACATAGAAAAATCCATTATAATTCCAATATAGGTCCTAAATTCCTCAAACTTGTTGCAATAGTTCCTAATGATGATTTTCTTGCTGTTGTGAATGTTTGGTTCAGTTTGGATTTAATTTGGAGGACTTGGGATACCTAGAGAGGAGCTCTCAAGGAGGTTTCTTTTTCATTGATCTTCCCATAGAGGTATATCTCTTATTTCTCCATTAAATCTCCTGTAGTCTTCATCAATAGGAACCCTAAGTGATCCCCCTAGGGTTTGGATAGGTTTTGTGCCTTGTGTCGGAGTTTTCGTGTCGTTTTGGACACGTATCAGCTCCTAGCCGTAGGTGTTTGATAAAATGCCTCAGTGAGCATTTTTTTATTGTTTTTGAATTGTGTTTGAATAGGAAGTTTAGTTTAGTAGTGGTCTATTGTTTCCTGAGGTCGTGTCCTGTTGTCGTGTCGTTTTGGTGTCGTTTTTATGGATTGGACACGCGCGCGCACACGGCGCGCGGCTACAGTGTTTTCCCCTGCATCTCGGGGTCCACTGTGGACACGACACGTTTCGCCTTGATACCATTTTTTGGGAGGTTGTTGGGGCATGTGCTGACACCATGTTCCCCAATTTTTGCTGGATTTTATGCTTTGGTTTGGGAGATATTCGTCGTGCACTGGGTTGCACTGATTCTGTGCACGAGTGTGGGTGGTCACTGATACGGCCTTGTATCTCTGGACACGACACGCTAGGACACTGTGCAGGGGTATGGACACTTATCTGGACACTAGGTGTACCTACTTCTATGAGCACGAGACTTGGTTTGCATCCTGCTGTGCACACGAGCCTCGTGCACACGTGCACGAGACTGTCCTCATTGGACTGTGTCCCATTTGCTGTTTTGTGTGTTTTTCCAGTTTGGACACTTTGTGTCCACTTGGGTGGACACCAATAGTTTGAATAACTTGTATGCAATGTATAATTACATTACCAACTCTTTATTTTGTGTTTAAATAGATTTTCATTAGTTATTTGTCCAATTTGCAAATTCTGAAACCTGGTATCATTATCCTGAATTTCCAGTTTTGAAATCGATTTTGGATAGCTATTTTAATCTAGTTAATACTGCTAAATGTTGGTTTAAGTCCCTAATCATGAACTCTTATATGTTATCTAACTGTGGGTTGAAAGTGGGATTTATTTGGTTGTATGTTGATTTCAAAATGGGGATTTTATAACCTGGAACATGAGGACTGAACTTGGTTCAGTTTTGAGCTTATGATAGGGTTGTGTACTGTTGAGCTTGTAGGCTAAAATTATTTCCTTCCCATTCCTGTTAAATGCTGCTGCAAATTATCCTTCCTATGCTATGTATCACTGTTGGTTTATCACACACAGCCCTTATTCCTGAACTTTGAACACATTGCACTGTTATGCTTTTATTTCCTGCACATATGTCAGTATTCACACACACATAATTGTATACACCCCGATGCTTTATCACACACCCTTTTGCACATTCTCTTCATGCCACACAGCTCTCCTTGTTCACTGTCTTGTTGTGTTCCTGCACCTTAGTTCCTTCACACACTTTTGCACTGTTTGGAATGTCTGAACACTCATAGACACTGTATGTTTCCTGTCACTTCCATCTGTGCAGTCCACACTTTGACACACACACCTTACTCATGTCATTCCTGTACACAGAGCACACACTCACAATGTCTCTCTTCTTGACAGTTGTATGTTTACACACCACACTATTTCCTTGTAGTCACACACACTTTTTTCCTCTTCTTCACAGTTTGTACATAATCATATTGACACACACTCTCTATGGCACACACACACATGTGCACTATATTTGCTCACTGATTTCTGTTTCAGATTTATCATGTAGCCTAGACACCTAATGCACAGTCTATATTATGACTATACCTATGTGCATGGTGTGTGAAATGTCATGTAGAGTGTGTATACTTGTGTACTTGTGTACTTGTGTGTGATGCAAGTCTATGAAAATACCTATAGTATTTAGCCTGAGTATACTTGGTATTAATTCAATATGTGTCTATGCATGTAATGTTGTATATGCATAGGGGTATGAGTGCTTGGAATAGTATGTGTTATCCAGAATAGTGTTATTAGACCTAGCTAGTTGAGTTTAGCCTAGTTTAGACAAGGTTGGCCTTGTTTGACTTCTAGGGTTGACCAAAGTTGACCAAGAGTTGACTTTGGCCTAGATTGACCTAGAATCATATAGAATGCATAGTAGGACTCCATATTACTATTCTGGACTTGTTGTGACTAGTGCTGTTCTGTTTAGGAGCCAGACACCACTCCTTGGACAGTACGTTTCATACCGGACACTCAGTTACAGGCGAGTACATTCTCTGATCATTTCATATCCTGCTTAGAATTATTTCCTGCAGTAGATTACTTTACTTGTACTGTCACGATGGTCACACGGATTGGTACCATATGGATCCCTTCTTGAGATGTTATCCTTAGGGAGCATCAGGTACTACATGTTCTGTGTGTTTCACTTACATGGCGTATCACATGCTTCATTGGTTCTTTGAGCACTTACGACATATACTCTTATGATCGTAGAGTCTTCCTAGAATCCTTATCCCATTCATGGGACTACTATGTATCACCTTCGGGGTCTATCACCTTCGGGGTTCATCACCTTCGGGGTCTATCACCTTCGGGGTCTGTTACATAGCATCATATAACATAACCTGGCTGGATCCTTGTGTATTGATTGGGGGTACGGGGGAGTATAAGTGGACATTTGAATAATACACCAGTAGTTTCTTATCAGAATCATTCCTTAGTGTCTTATCAGAATCATCCCAGGCCATTTACATGTTCATGATTGTACTCTGACTCACTAGTCACTGCTAGTTCTCTATGTATAGTAGATATTTCTATTACAGTTCTCTCTCTGTTTATATACTGCACTTCTTCAGTACTCGTATCTTACTTTACTGCATGTCTTTATTTTCTAACCTGCTATGATCTGTTGAGATGTACTGTGCTCGCTCCTGTCCTGACTGGACCTGTTGAAAATATTACAGAGGACGAGGAGGAGGCTGGCCTGGACACCTACTACGGGGCAGCCCTAGATGACACTTGTGAGCTGGACCCTCTGGAGGATCCAGCAGTAGCAGAGGACCTTCCCCCGACTGCCTAGATTAGATATTAGGCTATTATCTTTATGTAGTTGGATTTTGTTCTAGTTAGACTCTTTATTGGAGATCAGTTTGTATATATTCTTTCATCTGAGACTTGTATTGTGGATTGCTGGGATTATCTTAGACTACTGTTTTATCTATTTTATTTCCTTGAGTTCTATTCATATCGTGCTATATCTTCCTTAGTTGTGATTGAGTTTCTATTGCTATGTCACCCCCATTCGGGGAGTATAAACTGCTTAGATATTTACAAATGTTAGATGTTGTGACTTAGGACAGCGTTCTACCGCCGACACTGCGGCGTAGGCTGGACGTATTCACGTCTCGTGCCCTTACTCTAGGGTGCGGGTCGTGACAGGTCCCCATGGTCATGGTTAGTCTCTAGGCTCAACAGTTCTAGGGTTCACTAGCTAACACATCAAAATTATAATTCACCAATTTTAAATAGTATTAAATTAATTAAAAATTCCCATAAATCATAAATCCTATTATTAAATAATAAACTTTTACAAAAGTTCAAAATTACCCTCATTTTAGAAAAGTGGGTGTTATAACTTATCCTAGATGGAGAACAACGAGGTTGGACTAGTGGACAGTATGCAAGATTAAAGGCAAAAATACCTACGATGTTGATGAAATAGGTTATCAGGAGGACGAGCTACCTCTTAAAACAAATACAGTTGATGTCGACTCAACATTAGTTCTCTATTACACATTTAATTGTGTAGAAGAGATAGAATTTTTCGAAGAGAAAAATAAAGTAGATGAAAACGAAAATGAGGAGAAAGAGGAAGACGATGAAGAGAAAAACAAAGAAGATAAATTTTCAGAAGATGATTAAAAATAAAATATAAAACCTGCGAAGTAACATCTATTTTGACTTGTCAAATATACTGTCATTTTTTAAACTACTAATTAATCTCTATGTTTCCATCAATCTTACCAGATGACACCCATGACCCGAGAACGTTGCTTAAGAGAGGCACATATTGCTACTGGGGAGGAAGTGGTACCGTTTGCTGCCGAGGAAGTGATACCTAAAGATGAAGTTGTTAAAAAGAAAGTGCTAGCAGGAGGAATTGGTACCTCCTACTATTAAGGAGGAAGTGACTCATAAAGAGAAAATCGATGTTAAGAAGAAATTAGCACCAGAAGGCAGTGGCACCGGGAGTTCCAGTCACCCAGCTCTTATAACGGATCTTGATCACCAGAACCCTGCTTATGCACAGTATCTGAGAGACTGGTATCAGCCCCAACGTAGAGCGGAGAATTATATGATATAACTTTTGTTCGAGTTTGTCTCCGGTAGACTTGTTTCTGGATTAGACTTCTTTCTGGATTTGACTTTGCCGGGATTTCTCTACGGTAGATTTATTTCTTGGAAGTTGTTGTCTTATTTCTGGAATAGACTTTTTGGTTATTATCTAAACTTGGATGTTTCTAGATTTTATTATCTAGACTTGGTTATTATCTAAAAATTCAACGAAGAGAGGGTCTAATATTTATAAACTATGATATATTAAATGCATGTAGATTTTGTTTAGAATATTTATTATATTTTTTGTATCCGTCTATTTTTTTTATCATATGCTACTATCAGGTTTGGCTGAACAAACTGGTTCGTACTTCGGTTAGTCTCGAGGTAGAGGATCACCCCGTCTAGATAGAGGCTCCATCGGTGACGGAGTGCTTCTCTGTTATCAAATGATGGTGACGTACCCTCGTCTCTGAGTACTCCAGTGTACCGACCAGTCACATCTCCGACTGCGTCGACGGTACGTGGCTGTACTCCTAGGACATGCAATTTCTGGCATGAGACTACTCCCTCGTCTAGCATTCCAACTACTGATGGCACTATGGAGACAAAGAAGTAGATGGAGGAGGCCGACCCTACTCCGTCTTCATATCAGAGTGATCCTCTATGTGCACCTCCGGACGAGACGAGGATAGAGATTTGGGCCTACGGGCCTACAAAGTAAGTTAATTAGTTAACATTAATTTATACATATATCTATATGTTAATGGATATAATTATCGTTGTATATATCGTCCCCCGTCGGTACATAGGGCACTGGGGCTATTTCTGAGGTCCAATTACGGTGGCTCTTGGATCAACTACTCGCATGCCTCGAACGAGAGAAAGGCATTCTGGTTTGCCCACTTCAAGATAATTTAAATATATTGCTTTTAATATCAATCATCTTTTATACATATTATATAACTTACTTTTTTACTTCTTATAGAAAATATATTTTTATCAACCACATCGGGCTGAGCAGATCGAGAAACAATTTTCTGCCGTTGCCGCCAAGTTGATCAGTGATGCAATCAACGACCAGAAGGCTGATCTGCGCTCTTGAAAATCGATCCAATATTGGATCATACCCGAGCAGTGGACTGCGATGAGGGCTAGATTCGACGATCCTAAGTACAAGGAAAGGTTGGAGAAAGCGAAGGCGGCTAGGACGAAGGCAGAAAAGTGGTGTGGTGGCTCGATGCCTATGATGGAACATTTCCATCGTCTGGTATATATTTTATTAAATATATATTCTTTTAATGAAAATAGGAAAAAAATATTAAATTTTAATAACAAACAAATTATTTTTAATAACTATAGAGGGGTAAGAACGCCACATGGTAACCCTCTTCCTGGCCACCCATCAGAAGGACGAAAAGTTCATCGATGATAGGGCCACACAGAGCTGCATAAGTATTACTTTATGTCTCGTTAACTTTAATACAACTTAGAAAATATGCAAATAGATATCCATATAGTTATTAATAAGTACCTTTGACATTAGCAACTATTATGATTGGACAATAAATATTAAGCTTATCGAGAAGCATACTTTTCGATGATGAGTATCTTAGGGTACGTGAGCGGGCGAGTGCTAGTACACCTACAAAGGGGGTCGGTACTTCCTCGCACCCCACTTCAGCTCATTCGTCGGACGAGCTCTGGATGACCGTCGTTGGTGGTCTTCAGAGGGGCACGTACTACGGTACGGGATCCTACGACACCTTTATTACGATACAGTCATCCAGGGCACCTTCTATTAGCCCAATGATTGTATCATATTTTTGAATATGGCTAATTAATTAAGTTTAACATAATGATGTCACTAACAAACATGAAATCACTATTTTGTTTCTACTTAAACTTAGCATTTTCCTGTTGTTCATTAACATTATCATAATGCTACTGCTTTGTTCGTCTAACATGTACTTGCAGACAAATAATAAGTATGACCAAACCGGGACATATGCAATGGAGAATTAGTTATGGGCTAAAGATGGCGTTATACAAGAAGATTTCTTTGAACCGCCCAACGACCTATCTGGGGCCTCGCATAGGGGGTTCCATATCTGTTTATCTTTGGACAACTGCCATCAAGGAGAAAGACGTCATCAAGTCTGCTCAAATGTCAAGGAAAAAGACATCATCAAAGGGCTATTGGTTTTTATATTTATTCTGTATGTAATATTTATTGAGTCTAGGAAAAATATGTAAGATTGATCATGATCGGTACTAGCTTAGATTTTTTCAGTCCAAAAAAATTATAGCATACCTATCCACATATACATATCCAAAAGTCAACTTACTAAAAAGCCTAAAACCCAACCAAAATTGGCCCAAATAGTTTTGTCCTGACCCTGGTAGAACTAGGCTAGAACTTGGCCCAAGTTCAGTCCAGGTCAGTTTTAAATTTGATTTGTATTTCCTCTAAATCTATATCCAACGTTCGAATACGAGATTTATGCATCCGAACTCTATCCGAATTTAGTCTATAAAAATACTATAAATAGAGAAGAACTTTCACATTTCCAAATCACTCATTCATTTAATCTTTTCTTCTTTATTCATTCGTAAGTGTATCCGAGCTACACTTTCAAATCAAGCCTATACCACTCTTATCTATGACAGTATAATTTTTGTTTAATCTAGAGTTCGGTGTTAAATAGTTGTATCGAAGGCTACATTCAGAAAATGTTTCAATTTTAAAATCATCCTCTGTAGTCGGTCGTGCACTCGTCACCAAGTACAGTATTGTAAGAGATTGCAATCTCTCAATTAGCTTGTGCCATTATGGATTAAATCGAGCAAGAGTACTCGAGACTGGACTAGTCCTCTTAGAGAGAAACCAGTATATATCGTTGTGTCACTGAGTTTGTCTTCTTGACTCTTACTTTACTGTAATTCATTTAGCCACCATAATATATAAGTTTTGGATAATTTTTAATTGGTAATATTTTCTACTGCACACCCATACACTCTATTCACCCCCTCTAGAGGTGATCAACGGTCCTATAATTGGTATCAGAGCAGGTTATATTCATATATAACACTCTAGAGAGTTTGTATATGGCAGCAGTAAAATCAATATTCATAGGTAAAGGGCAATCCATAAATAGACTCCTACTATTTGATAGAACAAACTACACATACTAGAAAACACGTATGAGCTTGTACCTAAAATCTCTAGATTTTGATTTATGGTCAATTGTCATCAATGGCTACAAAAAGCCTAATATCATCTCTATTCTCACTTCTTCTATTATTAACAAGCCTTATTATAGTTACAAGGAGGAAGAGAAGAAGTTAGCTAGCCTTGATGTAAAAGTGATGCATGCTTTTTATTGTTTGTAGACATAAATATATTCGATCTTATTACTACTTGCACAACATCTTTTAAAATTTGGAAACTTCTTGAAGCTACTTATGAGTATAGGTTCGAAAGCAAAGCTAGCAACTCCAGAGAAGAGGATAGTCTTCATAATGTTACAATGTCTGCTTGATGACATTGGGATTAAGGTACAACACAATCATTTATGTGAAGAAGAGCTTGTATGTTACTCCTAAAATTAGACAGGACACATCAAAGAGGATTATTGTACCACATAAAAGGAGAATCACTATGAACAATCAAATAAAGGAAGATCGTCATCTCACAAGTACGCTAGCATGAGCATATGGTGTAAAAGCGAAGCAAGCGATTCCCAAGAAGCAGAAAGATCTCGTCAAGCTATAAATATATGCTCGATGGCATTATCCAACGAGGTACAAAATAATCCTTTTTATGAAGAGGGTGAATTTTTTTATCATAAGTTATTTGATGCTTTCTGTGATCTATTAGAAGAACACAAGAAAGTATTAAATAAGTATAAGCAATCTCGAAAAGAGATTAATACATATCAGCTGGAGAATGAAAGGTTGTTCTCTCTATTTAATGAGATTAGAGATACTACTACTGCTAGTAACAAAGATGAGCCATCTACGGTTAAGCTGAGTCTGTATGATGCTCAAGAATACATTAATAAGATGATACAAGAGCATGTAAAACTCAATGAACCTTATAAAGCAGAGAAAAAATAGCACCGCTACACAGAGAATATACTCATTAACTGCTAAGTATAATGAAGCTTGCATAATCTCTAAAAGATTAAATATAAGATTGGGTAAACAAGTTGTTCAACCTAAGACACAGTCATACATAAGGCATGTGACACAATCCAAGATGCAAAAAGGATCTGGCAAAGCTAAGGTTAAACATAACCATGCTTTTTATTATAGTCAATCACACAAGATATATCATACAAAATCACGTTCGTATACTGCTGCACATTGCACCAATATCTATGTTTCTAGTCTTTATTGTGGTATAAATGGACATACTTCTAGTCATTGTCAGATTAGAAAGATGGTTGATATGAATATGTTTACCTGGGTTCCCAAAGCTAAACCATATGGAACCAAATTTTCTTGGATACCAAAGTCTTTGCCTAATATTGTAGGTAGAGCATCATGAGCTAGCCATAGAACCATGGAACATATTGGTGATTGCAAAGCTACAAAGGTCATCTTTCAAGCAATTACACCAACATAAGTATGGTCCTAGATCCACTTTAGTAACATGCTAGATAATTTTTATTGAATAGTTCTATTTATAGAATCTAGCATGTTCTTATTGATTTTTTGCTCTATTGATATATATCTTTTAATTGCTTATTGTTTAAATCAGTGTGAGATATAATCCTAGCATGACTAATTGTTTAGCTTAAATGATTAGTTCATACTATATAGTCTTTTACTCATTTTCTATTAGTGTGACACATTTATCTTTATTCTTAGTCTTTATCTATGAAACATGTATACCAATCTAGTCCATAGGAGCTAAAGTTTTTTTTTGAGTTAATTTTTTTGACTCTCCGTCTTTAAAAAATTTTGGTTACTTCTTACCGATTTGTCTTTAACATGTCATATTTACTTTAATCGGTATTTTGTGAGTATGTATGTTTCTCTTTTCATTTGAAAAGTAAATACATATAATTTTATGTTAACCTTATGCTTGCATAATATACTCACTATTGATTCTTATTCTTATTTTGATTAACTTCTTAGGAATCAATTACATCTTTGCCTAATAAAGCATATTTATACATGTTTTTGATGCAATTTTTCAATGTTTACTAAGGATACATGAATACTTCATTGTCATTCATATATTGTTCATGTATTTCTTATAGTGATATATATTTTTGTATAAATACCTTTATGGGGGCACATGAGTTCAGCTCAAGCTCTATTTTATTTTGAAAAATATTCAGTTATAGTAGTTATCTTCAAACTTGTTCTTATCTCATTGATTACTTTGAACAAATTTGTGTTATTCTCTTTGAATCAATTAGCTTCTTCGTCAAAGCCTCTCTTAATGATATTTTTCTTGGCTTTTCAGTTGACATTTAGGATACATGACTCTTATTTTATTTATATTTAAGTTATTTCTTGTATGTCGTTATATTTATATGTGTGTGTGTGTGTGTGTGTGTGTGTGTGTGTGTGTGTGTGTGTGTGTGTGTGTGTGTGTGTGTGTGTGTGTGTGTGTGTGTGTGTGTGTGTGTGTATTAGTATTCTCCTAACTTTCAATATTTTTTTTTATCTTTAAGTTGAGACTTTGAGAAGAAATATTTATTATTGTCTTACTCATGATTATTTGTGAGTGTTCTTTTAAGAAGCACAAGATCATTTGCTTTATCTTTTTTAAAAAAAAATTAGTGCACACATATATTATGTATTTATCTCTATAGTGCACAATGAAAAGTTTTGAAAAACAGATTTTAGTATCGTGATAAATTCTTCTTTGGTACTTGCTATCTTATATTTATTGTTATGCATTGGTTTTGTTGTGCCTATGGGTACATGAAATTAATACATCATATACCGTATGCTACATTGTTTTAAGATTTTTCACGTCCATAGAATATAATTGATTTCATATTGCATAAATTCTTCTTAAATCTTCGGTTATTAAAGAATAGATTTGTTTTGGATACACGTCCAAAGGGTCCTTCTGCCAACAAGACGTAAAAGTCTAAGTGACACAGTGTCAAGTGTCTTCGGACTATCGCTAGCTGGGAACCTGTCCCTGCAGCTAACCGAAGATTGATCAACGCTTTATAAACTAAAGATTTGTTGAGGTCTAATTTGCAATTGTTATCTGATGGACTTTAGATTTTAGTTTTGATGATAATATTATTTAATTTTTTACGATAATATTTTCATAAAAGGTAACATATATTGAACTTATAGGTTAATGTTTGTCATCTTTTGATATATTCATTTTTTTGTCACACTAATTCAGACTTGATTTGATCTTGTGACTACGCATTGAATATTATGCTCTTATTTTCTTTCGCATTTGTATAATATTCATGATACTCATTTTATCAAGCTTTTATTATTCTCTTTTTATCCAAGTTAATAACTGCATATAGCATCAATTCTTTATGAGGAAGAAGTCAGGCATATAGAATTTATCTCCCTCAAAGCATTTCTTTTCTTTAAGCCTACAGTTATCAGATGGACACCATGATAAAGTTTTAAAAGGAAAGAAGAACTTTAATAAGAAGACCTAATATTTTGATGAATTAGTTTCCCACTTCTGAAAATATTTCTCTGAAATTTAAACCATTCAATAGCAATATTTTTGGATATACCCATATAAAGGAAGAGCAGTTAATTATTTCAAATCAAGTATTCCCCTGATATGCCATATATCTATAATACTATTTATTTGGACATTTATCTAGTCCTATTTTATTTGTTCAAAATGGGTCATTTACAATTTGTGGATTCTTTTATTAAAGTTGTTTTCGTGATACAAAAATTAGAATCGTCAGCTGTCAGTCTGAGGACTAAAAGGATGCATTCGAACTTTTATTAAGACAACTTTTTATAATAATTTCGTGTTTCAAAAGTCTTTTGATTGCTCTCTGTTATTTTGAATCTGTCCATTACTCGAATGCTATTATTAAGACAGTTTTTAAAAATCCTTTACGGTCTTAAAATTATTTATGTTATTTGAATATTTCTTATATTATTTTGGAGATATATTTTGTTTATTCATCTTTAAGAGTTTTGTTAGTGGATATTTATTTTACTTGCCTAAAGATGATATTTTGTTTTTATTTGAAACTTTATATGCATTGATCAAAGGAAAGAAAGATGCGTCTCTCAAATATCCCTTAGATCCTGTGATTATTTTATATATTTTTTGCATATATATGCTTTTGAACTAGATACGCATATTTTAAGGAGAACAAAACTAATTGTTTCGATTCACTTATACCCTTAATATATAGTATACCTAGTTCGTCATGGACATATATTCTTTTATTTAAAATATCTTGTTGATTTGTTCATGATATTTTGATTTATAGTGGATTTATGAGAGTATACGATTTTTTTTATTCTCTCATTTTATATGGGTTTTTAAAAGTTATCGTGCCAAATATATTTAATTATCTTTATTGATGATTCTTTTGAGATTGATTTGGCTTTTTAAAAGTTATCTTGCCAAATATATTCAATTGATTTGGCTTTTTCATTGAGATTTTATCTCAAAGTTCATGATTACCTATATTTAAACTGGTCATACTTTGCGGAGGAGCATTCAAGTCGACTGAATTTCTTCTTCTCAAGTATTTTGTCTCCATTACCTTCATGTTTATCTAATGGATATTCATATATCATGCTAAGGTAATTGAGTTCAAATGCATGAACTTTGGCAAGTAGATAGATTCTAGTATATCTATTTTGATTTATTTTTAATGATTATAATCTTTATGGAAGTGATTCACAAATTTGTATGGACAAAGTGTGAACCATATTTTCTATGATCATTGTTAAAATTCCTATTATATGTTCTAAATATAGTATATTTTGTATTTTTATTGGTATATACTAGATCTACGAATTTCTAATCCTCGTAGATTATTTATGAGCAATGATTGATTTCTACTTTATTAGTATCTACTTTTTATTAAAAAATTCATATTGTTCTATTTCAAAACTACAGTTACATTTATTCATCATATTGTGTTTTGAATGTCATTTTGGATTTCTAGTTGGTATACTATTAATTGTTTGATTTCAAATTTCTTTCAACCAACTTTTTTCTGTTTTGACAAGTTTTTCTACTTTAATTGTGTAGTTTTCTAAGCTTATCGTTATACTGATCCCCTAATTGTTGTTCATGATTATTTCTTCCTTCCTTCGGTTATAATTGATTTTATTTTATTTCTTATTACAAGGGAGATTATTTTTTATCATGCCAACGGGAGAGAAATAAGTTTAAGTTACCACGCAATATTCTAGTAATTTATGTTTATTAGTAATACATGCATCCATCGTATTTATCTTAAACTTAACGATTCGCAATAATATAAAAGGGGGAGACTGTTAGCCCTATGATTGTATCATATTTTTGAATATGTCTAATTGATTAAATTTAACATAATTATGTCACTAACAAACATGAAATCACTATTTTGTTTCTACTTAAACTTAGCATTATCCTACTGTTCATTAACGTTATCATACTGCTATTGCTTTGTTCGTCTAACATGTACTTGCAGACAAACAGTATCAAACCAGGACACATACAACGAAAAGTTAGTGATGGGCCAAAGACGGAGTTATATAAGAAGATTTCTCTAAACCGTCCAACGACCTATCCGGGGCCTCACTTGGGGGTTTTGCTGCCCGTCAGCGGACAGGGTTCGATGGGGCACCGCACCCCGTAGGTTTTCGAGGGCGAAACCCCCGAAAGGTATTCAGATTTTCAGATCTGTTTACCTTTCTACAACTGCCGCCAAGGAGAAAGGCGTCTTCAAGTCTGTTCAAATGTCAAGGAAAAAGACGTCATCAAAGGGCTATTGGTTTTTATATCTATTCTTTATTTGATCTTTATTGAGTCTAGAAAAAATATGTAAGATTGATCAGGATCGATAATGGCTTAGGTTTTCTCGGTCAACAAAAATTATAACCTAGCTATCTATATATACATATCCAAAAGTCCATATACTAAAATGCCCAAAACCTGACCAAAATTGGCCCAAACAGTTCTGTCCTGACCTTGGCAGAACTCGACCCGAGTTTAGTCCAGGTCAGTTTTAAATTTGATTTTGTATTCCCTCCAAATCTGCATCCAATGTTCGAATGCGATATTTCTGCATCCGAACTCTGCCCGAATTTGGTCTACAAAAACACTATAAATAGAGAAAAACTTTTACATTTTCAAATCACTCATTCATTCAATCTTCTCTTATTTATTCATTCTAAAGTGTTTTTTACAGGTTACACTTCCGAACCAAGCTTATACTACTCTTAGCCAAGCTAGTATAGTTTCTATCTAATCTAGAGTTTGTAGTTGATGAGTTGTATCATAGGCTACATTCAAAAAATGTTCCAATTTTTAAATTGTCCTCTGGAGTCGATCGTAGGCTCATCACCAAGCACAGTATTGTAAGAGATTGCAAGCTCTCAACTAGCTTGTGTCATAGTGGATTAACATCGAGCAGGAGTACTCGAGACTGTACTAATCCTCTCAGAGGAAAATTAGCTTGTGTCATTTACCTGCCATAGTATATTTTTGGATAATTTTTAATGGTGACATTTTTTTGCTGCACACGCACACACTCTATTCACCCCTCTCTAAAGGTGCTCAACGGTCCTATACCGTTGCCAGTGTACGTTCCCGGTAGCCCTTACAGGAGTCGGCCCGAGTCGAGGAGAGTGTGCATCTCCAAGTTGCTAAGTTGCATGGCGAACAGCCCCAGCCTCAGCCGCAGACGAACGATGCGTCGATCACCACATGACTTGATATGCTCGAGTGTAGCATCAGAAAGATGAGCGAGAGGACAGATTGTAGCATTGTTGTGTAGAAGGGGACGCAGGTGGCCATGGACGATCAGCTTCTGAGGATGCAGGATGCGATAGCTCAGAGCAGTGAGGTGACTTCGAGGATGACATCTGTAATTGATTCATGCAATGCTAGATTACTAGCAATAGAGCATATGCGTCCACCCGGTCCACCGACATCGATACTGCCTCAATCAATTCCACTACCGCCACTATTGTCGAGGGTGACGCTTTCAGAGGAGCACTATGCATTTTTTCTGTCCCAGATGTGCGGTGGTCCTCCTCCTCCTCCTCTTCTAGATCAGCCATAGTCCTTTATTGGATATATTTTTTTTCGATGATTGTGTGATGGCCCATTCTTGGATTTTTATATTGATTTTATACATTTAGTGACATTATTTATTTAATGACGTTATGTGTTATGCTGGCCCATTCTTGGATCTTTATTAGATTATTTCTTTACTTTTTTGTGTGGATAAGATGGAAACCTGTTTACAGCTTTTGTGTATACTTTTAGTGCAACTTTATTATTTATACTTATTGTAGAAGCATGAAAAATCTCAGCTGAGAATATTCCTCCACCACAGCGCAAATAATACAAATGTGCAAATAGAGTGTTAAGAAGACAAAACAGAAGATATGGAAGAAAGTTCTTTTATTATCATGTCTACAAAGGTCTAGTACAGATTCATCAAGGACATATAAAGGACCAACCCTATTCTTCTACAAAGAATCGATTACAGAATCAGTAAAGCCTAGAGGAGTCTACAAGGGGTTTAGTCTTCGTCAAAGTGCAGTCCCCTTTCTTCTTGGTACGCATATTGGAAGATTGATCTCTATTGAAGCGTATTCTGACTTTCTTGTGGGCGCAACCCTCAAAAAGTCCATCAGCTACTCGGCTGAAGCGAGCAACTTCCTGAAGCAGCTACTGGCCCGGGTTTCCAGAAGGTGCAGCAGGTCGCAAAGCCCGGAATGGGCAGGGCAGAGCACAACCTGTGGCCCTCCGGGTTGGCCATCCACCCACAATCTAGGTTGTCAGGACCTTCAAGACCTCCAAGGCGTCGCCAGGTTCGAACTCCTCATAAGAAGCGTTCCAACACGTTCCGATGCTCATCAACAGTTCTTCTATGATGGCATAGTCCCTTTGAACGACGGAATCCTCAACCAAAAAATGACTTAGGCAAGGCCAACCGCCGCTCGAAGCTAAGTCTGGATCCAGCATGGCATTGAAGGACAAGAAGAAGAAGAAGAAGAAGACGTGACTCTTCGGAAGAAACTTCCCCCTTATATAGGACGGGAGTGGTCCAAAACGCAGGCCACATGGCCGACGATCAAAATTCCCATATTAATGGGATAAACCTAGAACTCAGCACGATGAACCTCATTAAATAAAGTTCATTCGACTAAGTCCAAGACTATCCTAAGACCCCTTGAAATTCCCCAAGTAATGGTAGCAATTAAGAGGGAGTCGTTCATTAAGGAGCGGTCATTCAGTTCTTCTTAAAAAGACTTCAAAGCCAACGCCTTCAATCCAGAGACACAGCTACATTCCTGCGCCAACCTCAGGCGCAGACTGGTGATATTTTTACACCACCTCAACTCCAACGGCACAACACTCTACTCCGATCCAGAAGCTCAACTACCTTTCGTCAGAGACTTGGGAGATACCATTGCATCCAACACAAGTCCTCCTGCCACTCCAAAAGCATGGTAACCTCGTCAACCTGAAGCACAAGCCTACTCGTCGCCCTAAAGCATAGTGACTGTGTCGCTCGAAACACAGCCTTCTCGTCGCTCATACGCACAGAGGCTCTGTCATCTTCGACGCATAGTCCACTCGTCGCCTGAAAGCACAGAGGCTCCGTTGTCTCTAGAAGAACAGTCTACTCGTTGTCCCAGAAGCGCAGCAATACTCAGACCTCGCCAAAGGCGTAGGAAGCATGGTCCCACCCAGTCGGTTTGCTTAAATCGACTCTCTCGAAGATAGGATTGGGATCAATCATGATTGATATCTTAATTTAAATCTTAGACGAGGATCAATCAGAACCGAATCTGAGATGAAATTCTAAGATTTGCTCGGCTGCATCCGAACAAGCAAATCGGCACACACCACGTGTCTCCTCCTTCGGTTATTTTGATAACCATCAGAGGTCTCGATTAAGGGGAATTTTAATGTCCACAACGTGTCAGCGCCGCAGAAGCCCGTATCGTGCAATGACGGCAGATTCATTTATATCTCAAAACCCTAATGCATATCGCATATGTGCTTTCTTCTCCTATAAATAGAAGCAGTTTTCCTTCAACAAAGAAGAGACCACCGAATATCAAATCTCCAGCTTCAGGCATCCTCTTGATCGGCAACCCTAGATTTCCAGCAACGGCATCAGAAAGTCAGAACAAGTTCAACCCGTCGTCAGATCGTCATCGGAGTAAATGAGCTGCTGCAGTGCTCGATCTCCACCGTCACACTTTCCTAGAAACTCTTTCCCTTATACATAGAATATACTATTTAGGACTTCCTTCTCTGTACACAGGTCTTCTCCTTGTACTTAGAATATCCTGTTTAGGACTTCCTTCTCTGTACACAGGTCTTTTTACGTTCAATGAGAAAAAAGTTTGTTCAACCTTTTGTGATGTCGAACAAAATGGTGACTCTGCTGGGGACTACCTTCTCCTCCAACGTGAAGGCGGTGACGCAATCTGACGACAACTTATTGGGATCATCCCAGAAGATGTTGGTTGTACGCTTCGACGTATTTGGAGGCCCAAGGCGGCTGCGACGAGTAGTACAATGGAGGGAACTGCGATCCAAAACCCCCTCAACGTCGAAGCCCCGGAGAAGATTTCGATTGCTACTACCATATCTCCTTGCTCGATTCCTACCCTGGAAAAGTATGGCAAGAAAAACAGTGTCTCTATGGCGGGCTTGACAAAGGCACAACGCCGAATGAAGCACGCGCCAGTTCAAGCCCTCATGAAGTGAGCATTGTCGACAAAAAAATATGTCTTCGACAGAATCGCCTTCCCATCAGGCAAACCTTCATCAAATTATGAATACTATACACCCGTTGGAGGTAGTAGGAAGAAATCTAAGGCAGTACATTCCTCATACAACAAACGTACCACGCCTATGACCGACCAAAGGCCTGTATTGACAGTCACAGGCGCTGCTGATGAGAAGTTATACAAGACTGGTCCCCGTGCTTCGATGCCTCGACCAGTTGAAACCCTCTGTCGCTTGAGCACTCTTGTGCATGATGCAAGCCAGGGGTACATCCCATAAAGAGAGACTCGTACGAGCAGTGTTCCTGCAAGCATGATGGGAGTCTACCTCGCCAGACCCTCTTTGATCGTACCCACGTTCAGCTTTCCTGCACATACAATGGGGGTACCACGACAGAAGACCTGGTGTTGTCCCTAGCAGAAGAAGAATCGGCAGCATAGGGCATGCCTAAATCAAGGCATCCTTGTACCTAGATTACCATCAACTATTGTTGTCAACAAGCGGCTGTACTACCACCGACGAGGTGCTCCGTCTTTCAAAGACTTCAACCTACGTCGACTGCACGTCAGATACTCAACAGGGGGTCGGCGAGCAAGAGAGAAGATGAAATCCGTATTGCCACGTGCAACGTGGCACAGGATTTTAAAAATCTCAAGAAGTCATCCAAGAATCCTCTCGTATCGGCCACCAAGCCCAAGAAGCGGCCCGAGAGTAGCAAGGCAAAGGTACCCAGCACAGGTGCGTTCCAAGGCATACGTTCTAAATCAACATTGGGTGCCACATCAGATGCTGGGGGTAGCCAACCTCCTACTATGCATGGCTATGCCGCATTCCAATATGAGGAGGAGCCACACGATACGGATGCCTTCACAGGCACAGCTAGTCACCAGTCTGTGGGTAGCAACCACAATGAGTCTGACAAAGACCGCAACCTCCTAGTCTATCCTCAGGACGATGAGGCTCGGACATCTGAGCCATAGAGCAAGGGATCTACTGTCTCTTCCATCTATCCACCGACAAGGTTCGTATTTATGGCCGAGGGTGATGAGACGAACAATAAGCAAAGCGCTTGACCATCTGAAACAAATCGAAGCTCTCGAGACGAGCCTAGATACGTTAAATGCCACAATAAAAACTATGTCTTCTCTTATGCTGGAGATCAAAGGGAATTTGGTACCCGCTGCCTCCATACCTGTTTCTGGTCCAGCAGTCAATGATAGATCCAGCAAACTGCCCCCCGTCCATCAGGTGGGACCATCGTCGTCTACTATATTGACTGCAGGCCCGACTTTGTCAACCGAGATACAGCAAGCCATCAAAGAATTGTTTGCTCGCTACAATGCCAAAGAGAAGCAAGCAGCACTCTGGAAGATGAAGAATCGGCAGCCATATTCTGTCGAGTGGAACAACGTAGTTTATCCTCCCAAGTATAATCCGCAGACGCTCATGCCCTATGAGGGAAAGGAGTCTCCCTGATGATACTTGAGGTACTTTGCCTCAGTTACAGGGCACTTGTCGAAGGACGACGCCCTCATGACCAACATCTTTATAGGAGCTCTGCAGGAGGTAGCCTATGAATGGTTCTGCAGCTTGTCGGACGATTTTATTTCATTATTCGAGGACCTGAAGAATCTATTCATAGATCGATTCTATGAAGGAGGGATGGACATGACAATGTCAACCCTCATGGAGGTCGTCCAGAGAGAGAAGGAGCCTGTCCGCGCATACATTGAGCGCTTCCGTCAGGCAGCCTTAAGGCTACCGTTGGTATGCCCGAGACCATGCTTATGGACTCATACCGCAAGAACATGCTGTCTGCAATAAAATTGTGGCATAGTTCTCCTTGCACATAGTGGATGCCTTTAAATACAGAGGCGGATATGGCACAAAGGAAAGCCCAAGATGTGCAGCTCCTGTGACTGAACTTTTTTTTTCTCGAAGACAAGGGGAGACGTTCGTCTAGCAACAATCCCAGGGACGGAAAAGGCAAATAAGCTATGACCGTCAACATCTCCAAAGGTTCGGTAACCATGAACCCCAAGTCTGCAGAAGCACAGAAGACGAGAGAGACTTACTCCTTCAACGACGATGATACGCTAGAACTCTTCAATATGATGATGAAGAGTGGCAAGCTGTCTCTTCCAATACCAAGGTGCCCCGACGAAGTAGGGAAGGTGGACAACCCTAAATACTGCCATTATCATCAGTATGTCCACCGTTCGACACGAGATTGCTACGTGTTGAAAGGACAGATTCAGTACCTCATCGACGCCAAAGTCATATCACTTGATTTTGAAGAAAAGACTATCATGGCCAATATGGTTACTCTCTAGTTTGGAAGTTTCCCAACCACGGAGGCACAGGACGGGGTCGTCCACATCCCAAGGGCGACAATAGAAGTAGTAAATCTTCCACCAGCACATGACAACGCTCAAGGGCTCATCCCATTCTCCATACCACGAGGCGAGGTCATGTGGGTCCACCCCAACCTTACTTTCGATATGATGGGGCCCACAATCCCTTCTATCAAAGACAAGAAGGTCAGGACATGTTGCATGGTCTCAGCTTCGATCTATGACACCTTGGTGACCATTCGTTCGGCACAACGGCACAAGAAAAACCAGGTCCCAGAGGAGGCAACACCTCCACCAACTACAGCTCATGTTCCTGATGTATCAAAGGGAGGCCCATCTCAGACTCTTATCACAGATATGCAGAAGCAAATTATGGTTTGCTTTGACAAGCATCTCAAAAAAGACTCGACAATAGGGCCTATCAAATCCTACAACTTCGATATACTGGCGCAGCTAGCCAATATCCCGGCTAGATTGTCACTTTTGAGATCCTCCATCTCTCCAAAGAGACCCGGGATACGCTCAATGAAGCCTTGTAGAACACCGAGTCCTTCTTAACTTAGGTGCGACCACCAAAGAAAGACCCTGCGGCCTGCCACATTGTCACAGCGTGGTCGAAGTGATCCCTAATATCACCTTCACCTAACAAGACATGCTGCTGAAGAACAGCCGGCATAATAGGCCTCTGTACTATATCGGGTATGTCGGTGCCATTAAAGTCGATCGCTTCCACATCGACCCGGGATCCTCTCTCAGCATCATCCCAAGGAGTCTGCTCTAGACCCTAGGTATTCCGATGCATCGGCTGACTACATCAAACACAACAATCAGCGGCTTCAACGCGAGAAAGAGCGCACCTCTGGGCAAAATTTGCTTGAAGTGCCAAATTGACGATCTCTATACCGAAGTGACTTGCTATGTCATCGACGCTGACATAAATTATAACATGTTATTGGGACGAACATGGATCCATGAGTACATGATCGTTCCTTCCACCCTCCATCAGTGCATGAAGTACGCGGCCAGCGACGGGACTATCAAGACCGAGTTCGCTGACATTGACCCATTCCGAAGACTTAAAGCCTACTGTACGGATGCTGATCTATAAAAATTAGTCCCTTGGGATGATGAGGGCAATGATATTGATGATGAGGTGGAGACGGCCTCAGGAAGTGCAAAGGTTGTCGAAGAACCACTAAAAGTTTGACTGAAGGGAAGACCCCCAAGATGTCTGTGCCTCTCGTTGTCAAGCTCCAAGGCAGAGCACCACCTTTGCCCTTACTAACGTCAGATGATGGCCAGGAGCCTATGCGAATGAGGCTACCTCGGAGGTCCCCAAGGCCGACCATGAAGGTACAGGAGCCTCCGACCGCGACCCCTTTGGTGATCAAACTAAAAGGGAAGTGTCCACCTCCTCCTCCTTCGACAGCCCTAGTCCTCACCAATGAGGAGCTAGGAGACTACATTTGCGCCAACATGAAAGTGTACTCTTTTTATGATGTAATACGCCGGGATAAAATCTCTCATTTTATTAATAAAAAGTTGTCTTCGAATTACTCTTGTGCATATTGGAACACCAGATATTTTCTAGACAACTCTCTATGTAAGCTGCAAACGCAAGTGACAACCGCCAACCATGCGAGCCAAGTTGTCCCCTTCCGGGGCGCCTACTTCTTCGTTCTAGCAAGGAAGAAAGAAGAGGAACCCATCATCTTTGGTCGAGTGGAGCATCCTTAGCGACTAGCTCCCGAAGTTCTCGAATCCGACAGCGACAAGATGCAGCTCTACCGCTACGCTACTCAGGCTAAACACCTCATACAGAAGATGGGTTATGACCTAAACAGCCAAAAAAGGCTCTATTATCGTAAAGGCTGGCGCCTTCCCTTATGAAGTCGAGTTCCAAAGGGAACTAGTGCACCCGCCGGGGGTTGGGTTATATTATGCCCACTTTCACTTCAGAAGGCATGGAGACAGAAGTCATGATGCACTCATACTCTTCTGACTCCTCAACCTGGGACTCCTATACCAGTACCGACTAGGTCTTCAAAAGGATGCTGTCAGCTAACATGGCCTCTGCAAGCCCTCCAATCGAAGACGAAGACCAGGCCATCGAGTACTTCGAAGATGAACCTTGGGCTCAACGCCTGGGGTCTCAATGGGAATGGCATTTCGAGCAGCACAAATCTTCCACAAAAGATAAAGTCATCCAGGTCGAATTAGGAAATAAGGCCTCCTCTAAGCCCATCTTCATCAGAAAGAGTCAGACAAAAGAAGACAAACAATCTCTGATACAGCTTATCCAAGAATACATCGACCGTCTTCGCCTGGAGCAACGAGGATATGCCGGGTCTAGCCTCGCAGCTTGCCATGCATTGTCACTCCCCGATTCTTAAATTCAATTATTTATACATTTTATCTCTTGGAATCGATCGTCCATGCTTGGACGTGATGCCGTACAAGTCTCGTAATGCACTTGTACAAGGCAAAGATGGTACATAAATGATATTCTTCAAATAGGAACATATTACAGCGGCAGAAGCAGATAAATTAAAGTTAGTGAGGACAATATTTCTCATTGAGTAGAAGTATATTATTTTTTTATAGCAGCGGAGATAAAAGGACAACTTGAAGTCACATAGAGACATATAGAACTTTATTCTCTTTATTGATAATTGAAGAAAAGTACAAGACTTGTATTGAAGTACAATGCTTACAACCAATCTCACTTTACATTGAAAGCCAACTAAGCAATGCTACAAAGTTTACATTTGATACTTGGATACATTGGATTACAACTCGATATACTGACTTGGCTTACAATCTCACTGGTACAACTGATTACAATGTTCCATACATTATGCCCTTTATAAATAGAAGACATCATATTGTACAAGGAGAGCTTCTGTATGCCCAATAAGTCTTCGATGCTACGGGACCAATCAAGCCAATTTTCATGTGTAGAACATCCCAAGCACGAGCACCTGCCCACAAAATGTGGGTCAGCACATCATCTATGTACTGGCGAGCAAAATCCAACCCACTCGCCTAAACCAACCTTTAGGTAATCATTTAAGCAGCATTTATTAGAATGATCTTTCTGTTTGGGACCTAGCATCAGTTTACAGTTCATGGGCAATATTCATAGTGAAGCATATAAACATATTATCTTAGCAACATTCATGTGTACGTATCATTATAGCATTCTCGGTGTTATCATACAAAGGCATCATTGAGATATCGTTAACATTAATAGCTTAAACATGTTATGACAATTCTCACTTCAAGCGTCACTTAGCATTTATGTCCTATTTAAACAATATTTATAGCATGGCATCTTTCTAGCATACTGAATTTAACATGTTAAGCAGGATCTCATACTGAAAGGCTACATAAAGCATCATTCATTTATTTGGAACGTTAAGCACGCAAGTTAAACCAACACGTATATTGAGTTATCACTTTTAAGTGATTTCTTACCGATAGCCAACTCCCTCGTACCTGCATCAAATACAGGTTAGCAGACATACTTACTCTGCCTGCACAAAACGTTCATTAGCATGCATCCTGACTACATGGTCACTGGTGTTGTTAAACCATATGGACTCTTTTCATTTCATTTCATTTCAAGATAATGCGGTCAGCATAGTAGGTGACGAGCCTCTATGCCACCCCGCCTTATCCGTGCTCCCACAGCACTCATCATTATTTCCTTCTAGGCCGAATCGGTCTCCAGGGCCCTAGGAACCATTCGAGGAAATTAAAATTCAAACCTTGTATACAAGTTGTCCATGACCATGCGAATGCGTGTCCGACTCGATTGTGAACAAAATCGCATGGTAAAATATATTAAGTAAAGTAAAGGCAACAGTGCATCATTAGTCATATTCAATGACTTATTTATTTCATCATTACCATCATTTCATTTGGTGATCTCAAGGATCCCATACTTCATCATTATTCATTCATTGCTTCATTGCAATGTTTTTCATATCATTCCTTTCGACAAGGAACATAACATTCATTCATTCTTTCGTTGCTTATAAGGGACATGCAATATTTCATATTCTTGCAACAGTTATACAGAGTGTACATGATTCTAGTATTTTATTCAGTTTATTGGTTCGATAGCATAGCCAGTTCATTTCTTATTCTATATCATTCATAAGGCATCTCATTATTCAAGTGTCTACTTGTTCCGGCAGCATTAAGCATAAGAGGCAATGTTATCAATTCATTCTCAGGCCTCAAATCACATTAGCAGTTCAATGTGATGTACATTTCAATAATTCTCAACATAGACATTTCTATTATTCAGCAACTAAAACATGGGACATTTAGGGACAACTCATAGCATTTCAATACTTCATTTATTAAGCATGAAGGAGTAAGGAGGAGGAAGGACAGTTCCACTCACTTGCATAAAAGGGTCTTCCTGTTCCGATCACACACAATTCCACTATGCGTAGCTCCACCAACGAGCCACGTTCCAATACCCATTCCGTCTAGCCAGCTAAGTAAGACTGCATCAGTCTTAATTCTTCAGATTCCCAATTTAAGTCACGGTCCAACATCATGATAGCAAACAAACAAGCCAACCAAATGCCTCGTACGGAGCGGGGCATTACATAATATACCACTCAGAAAACGTTTCGTCCTCGAAACTTAAGGAAACAACTCATCTACTAGATTAACTTAGTCACAACATGTTACTCGTTCAGCTTCGACTCAATATTCATTTCAGCACACTCGGTCATCTCAAAATAGCTATCCAACTGTACCATTTAAATCCATCAACGATTCAATCTGTCTATCTCTTTTTTAATTACTTGTAACTTCTCATTGATTTGCCAATATTTTCCTTGCATTTCTATCTTGGTCGCAACATATCACTTCGTTTGGATCCATACACATATTTTAGGCGTCCTCAAAACATATACATTTCGGCCAAAGTTTGCGCTAGTACGATAATTTCTTCCCATAATGTTATCTCAGTCGCAACCTATCACTTTAGCTGGATCCATACACATATTTTAGGCATCCCCAAAACATATGTACTTCAGCAAACTGCCATGTTAGAACGATTCGATCAGCCACGATATAACTCTCTTTTCCAAATCTGACTTAGCATCCTTTCAATTGACTTATTATCTTATTCACTTGCCACAATCACTATCTTCCAGGCCACAACACTTAACATCAGGGACAACTTGGTTAAGCTCTCTACCCAAGCATAACATTTCTAATATTCGATCAAGGGTCCAACTTAGAGCCAAACATATCAAGGGTTCACAACATGCAATCACATTCCTTTCCAAATCTAACAATATTTCTCACCGAGGCAATTCATCTTTTTCTAAAAGATACAATCCGATGTCACCCACTATCGATTACCTGAGTCAGGGTATAATTCTATGCAACAGTCAAGATTAGCCTAGCTACCCAACTATATATACCGATCCAACATTTCCGCTATAGGCCGACACACAATCCTCAAGGGTCAAACATCTCTAAGGTTCATATTTAAGTATATACTTACAACTTATCATTCTCAGGTCATACTCATCACCATCTCTCGTTCAATACCCAAAAGGTTATCCTTACTATCTCCAATGGTCACTCTATTATTCGGTCAAGTCTCTATGGTTAGCTATACCAACAGCTAAACCTAATCATTTGGGTGACTCCCCTAGAGTGGACGTCTACTAGGGATTATACAAATTGCTTATTCTCAAGCCAACAGGCCACCGACAGTTCTAAGGAACTCTATCCAAACCTATAGGTATCAACTTAGTCTGAATAACTAATCACCATTGTCGGCTATGCCAATAATTGGTTATGCAGCCCACGGTCGCTAGGGTTAAGTCTATCTATCCAGGGTCTTCCTCAAGAAAATAATTCCCACAAAGGCTCATTCTAGACTTACCTAACGATCGACTAAGATCGATCTATCAACATTACGATTAATTCCCAACCCGAGATATGATTCACATCATTCTAATAATCCATCAAGTAAATTCACAACGATCCAATTTCTATTCCAATTCTTTTGTACCCACACGAACCCATAAGACAAGGCTAACTACTCAAGGGTCATTAATTCTGATACTCTTAACATAACTATGGAATTATACTATTTGATCTGTATGACAGAGTCGCACCACTAAGTCATAAGCCAACAATCTATATCTCAACCAACAGTCACCTATACCGATATTATCCAACACGTTTGCAATTTCTCGTTCCCATTCATTTCTCAATCATCAACTATCTTATGGGCATTCTTAATTCTCATGCAGCAAGGGTCGAGTAGTTCATTCTATTCAATCCGACAATTCATGCATCAACTAACCATTCTCTATGCAACACAAATATTCAAAGTTGCGACTTGTTACTTTTCTAGTACAACTCAATTCCTCAGTATACATGCACATATGCAACGACTATCCTTTGGTGATCAAAATGGATTAACATCTATTACACCTTTAGGGTCAAGGCACAGATCTCTAATATTTCCGTGGTTCTCCGACAATATTTCTAAAACTTTCAGCTTAGAAACCAACTTTGTCTTAGCCATATATAACTTGCATCCACCCAATCGAAATCAACATTCAGATGTTCTAAGCCACAACATTCTCTAACCAAATTTATTTACCCATGGCATACTAACTGTCTTACTAGTCTGAGTCATCACTCGACTAATCAATTTCTAACCAAGCCACCCGTTACAATTCTAGAAATCTTGCTACCCTTTACAAAACATCATCATCAAGGGACACTCGAGCCATTTAGCAACAATACATGACTCCCAGCTAAGTCTCGGCACTACCCAGTACCCACAGATAGTCTCATTGCTATTCTATGGAAAGGGTCAACATACATCTCTTTTTGAGGTGGTAAAGGCAATATACCACTCGAAAACGAAGCCATCCTTAAACAATACCAACTCAATCTATTCTGGACATTCATGATCTATAATGATCACAACACTTAGCCAACATCTCGGGGTCTCAATATCACATGCAATTCTTAACTTGTTACAGCATACATAGCCACTTTCTTTTATTCCCACATTCCAAACAACATTCACAATATAGCATACTATGGCATCGAGTCATTGTTGGATTATTTGTGTCCAAACCAACAACAATCATTCATTCAGGGGCATCACAATGTATATAGACTTATTGTATGGAACATCCAGTGAGCAGCCAAGAGGGTCAATAAACTTTCAAATACGAACCACATAAGGATGATTACAGAACAACAACAGCATAATCGCGTAAGCAATCTTTGATTTAATCGCGGAAGCAACGTTGAGTGATCGCTGAAGCAACTTTGGTTAAGCGTCGATGCAACTTTGATTTAAAACGAATCAAAGAAGAGACCAAGGACGTAAAGCAGTACTCTGATACCAATTTGTCACGCCCCGATTCTTAAAGTCAATTATTCATACATTTTATCTCTTGGAATCGATCATCCTCGCTTGGGCGTGATGCCGTACAAGTCTGGTATTGCACTTGTACAAGGCAAAGATGGTACATAAATGATTTTCTTCAAATAGGAATACATCGTAGCGACAGAAGCAGATAAATTGAAGTTAGTGAGGACAATGTTTGTCATTGAGTAGAAGTACATTACTTCTTTATAGAAGCAGAGATAAAAGGACAACTTGAAGTCGCACAGAGGCATATAGAACTTTATTCTCTTTATTGATAATTGAAGAAAAGTACAAGACTTGTATTGAAGTACAATGCTTACAACCAATCTCACTTTACATTGAAAGCCAACTGAGCAATGCTACAAAGTTTATATTTGATACTTGGATACATTGGATTACAACTCGATATACTGACTTGGCTTACAATCTCACTGGTACAACTGATTACAATGTTCCATACATTATGCTCTTTATAAACAGAAGACATCATCTTGTACAAGGAGAACTTTTGTATGCCCAACAAGTCTTCGATGCTGCAGGACCAATCAAGCCAATCTTCGTGTGTAGAACATCCCAAGCACGAGCACCTGCCCACAAAACGTGGGTCAGCACATCATTTATGTACTGGCGAGCAGAATCCAACCCACTCGCCTAAACCAACATTTAGGTAATCATTTAAGCAGCATTTATTAGAATGATCTTTCTATTTGGGACCTAGCATCAGTTTACAGTTCATGGGAAATATTCATAGTGAAGCATATAAACATATTATCTTAGCAACATTCATATGAACGTATCATTATAGCATTCTCGGTGTTATCATACAAAGGCATCATTGAGGCATCGTTAACATTAATAGCTTAAACATGTTATGACATTTCTCACTTCAAGCGTCACTTAGCATGTTTGTCCTGTTTGAACAATATTTATAGCATGGCATCTTTCTAGCATACTGAATTTAACATGTTAAGCAGGATCTCATACTGAAAGGCTACATAAAGCATCTTTCATTTATTTGGAACGTTAAGCACGCAAGTTAAGCCAACACATATATTGAGTTATCACATTTAAGTGATTTCTTACCGATAGCCAACTCCCTCGTACCTGCATCAAATACAGGTTAGCAGACATACTTACTCTGCCTGCACAAAACGTTCATTAGCATGCATCCTGACTACATGGTCACTGGTGTTGTTAAACGATATGGACTCATTTCATTTCATTTTATTTCATTTCAAGATAATACGGTCAGCATAGTAGGTGGCGAGCCTCTATGCCACCCCGCCTTATCCGTGCTCCCACAGCACTCATTATTATTTCCTCCTAGGCCGAATCGGTCCCCAGGGCCCTAGGAAGTGTTCGAGGAAATTAAAACTCAAACCTAGTATACAAGTTGTCCATGACCATGCGAATGCGTGTCCGACTCGATTGTGAACAAAATCGCATGATAAAATATATTAAGGAAAGTAAAGGCAACAATGTATCATTAGTCATATTCAATGACTTATTCATTTCCTCATTACCATCATTTCATTTGGTGATCTCAAGGATCCCATACTTCATCATTATTCATTCATTGCTTCGTTGCAATGTTTCTCATATCATTCCTTTCGACAAGGAACATAACATTCATTCATTCTTTCATTGCTTATAAGGGATATGCAACATTTCATATTCTTGTAACAGTTATACAGAGAGTATATGATTCTAGTATTTCATTCAGTTCATTGGTTCGATAGCATAGCCAGTTCATTTCTTATTCTATCATTCATAAGGCATCTCATTATTAAAGTGTCTACTTGTTTCGACAGCGTTAAGCATAAGGGGCAATGTTATCAATTCATTCTCAGGCCTCAAATCACATTAGCAGTTTAATGTGTTGTACATTTCAATAATTCTTAATATAGACATTTCTATTATTCGGCAACTAAAACATGCATGGGAAATTTAGGTACAATTCATAGCATTTCAATACTTCATTTATTAAGCATGAAGGAGTAAGGAGGAGGAAGGACAGTTCCACTCACTTGTATAAAAGGGTATTCCTGTTCCGATCACACACAATTCCACTATGCGTAGCTCCACCAGCGAGCCACATTCCAATACCCATTCCGTCTAGCCAGCTAAGTGAGACTGCATCAGTCTCAATTCTCCTGATTCCTAACTTAAGTCACGGTCCAACATCCTGATAGCAAACAAACAAGCCAACCAAATGCCTCGTACGGAGCGGGGCATTACATGTATCACCTAAACATCTTGTTCAACGTCAAGCCTGTTAAGAAACAACAATATTGGTTTCGCTCGAACATCATGGATGCCAGTGAAGAAGAAGTCGACAAACTCATCGAGAGTGGCTTCAACCGTGAACAGCAACATCTAGATTGGGTGGCAAACGTCGTCCCGATCACCAAAAAGAATGGAAATATATGAATTTGCATAGACTTCAGGGATCTCAATTCAGCTTATCCCAAGGATGAATTTTCCCTTTCGATCACTGATGTGATGATTGACAACACTTGTGGCTTCGAGCGTATGTCTTTCATGGATGGTTTCTCCGGTTACAACCAGGTCAAGATGCTCCCCGAAGACAAAAAGCATTCAGCATTTTGGACTCCAAAAGGGGCGTACTGTTACACGGTAACGCCCTTTGGATTGAAGAACGTGGGAGCAACATACCAGAGGGCTATGAGCACAATATTCTGCAAGCATCTCCGGAAGACGGTGGAGTGTTATGTCGATGACATTACCGATAAGAGCAAGGACAAGTCCAACCACTTGGACGACCTACTAACGGTGTTCGATCTAATACGAACGCATCAACTGAAGATGAATTCGACCAAGTCCTTTCTAGGCATTTCCAGCGGCAAGTTCTTGGACTTCATTATCACAACAAAGGGGATTCATATCGATCCAGAGAAGACTAAGGAAATTTTGGACATGGCTCCTCCAAGAAATCTCTGAGAGCTTCGAGGATTGCAAGGGCATTTGGCGTATATCAGAAGATTCATAGCGAATCTTTTCGATAAATGTCAACCCTTCACCAAGTTAATAAAAAAAGAGGTCTCATTTATATGGGCCGAAGAATGCCAATGCGCATTCGACGACATCAAAAAGTACCTCACTAGTCCTCCCATACTAGTAGCACCAGTCGTAGGAAATCCCTTTCTGCTATACGTCCGAGCTATGGACCATTCTCTTGGTGCCTTACTAGCCCAAAAGAATAGTGAAGGCCACGAGCAGGCGATATACTATCTCAGACGAACTATGATTGGAGCAGAACATCGGTATAATCATGTTGAGAAAGAGTGTCTCGTCCTTCTCTTTGCCATCAAGAAGACGCGACACTATATGACTGGACAGACAATCCATGTCGTGTCCAGGATCAATCCTGTCAGAGTCTTCATGACCAAGCCAGGATATTAAAGTCATGATTAACCACGTGTGCAATCCTTTTGACTCCTTATGATATGGTATTCGTCCCGCAGAAGGCAGTCAAAGGCCAAGCGCTAGCAGATTTTTTGGCACCACATCCTGTGCCAGAGATATCAAGACTCAACGAAGAAATCCCTGACGAAGTTCTGGAGTCCAATACAGTCTCAGACAACTCGGTTTGGCACATGTTCTTCGACGGAGCCTCGACAACGGGACCAAAGGGTGACATCGTCGTAGGGGTCAGGATCGTCCTCATCACTTTCGACGGTCTGGTTATCAATCGCACATATTTCCTCATGGAGTCGTGCACCAACAATGCTGCAGAGTATAACGCTCTCATCATTGGGCTCCAACTCGCTAAACAGCTGGTGGTTGACTATATTAAGGCCTATGGAGACTCGAAATTAATCATCAGCCAGGTTTGAGGGCAGTACAAGGTTTGACATGAAGACCTGATCCTCTACCATTAGGCAACGATCGACGTCATCTCTACCTTCACAGGGTTCTTTATAGAACATGTGTCGCACCAACAAAACTTGGAGGCTGACACAGTAGCTGGTCTTGCTGCTTCGCTAGCTTCCTCCGTTGGGTCCTAATATACTGTTACGGTGATGGAACGGGAGCTAGTCTGTCTAAAGAACACCTTGTGCATATATCAAGGCTACTCACTACAAGTAGATACTGACACTCGAGATTGGCGATTCCCATTCATAGACTACGCAGTCTACGGGATCCTGTCTGAAGACCCAAAGGAAACTGCTTTCGTCATAAGACGCTCACTCCGATTCTTCTATAACATAGCCAGCAAAATGCTGTATCGTCGTTCATACGACGGACTCCTCCTACGGAGTTTCTCTCAGACAGAGGCGCAAGAGGCACTCCGAGAGGCGTGTGATGGGACCTACGAAGCTCATCAGCCTGATCCCAAGCAACAAGACCGACTGTGCCGTATGGGCTAATATTGGCCCACCATGATGGCAAATGCCGTAGAGTATACAAAGAAGTGACGGGCGTGTCAGTTTTATGCTAATTTCATCCACCAACCTTTGGAATATCTACACCCCATGGCGTCCTCTTGGCCATTCGAGGCATAGGGAATGGACATCGTTGGGTCGATCAGCCCGCCCTTTTACAAAGGATACCGATTTATCCTCGCCATTACGAACTATTTCTCCAAATAGGAAAAGTAGTACCGTTGATAGAAGTAAAAACCTACAACGTGATCAGCTTTATCAAGTACCACGTCATTTACCGCATCGGAGTTCCTAGAAGGATAGTCTACGACAATGGCCCCCAGCTCGTAAGCCATGTGTTCCATCAGTTTTGCGATAAAAACTGCATTCATAATATGGCGTCAACGGCTTACAACCCTGCGGCTAATGGACGAGCCGAGGCATTTAACAAAACCATCATCAAGCTGCTCAAGAAAGTCGTCTCTTCTAACAAACGTAACTAGAATGAGAAGTTAGGCTAATGTCTATGGGCTTACCGTACGACCGTTCGCACACCCATGGACAGCACACCATTCTCCCTTATCTATGATAGTGAGGCAGTTATCCCCCTGGAGATCCAAATTCTATCGTTATGGGTAGCCATCACTAACCAGTTGACTGACGAAGACAACCAATGCCGGCAGCTACAAGAGTTAGAGCGCTAGACAAAAAATGCCTGCTAACGCAGCAAAGAATCGAGCTTTATCAGGCTCGTATTTTCGGTGCCTTTAATAAAAAGGTACGGGAAAGAACATTCCAAGTGGGCGACCTCGTCTTGGCAGTCCGAAGACCTATGGTGTTGACTCAAAAAACGGCAGAAAAGTTCGAGCTCAAGTGGGAGGGACCGTTCGTTATAGAGACGATCTTTCTAATGGTGCCTACCGGCTGGCAAAACCTGATGGTGACTTGCTAATGATGCCCATCAACGACAAGTTCCTGAAGAGGTATTACACCTGAAGACGGAACTGGCATAGGCTCCCACATCCCCTAAGGGCGCCTATGGGTTTTGGTAAGGGGATTCCTCTCTTCTATAATTTTTCATCAAGTAGACGAAGCACTTCACGTCCATATTACCTCTGAATTGCTCCTCTACACCCAAAATTGTGGCTACCATGTCCATATTACCTCTCAGTAGTCACCCTCTCCTTGATTGATCCTGTGATTATCATGGCTATCTAAAAAACAATTCACGTTCATACTACCTCTGAATTGTTGTACTACATCCTAGCAAAGATTTCGCCTACCATGTTCATATTACGTCTGGTTAGGTATGTCTTCCATGATGACCCCTTGTCATGGTCATCAAAGGCTAGGAAACCTTTCACTTGAGCTCGTTGAAGACAAAAAAAATAAAGAGACAGAAAAGTTCGTATACAGAAGCATGTGGCTACAAAAACCTATTACAGACTCTTCTTTTATTATCATGTCAACAAAGGTCTAGTATAGATTCATCAAGGCTACATATAAATGACCAACCCTATTCTTCTACAAAGAATCGTTTACAGATTCAGCAAAGCCTAGAGGAGTCTACAAGGGGTTTAGTCTTCGTCAAAGCACAGTCCCCCTTCTTCTTGGTACGTATACTGGAAGATTGATCTCTATTGAAGCATATTCTGACCTTCTTTTGGGCGCAACCCTCCAAAAGCGCATCAGCTGCTCGGCTGAAGCGAGCAAATTTCGTAAGTAGCTACTGGCCCGGGTTTTCCAGAAGGCGCAGCAGGTCACAAAGCCCAGAATGGGCTGGGTAGAGCACAACCTGTGGCTCTCCGGGTTGGCCATCCACCCGCAGCTAGGTTGTCAGGACCTTCAAGACCTCCAAAGCGTCGCCTAGGTTCGAACTCCTCATGAGAAGCGTCCATCACATTTCGAGGCTAATCAATAGTTCTTCTACGAAGGCATAGCCCTTTTGAATGAAGACATCTTCAACCAAAATCTGACTTAGGCAAGGCCAACCGCCGCTCGAAGCTAAGTCTGGATCCAACATGGCATTTAAGGACAATAAGAAGAAGAAGACGTGACTCTTCGGAAGAAACTCCCCCTCTATATCGGGCGGGAATGGTCCAAAACACAGGCGACATGGCCGACGGTCAAAGTTCCCACATTAATGGGATGAACCTAGGACTCTGCACGATGAACCTCATTAAATAAAGTTTATTCGACGAAGTCCTAGACTATCCTAAGTCCCTTTGAAATTCCCCAAGTAATGGTGGAAATTAGAAGGGAGTCGTTTATTGAGGAGAGGTCATTCAGTGCCAATTAAAAAGACTTCAAAGCCAATGCCTTCAATCCAGAGGCGCAGCTACATTCCTGTGCCAACCTCAGGCGCAGACTGGTGATGTTTTCATACCACCTCAACTCCAACGGTGCAGCACTCTGCTCCAGCCCAGAAGATCAACTATATTTCGTCAGAGACTTGGGAGATACCATTGCATCCAACACAAGTCCGTGTGCCCCTCCAAAAGCAGAGTAACCTCGTCAACCTGAAGCACAAGCCTACTCGTCGCCCTAAATCACAGTGACTTTGTCGCTCGAAAATAGCCTCGTCGCTCATATGCATAGAGGCTCCGTCATCTTCGAAGCATAGTCCACTCATCGCCTGAAAATACAGAGGCTCTGTTGTCTCCAGAAGAACAGTCTACTCGTCGTCCTAGAAGCTCAGCAGTACTCAGACCTCGCCTGAGGTGCAGGAAGCATGGTCCCACCCAGTCGGTTTGCTTAAACCGACTCTCTCGAAGATAGGATTGAGATCAATCATGATTGATATCTTATCAAATTGATTTAAACCTTAGACGAGGATCAATCAGAATCCAAATCTGAGATAAAATCCCAAGATTTGATCAGCTGCATCTGAACAAGCAAATCGGAACACGCCATGTGTCTCCTCCTTCAGTTATTTTGATAACCACCAGAGATCTCGATAAAAGAAAATCTCAATGTCTGCCATGTGTCATCACCGCAAAAGTCAGCACCATACAATGACGGCAGATTCCTTCATATCTCACAATCCTAATGCACATCGTATATGTGCTTTTTTCTCCTATAAGTAGGAGTTTTCTTTCAACAAAGGAGAGAACACCGAATATCAAATCTCCAGCTCCAGGCATCTCTTGATCGACAACCCTAGAGTTCCATCAAAAGCATCAGAAAGTTAGAGCAAGTTCAACCTATCGTCAGATCGTCAACAGAGTAAAAAAGCCGCTATAGTGCTCGATCTCCACCGTCGCACTTTCCCAGAAACTCTTCCCCTTGTACTTAGAATATCCTGTTTAGGACTTCCTTCTCTGTACAAAGGTCTTCCCCTTGTACTTAGAATATCCTGTTTAAGACTTCCTTCTCTGTACACAGGTCTTCCTCTTGTACTTAGAATATCCTGTTTAGGACTTCTTTCTCTGTACACAAGTCTTCCCCTTGTACTTAGAATATCCGGTTTAGGACTTCCTTCTATGTACACAGGTCTTTTTACGTTCAATAAGCAAAATATCTGTTCAACCTTTTGTAATGTCAAACACTTATATCTCTATTTTTTTATCGGTATTGAGTGTTACACCGAAGGGGTCGACGAACCCACGAAATTCTAGGGAGGGTTGCTCCGAGTATACCAATTGTAAACTGTCACAACCCACACCGGCTTTTTGGATACGAGTTCGTCGCCAAGTCCAGCCTACGCCGCAGCATCGACGGTAGTACGCTGTCTAGGTCTCAATGTCAGAATCAAATACGATAAAATTATATTTAATTGCTCATTCACAATAACTATTTTATTTACAAATCCAATATTACAATATAAATAATTTTTGGGGAATAAATCCGCTAAAATTTTAAATAAAAGAAACTAACTAATCTCTCTAAAATCTAAGGTCAACCTCCAAGATCTCTATCTCCCCCGTATGGTCCATAGCACAAAAGTAGGAAGCACGGCAAGTCACTTGTAACGATCCAATCAAGAGAGGAGCAAAGTACAACCCTATTGTATTTATGTAACTTAATACAAAATAAGCTAGACAAGTAGAGATGTGGTAGGGAATAAAGGAAATATGTATATAAACTAGAAATCATAAACATGTACAAGAAACTACTAGCAGGAACATATATGAACACAGCAACTGAAACATGAACAAGTAAAACTAACCAGACAGTAAGTTGAAATACCTTTTGACATGTGAACGGCTGGGCTAATATGGCACATCATACAATTGTTTTCATACGACAGAACTAGAATACTGGCAAGTAGGGACGGACCAGGCCTGCTACGTATTCCAAAGTATTCTAGTACCCCGAAATAACGTATAAGCTGCGTAGACATGGGGGTTACTACTACAATCCAATAGTCAATCCTAGGTCAAGTAATCCTCGGTATCTCAATCACAGAAAAATATACAAGGTACAAGAAGTATGATCATCAGACATAAAATTGTAAAGCGTCCCAAACTATATATACATGGATGATCATGAAGCTAGTAATACAAAGTGAAGAACTAGCAAGAGTCACTACACCAAAACAATTGTTTCCTAACGACTATAAGCATTAGGAAATATTTTGCTAACGTTTTTTTGCCGTTGGTTCTATGACGTGGGAAATTTTCCTAACGACAATTGTAACGATTTTTTACAGTTAGGAAATAAAATTCCCTAACGCTTTTTTACCGTTAGGAAATAAAATTTCCTAACGACAAAATACCGTTGGTAAATACAAATTTTCCAATAGTTTTGTACCATTAGGAATGTATAAAAATTATTAAAATAAATTGGTAGCTCTATTGAGCTTGAAATTTCGGCTGTCAGTTATCAACCAATATTCATTATGAAAATACAATTTACACAAGACAATTCCTACATACATATACAAAATTTTAGAAAAGAAGCAAGGGAAATGCATTTTTATTTCAAATTTATTACATATTGTAACATTCACAACGAAGCTACATACAAAGAAGACAAACAGACACACAAATGGGAAAAAATACAAAGTACAAAAAGTATGATCATCAGACATAAAATAGTAAAGCGTCCTAGACTATATATACATGGATGATCATGAAGTTAGTATACAAAGTGAAGAACTAGCAAGAGAAATAGTCATACATAATAAGCTCTAGCTATAGTCTAGAATACGCAAATCATGTTTAGGCACATAGGCTAAATGTCAAGATCTAAAACATGAGCTAAACACGTGCTCGGAGGCTAAACGCCACAAAAGAATAATATACATAACTAGTGGGAGAATGATATAGGAAAACCCACTAAGGTACTCTGGTTCTTCGGGTAGTCATCGTCGAGTAGATGGAACGGAAGATCCTCCGGGATCCTTTATCAGATCTGGCCAAACATAACCAGTGGGGTCAGACTGTCACGACCTGCACCCTCTTTAGGGCACGAGAACGTGGGTACGTCCAGCCTACGCCGCAGTGTCGATGGTAGAACGCTGTATAGGTCATCTATAATATCTAACATCCAACAACAAGATATATAAACCTGTCATCTCCGTACGGAAGTATAATATAACATCTCAACTCTATATCTTAATCACAAGTCTAGGGAAGATAGAGCACGATATGGAATCGGATGAAAGGAATAAACTAAATATAAATAGAGTTATCACACCACATAAAATAGATGTTCAACACAAATAAATACAAGTCCTGAATATAACTAAGTCTCAACTAACAATTGGAACAATCTGATAAAAACTAAAAACTATAAATACTAGACTAGACTAGGCACCCTCTACTGAGCTAGATGCTCCTCAGGCTCCTGAAGGTCACCCTCATGTGCCCCATAGATGGTAGGGTAGTCACCGTCATCATCTGTAATATTTTCAATAGGTCCAGTCAGGACAGAAGCGAGCACAATACATCTCACGCAGTTCATATCATCTTGGAAAATATAAAGCATGCAAAAGAGTAAGATACATGGACTGTAAAGAAATATATATGAAAATGAGAGAGATTTGATAACTGGAAATATCTATATACATGATAAGTAAGAACTGTAAGTAACATGTGATTTAGGGCATGAGATGGTTATATAAACGGGTTAGGACATATACAAGATTTCATAAGATTGTACAAGATTTCACAAGATTTCACAAGATTGTACAAGATGGGATTTTGATCACATAACCATTTCCTACTCACCCTTCCTAATCAATACACAAGGATTCAGTCAAGTTATGTTACCTTGTACAAGAGATTTTTATCATGTTTGCTCACGTGATCATCAGAGTACAAGATTGCACAAGAGTATACATGAAAGCGATGTACATGAAATACAAGATGTTCATGAAAAGCATATGACAACTGTATCTGATACACCCCGAGAGAGATAACATCGCATGACAAGATCCATATAGTACCAATCCGTGATAATAACATGACAGCATCATATAAAGTAATCTAGAGCAAGAATATAAATCCTAACAAGTATAAAATAATCAGAGAATGTACTCGCCTGTCACCCTGAATGACTGATGAAAAACAGATGTCTGAACTGGTGTCACAGAGTCGTATTTAGAGTAAAACAGGTTATAAAGTACTTAAATTATAAAAATGGAAATCTGCAAATGCAAACTACATGATTCTAAGTCAAACTAGGTCAAGTCAACTATTGGTCAACGGTCTTGGTCAAACTAGGTCACACTTGGTCTACTCTAGTCAAACTAGGTCACACTGGGTCAAAGGTTGACTTACAGTTGACTTTTGGTCAACTGGTCAACTCCTGGTCTACTAAGTCAAGCCTTGGTCAACTAAGAGTCAAACTATAGTCTAAATAACAATCTATAGGGTCACTCTATATACTAGGCTTAGTACAATATAGGTACAATACTTACACTCATACATGGATTACATTACCTACATATAATATCTATGCAAAATCCTAAAGTCCAACCTTACCTTACATATGCATGTATAATATACATATATACCTAGTATTTAACTTAAAGTTATACTATATCCTTGGTATCCACAACCTTAACTCCTCTATATCTAAACTCCACTCTAACTCCTAACCTACACTCACAATATCCTACTCCCATACTATCTCATAACCCTCACACTAAATCATGACTCTCACACTAACTCCTAACCCTCACACTAACTCAACTTTCCTCCAATTCATAGTCACTCTCAAGCCTAATGCCTACTGCTAATGTCTTGTCAAACCAAGGCCAGCCTATTGCCATCTACCTACTGTCCCTGCTGCTGTTGCAAGGCTCAAAGCCTGCTATTGCTATGCAACATGTCAAGCCATGCCAAACCATGCCTAGCCAGGCCTAGGCAGGGCAGCACACTGCTGCTGCCTTCTCCATTTCATTTTTTCATCATTTCTCCTTCAATTCACAGCCCCTGTTACTGCTGCTAATCATTCCCTCTCTCTCTCTCTCTCAAACCAACTCAAAATCCTAAGTCTCATATCCTTCACTCTCATCTATAATCTAAATATATAGGTAAAAACATATATATATATATATATATATATATATATATATATATATATATATATATATATATATAACAAACCTATATATAAATAAGTCTATATATATAACAAACCTATATATAACAAACCTATATATAAAATATATATATATATATATATATATATATATATATATATATATATATATATATATATATATATTCAGATATATATAACTCTACTTATATATCTAAACCTATGAACTAAAATAAATCGAAAACTAACACATATTGGTACCTACATGAACATGAATTCAGAAATTTTATTTGAAACTAAAGCATTGAATTTGAATCCAAAACCTACATCATAAACCGATTTGAAAACAAAACAACCCAAGGTTTATATAACTGAACTTCTTTTGAACCTCTATTCAATTTCACTATTTGCATTCGAAATCAAACTACCTATAACATTCTCAGACAAAACCCCTTTTCGAACCAAGACTCAATTGAAAACTCAAAATAATGTGAAGAACAATTTGAAAACAATCAAAACCCAGATAACCATGTGAATGTCATTTGAAACTGGATGTTAAAAGGTTAACATTATTCAAAACAATTCAGTTTTCAGTTTCATTGAAAGATACAAATCTCAGTTAACATAAATATCAGTTTTTAAAATCTCAGGTATAAAACAAACTAATTTCTCAGGTCTTCATTGCTCAGTTGAAACATTATTTAAACAAACTAAAACCCACATATGTATACCAGTATCTAACATCTAAATCATAGTTCATATTTCATCTAAAATTCATTTTAAACATTCAAGAACTTAAAACAGTGTCAATAGTGACCGAATCATAGTTTCAGTCTTGTGAAACCCGACCAATACAACTCAATTCGACTTTGAAATCCAAATTAAAGTTAAACAGAGATTAGATAACATGAAGTCATGTCAGGGGGTTATCTTCGTGTCCAAAAACTGGACATGAATGTGTCCATACAAAATTCGAACTCAGTTTCAAAACAACAGTGAAGGCTGCCTCGTACAGTGAGGACACGACCTCGTGGACACAACACAGGCCATATGATACCACGTGTTCGTGTCCACACCTAGCCTAGGTCTAGGGTTTCGTGTCCTACAGCCTGAAACGTGTCCAAGTGAGTCGTGTCGAGAGTTATACGTGCGTATCTGTGCGGATTTTCCGTACGTGTGCAGTACGTGTGCGACAGTGCAGGATCCGTGCGAGCTCGAGAACTCCTTCGATACTAAATCATATCACCTAAAATTTTATGGGTTGCCTGACAGTATCTTCCCCCTCCCTCGTGCCAAGTGGCATGGTCCACGTGGCAAAACGAGAGAGAAATCAGAGTGTGGTAGCAGGAGACAGCACGAGGGTGTCGTGCTACGTGTCCGTGGCCATTTTGGACACGGACACGACACAAAACCTAGTTCAGTCTTTACAAAAATTAAAGAACACATAAAGGCCTACAAATTTGTTCAAACACAATTTGAAATTAGCAATATTTATTTCTAACAAGCATTTCATCGAACACCATATTAAAGACACCGATACGTGTCCAATACGGACACGAAATGGATACGAATTCCTACCAAACTTGGGCTACACCTAGGGGAACACTAAATCGATGCATCTATGGAATGAAATTAGGAATTTATTAGGGTTTGTAGGGTTTTACCTATTGAGTGTTCAAACTCAATGTTAAAGAGGCTCGACTTGACGTCTTCCTCGATTTGCTACGGTTCAAACGTCCCAAACCTCGCTAGCAAGCACCCACAAGTCTCCTCCAATGTTGGGGATGATGATGCAATTGATTTGACTCAATTTGGATATTATGGGAGAAGATTAGGGAAGAACAAAGTATTATTTTTTTTTCTAGGTATCAAAAAGATGCAAAGGCTCCTAAGTGTGATACTTATAGGAGGGGGGCTTGTATGGCTGGTCATCTAAGGAAATTAGGATTTTGTAATAGCTACATGTTTGGCTAAGGTCATTCCACCCAATTTCAAGCCTTCCTATTGGTTCAAGGCTTCTTTTTACAAATATCTAAAAGGAAAAATATCCTACCTAGGAATATCTAGATATTACTAACCTTGGCACTAAGTAGGAATGTTCTAACCATGATTCTAACCTCAAGACTAATCTAGGCTAGGTTAAACTTCTAGGTTAAGGCTTAACTAAAAGATTAGCATAATATTTAATTAATCAAAATTATAATTTCACCAAATTGTCAAAATGACCAAAATACCCCTAGGTTAAAAAGTAGTAATATGACATTCTAATAACATGACTAGGCTCCCATGGTCATGGTTAGTCTCTAGGTTTAGCAAATTCTAGGATTACACTAGTTAACCATCAAAATCACAATTCAACATTTTAAATAGTTTTAAAATAATTAAAAATTACCATAAATCATATCATGATTTAAATAATATTATTAAATAATTAAAAATACAAAAGTTCAAAATTATTCTCATTTTAGAAACTGGGTGCTACACAGACCCCCAATAGTAAGAACTACAAAGGAAGCCAAACTATGAACTAAAACCAGCAATAACTAACATAGCAATGGATAAAGACAGAAATATGTAAATATGGATCGAGAATCGTGTACTACCAATGCATTTATCCCGAGAATAAAGTAAATAATATGTGACATAAAGTAAACTGTGGACATATGAATTAAACGGAAGCATGTGAATATATGAAATAAACTGAATAATGTAAGAGAAATGGTGCATGGGAGCATGTGAGATAACTGGGACATGTGAGCATGTTAAATAACTGGAACAAGTAGGCATGTTAGATAACTGGAACATTTGAGTATGTAAGAACTATATAGAACGACAAATGATAAGATAACTTAGGAACTATTCCGGAACCCAGGTTACAACCCGTAAACCAACTAAGGACTAGGGTTGTAACCCTTCTCCTGAAAGAACATAGTTTCTAATCATTTATCGGCAACAGTAGGCATAAACAATGACGTACTAAAATAAACAAATCCAGACACTGCCTAGACAAAACTAGACTATACTAGACTCTATACAACAATTACGGCCAAGCAATGAGTACAGCTTTATACATTAGCTAACTAGGGTTATCACAATCCTAATTACTAACATATGCACTTTTGAGAAATCCAATCCAGTTACCTTCCCTACAGTATACCTGACTCATCCAGGCTAAAAGAAAAATAAGTATAGCAGACACACCGCACTAAGATATGTGTGTTCTAAAGAAGTGCCCCACTCGACGACGTGCTAGAAGTGTGCTCACCATGACAAATAGCTCCAAATCCCATATATATATATATATATATATATATATATATATATATATATATATATATATATATAGACTGGAACACGAAGGACTGCAGGTAACTTGGAAATTCTCTCCTCCCAAAGATATAGTTAATCAAGCCAGTTATTAGTCCTTAACATTTTTTGTTAGATTCTGGGTGTGGCATTCCGCAGAATCCATCCTAGACATGATATGCAAGACTAGAAAATACAAGAAAGTACACTATAACAAGCCACAATAAAAAAATATAATAAGCTGGAAGCTAGGAGTGCGCTACGACGAGCCACTATAGAGAAAATAGGAAGTGTGCCATGATAGGCCACTATCATGTAAGCAAGGAAAAACATGTACAAAAGTACACCAAAATGGGTCACTATCTAGTGACCAAAGAAGACATGTAACATCAGTGCGCCACGACGGGCCACTATCTAGTGGGTGCACCACGACGGGCCACTATCTAGATTATCAAGATGAGATTATGTTGTCATGTTCAAGTTAAGTTCAATATTAACAAGTTATCAAGTTGGATCGTCGCATTTCAGGTCATATATAGAAAACACACGAAGAAGATCAAAAATTGTGATTGAAATCATCAGTCGCATATGAACTCAAATTAAGGTAAAACAAGAATATTCTTGAAGCCAAGGCAAAGATATATATCTTTCATGTTTTGAGTTTTTCAAGATTTTAGCTACAAAACTGTAGCTCCCCTTCCCGAAATTTTTTTTGAAAATATTTTATTATTTATTTGATTTAAACGATGATTTTTAGATTTTTATAAATAATTATTTAGTTAATTATTACGGTAGATGACTTTAGCCATGGTGGAGTTTTGGAGTACAAGGCGACTAGGAATCATTGCACGGATAGTGCAGTGGCGTGCCTTGACTAGTGTATAGCCATGCCAAGGAAGACCCAGCCATAAGTGTGTCCTAACTAGGAATACCAGGCCAAGTTACGACTTAACCTCTAAAGACGTATTAATTATTTATTATTTAGATTATTGACTTTTAGAGGACTCAGTCGTACCAAACTAACCCAAAACCAACCCAAACCCGTGTAGGCACATAGTGCGACCAAAGGCGTCCATGTAGACGTATGTCGTATCACTATTCTAATTTGGTGACCCGATAGCCGAATTCACAAAAGGTGGTTGTATTTATAAATATTATAGGTTCTTAATATTAAATAATTTTTTATTTATAATATAGTAAATAAATTTCCTTAGCAAGTATGGTGGACTTTATGGGAATTATCTAGGCTATATATATACTTGTATATATATATATATTTATATATATATATATATATATATATAGATTGTATATTGTATTTCTATTATAGATTGTATTTAGAATATCTTATTCCTTATATTTGAATGTATGGTGTACATGTATATTAACATTATACATGTATATATATATATGAACGTATACATAGGTGTATATATAGAATAATAAATAGAAAAAGAAATAAGAGAATAAAAAAGAAAAAAAAATAAAAGGAAACATACCCATCCCAGCTGAGCTCGGGCCAGGCTACAACTTTCCAGCCCAGCAAGGCCAGCCAAGCCCAGCATAAGCCGAGCCAAACAAGAGATTGGCCTGTTAATCCCCCGCACACATAGACGGGTTACATATATATTGTATATATATAGGAGATCGAGACCAAGAGAGAGATGGTCGGCCGAATACCCCAAAAACCCTAGCCACGCCGACGCCCAACCCTAGCGCACCCTCCCCATCCCTGGGCGCCGCTGCGCGCAGCCACCGCCGGCCGGCCAGAGCCGCCGTGGCAGCAGCAGAACAAAACAGAGACAGTAGCAGCAACACGTCGCGCCAGGCCAAGTTCAGGACATGATTTCTCGTCGCACGATGTATCATTTTTTGATCTACTTGCTCAGGTGAGATCACAACCTATCCAACTCTTAGTCCCATCAAATATTTTTTGATAAGATTGATTACACTGCCCATGAATCGACGCAAAAGATCGAGGGAAAAATTGTTCTAATAAATAGTTTAGAAACTATCAAGTACCCATGTTTAGCACCACTTTGCGATCAACGTGTCGTGGATATAAAAATTATGATTGAACAATCCTGTAGACAACCCAGAGGCCTTTAAAACCATTTTTGTAGAAATTAATTTCACAGACCGTATGTCGAGGAATCGTATTTCCAAAACCTGCAAAAACGTGTTTTCAAAACCATAGAAATATTGAAAAAACCCTTTGATACGACGTACGTCCTGCCAATCCTGGCGATGTGGTCGCGAACCGAAAGCATCGAAAGGTGCATAACGGCTTTGTGGACGTATGGGCTTTGACGGAATTCAAATTGGTCATGTGTGTGCGACGAATTTGATGCGTATTCGTCGAAATTTACTGTATCGATGCGTATCCGTCGAATTTGCGCGGCCTCTGTGCAAATTTCCCAATTACTTTGTGCACGTTCATCAGATCGAGACGAAACTTGCACCAACATGTCCGTATTATTTTTCTGGTCCTGTATGCCAAGTTTGGTCCAATTCTGAGATAGTTGATCGGATCGCCATTTTGTGGGCCCCACGATCCGATTCAAAGGACGATTTTGTGCACGGCCCACCGGAATACAAAATTGGACATACCGTTGGGTTCGTATCATCAAAACGAATTCGTAGACATATAGTTTGATGACTTTAGAGACCATTGACTCTGGCACATTTTTTGGTACAAAACGGGTCCAACGACGGACACCATTTTGATCCGAAATTACCATTTTGCCCCTATGTCCAGAATTGGACTTAATCACAGAAAATCGTAGCTAATTTGACTATTCTGAGAATGTTGGCAATATCTGTTTCAGCTTTCGGAGACAGTTGTGATGATTTGGACTTTATGGCTTAGTAGTTGACTATATTCTGTTGGATCTGCGCACAAATTCCAGACAAGTATACCATGCCTTCCTCTACAGTTTTATTTACATGTATTATATTTCATTTCCCCCGTTTTGATTGTTTATGGACATGTACTTTTCGTATTATATTCTTTTGAGTTGTTTTTATTGCATATAGCCGTGTTCATGTTTGGTCTTGTGGTTCACACTTGGAGTTTCTCGTCAGTACCTTGTTTGAGTCGTGTCATAGAATGAGTACGTGTAATTGAACTGCTAAATTCTTGTTATTATTTTCTTGGCACCAGAGATTCTACTCGGGACAAGGATGTTTGCCTTGATCTGTTTACATCCGTGAGTCCACACTCGGGACAAGGATGTCAATTATTTGCACCAGAGAGTCCACACTCGGGACGAGGGTATTGACTTGACTTACACCAGAGAGTCCACTCGGGACGAGGGTGTTTACATCAGAGAGTCCACACTCAGGACGAGGATGTTATACTTGCACCAAAGAGTCCACACTCGGGATGAGGGTGCCTTGCCGTGAACTAACCAGAGAGTCCACACTCGGGACGAGGGTTAGTGATTAGTTCAAACATACGAGTCTACTCGGGGCGAGGGTTTGGTTCTTCCATTGATCTCGTGTTCATTGTTTACCCGACAGTTCATTTATACGTAGTTGTTCTAGTGTTCGTGTTCGTGTTCGTGTTCGTGGTCATTTGTCGTGTTCCTATTTTTCTTGTTTATTTCCTTATGCATGATAAAACTGTTAGATAGGCATGTATATTATGTATCTTGCTATGTCCTCTGAGGACCTGATGATCTTTTCAGGTTTAGCGATTGCATGGAGTTAGTTAGCAGAGCGGGATGGTAGATGGTTGCGATACGTGATTCAGGTATTTGACAGTGATATTACATTGTTATCCTTTCGTGCTTTTCATTCCTTATCATGAGATATCCTGCTTATTGATTCACTTTAGAGGCTCTTGTTATATTCTTTAAGTCTTATCGGACATGTATGCTAGTAGGCTGCAGACCACGACCCATAGTGTTCATTCATGATTCGTACACTTATTGTGTATTTGAGATATAGATTTATTTGCCATAATTTGGCAATTTACCATAGCCGTGACAGCGTTACGTATTTGAGTCGGGCTGGAGTCCGTTTGATGCGTAGCTGGCTTACTCACGTGCTCGCGTCCAAAAAGCGGGTGCGGATCGTGACAAAAATAGCTTAAACAAGCAAAAATAGCCATTCAAGGCAATCCATGCACGGGCGCACTGCGTGAGCAAAACTGCCCACGGTGTACGGAGCATTCAAGCACGGCGCACGACCAACGAATGGTGCCGGTATGCGGCACGCAAAATGTACTACGTGTGTGAGCAAAACTACCCATGGCACACGGAGCGCGCAAGCACGATGAACGACCAACCAATGGAACTGGCGCACGACGAGTAAAATACACTGCGTGCGCGAACAAAGCTGCCTATAGCGCACGGAGCGCACAAGCACGGCGCGCGAAACAAACTGCGCACACGAGCAAAACTACCCATGATACACGGAGTACGCAAGCATGGCGCACAACACACGACCAACGAATGGTACTGGTGCACGGCGCACATGGCACGGAGGCTTGGCACACGGGCGCGCGGTGTGCAAAATGCATAGCGTACGAATGTACAGCACGCATGGCACGGAGTCACAGTACGGAGCGCCCAAGCACGGCATACGACGCACAACCAACGAATGGTGCTAGTGCGCAGCACGCAAAATGCACTGTGCGTGTGAGCAAAACTGCCCATGGCGTACGGAGCGTGCAAGCACGGCGCACGACCAACGAATGGCGCTGGCACGTAGCGCACAAGATGTAGTGCACGTGCAAACAAAACTGCCCATGGCACACGGAGCGCGCAAGCACGGCACGCGAAACGTACTACACTCGCGAGCAAAACTGCCCATGGTACACGGAGCGCGCAAGCACGGTGCATGACGCACGACCAATGAATGGTGCTGGTATACGGCATGCGAAACGTACAACACGCAGGTGCACGGCGCGCATGGTGTGGATGCAAGGCGCACGGGTGCACGACGCATGAAATGTGCAGTACGTGAGTGCACAGCACGGAGTCACGACACGCGGGCGCACGCAGCACACGAAGTACGTGCGCGGCACCGTTTATCGTCCCAACAACACCGAAGATATGCCGGAACCCATGAACACAAATGCCAAAACTAACTCAAAATAAATCGAAATCAAGTGCTTCAAAAGCCAAAATTGGGTAGAATGAAATTCCCTACAACATGGAACCCTTAGATTTTGGAAATAACAAAGTTTAAGAGATCAAAACCAAAAAAAATCGACAAAACTACAAACTTAGATCTATAAAAATGTAAACATCAAAACCAAAAACTCCAAGTTCTAGAGGGGCTTAGAATCATGCAAGGAAGAGAATAGTATAAACAAAATGGCAAAAATAATATTGTTCAAGATTTGGCAAGATGTACTTGCCTAGGTTAATCACCAAGCCTAATCTTCCACTCTACCTCCAAGAGGGGTACAAAACCACACTCTAGGCCTCAAGGCCAAGCTCTTGGCAAGCTTTAAGGGGACAGAAAAGAAGAAAAAATGAAGAAAGAGTGAAGAGAATGAAAAGAGAGAGGAGAGAGAAAGTGAAATAGTATATATAGAGAAGGGGGATAAATTATAACCGTTGGATGGTGACCCATGCGAAGATCTAACTCAATCCTAGCCATCCAAAGAAAGCCAACTATCCATTGGTTAATAGAATGCATCTACACTATTCACGAAAATATCTAAAGTACTATTCACGAAAATATCGAAAATGCTATACATGAAAATATTTGAAATCAAAAACATATAAAATATAGAAAATCTGTCTTGAAGGTATGTCGTCGATATACACTAGTATACTGGCGATATGCCAATCAAGGAAAAAACTATAAGTTGAATTTTTTAAAGCATTCTGAAAACTAAGAAAATACGAAATATAGTACAAAAATATGTATCGGTATATAAATACCGATACAGTGAGACGAGTCTCACATCTCTCCATCCTTAGAAAAATTTCGTCTTCGAAACTTCCTAAATCTAGTCAAGCATGATAACAAAAACAAAGCTCAAGAAAATACAACTATCTCAATAAAACAAGGCTTGCCATATAAGTAAATGAAGACAACAGTAATATAAATAAAAGCATAAGCAATAACACAACCACAATCAAGAAGGGCTGGAGGCATATGAATAAATACGTCTTCTAAGTCAGTTGAGTAGGGACCTACCCTCGCTGGCCTGTGCTGACTCCCAAAATAGATATGGGTCAAGTCTCAAAGTAAGTCGGTACCAATGACTTAGTCTAAGACATGACTCTACCTAGGACGTATCTTCATAGTCGAGACACGTGATAGATATCATGTATCTCAAGATACAAAAACAGAAGAGTGGGATGAGAAACTCGTATTCACTAACCGAATAAGTCAAGCCAACCGTTGTACCTAGGAATAGGTGAAATACAAGGTCACCAATAAGAACCCAAGATATGCTGCCACTACCTGGTCTGCTACTGAAGAATAAATCAAAACGACATAACTGTAAGAAGACCAAAAAGATGTTACCTGAGACTCCCTAGGTACTACCCTCATGCCGATACTAGAGCTGTCCTTGAGACTGCGCATACAACTGTGCTCTGTACTGCCTGACCATCTGAGCCCACGATAACGGAGGATAGTGTGCCAATAGATGAACATCTAGTATTGGTCCTAACTGCTCATCTACTGCTAAGGGTGATGACTGATGCGACTAAAAGGACTGAGGTGGTATATCTGGTCGTCCTCGAGATGTCGGATAGGGACAAGTGCTAACTGAATGGTCCTCCGCTCCACAACGGAAGCATCGCCTATAGGCCACCCGATAAACTATCTGAGATGTCCTATCTTGCCATAATAGGCACATGCTTCTTGTTCCACCTGATATTGCTGGTGTCTCTGCCTTTGAGCCTGGCATGCATATATTGCTGAGACCCCTCATACTAGAATGCATGGGACTGTGTCGATAAGGGCCTCTGAGCTCGCTTCTACTGAACTGGTATTGGTACCTCAAACTGGGTAACTATAGGCTGGAAGGATGAAGATCCAGTTGAACTCCTCCGGGGACAAATCCTTTCATGTGGTCTGGTGATCCCCATAACAAACATAGAAAGTTGGCCCTTCGAAAAGTAAGATGAGTGTGCCCTCCCTTTCCACAGAAAGAACTTACAACTAGTAACTCCTGGTATTGGTATGGAGGTTTGTATGCTAGTAACCGATGAGGGATGTCGAGGTAGAAAGCCTGACACGGGCGCATGGTACCTCTTACGACCCTCAGTTTTGGATGTAATCCTCCTAGCTATATGCTCGTGTTCTCGTACTACCTCTATAGTATGTCGAGCTCGATATGCTAACTGACTAGATGACTGGTATTTCCTGGCTCCAATCTGTACTCCTTCTGGCTGCACTCCCTCGGCTTAAAATACCTCTGGTATTCCTTGTCCACTATGGTCTATCAATATCTGAATACTCTGGTGGAGAACGAGATATCGTTGTAGCTGTGACTCCATCGTATCCTTCAAGATCCCTAGGATTGCATGCACATCGGAAAGATCTGATACTACCTCTGCTCGGACTGTTGACTATACTGGTAATACAGAATGCCCTGACTCTAGCGATGCCTTGTCTGGATGATGATCTATCACTGGTACTGATTGATGAGATTCTGGCTGAACTAGAAATACTAATTGTACAGGCACAGCTGGCTGATCGAGATGGTCAGACATCACTACCCTCAGGTTGACTCTCGACTCTTCTCTTGAATGCTGAGACTGATCCTCCAAAACTGGCCTAACAGAAGATTGTTGACCTACCATCAGCAGAACCCAAACAAGATAATCGGAAGGATTAAGAACAGTGCCCCTAAAAGTAAAAGGACGTGAGGATCAAATCGAGGGAACATGAAAGATCAATGATCAAGGCATATATCAGGGCAAAGGATCAGAGATATAGAATAATACGAAGGATATCAATAAAGGAGAATTGTGACTGAGATATCAAACTATTAGTAACTCCCACATATCTGATAAATCAGACCTGCATGGGCCACCACTAAAACCAATGTCACGCTCTAGAACCAGAATACTGGCAAGTAGGGACGGACCAGGCCAGCTACGTATTCCAAAGTATTCCAATACCCCAAAATAGCTTATAAGCTGTATAGACATGGGGGTTACTACTACAATCCAGTAGTCAATCCTAGGTCAAGCAATCCTAAGTATCTCAATTACAGGCAAATATACAAGGTACAAGAAGTATGATCATTAGACATAAAATAGTAAAGCGTCCCAAACTATATATATATATATGGATGATCATGAAGCTAGTAATACAAAATGAAGAACTAGCAAGAGTAATAGTCATACATGATAAGATCTAGCTATAGTCTAGAATACGCAAATCATGTTTAGGCCCGTAGGGCAAATGTCAAGATCCAAAACACGAGCTAAACACGTGCTCGGAGGCTAAATGCCACAAAAGAATAATGTACATAACTAGTGGAAGAATAATATAGGAAAACCCACTAAGGTACTCTGGTGCTCCAGGTAGTCACCGTCAGTAGATGGTACGAAAGATCCTCCGGGCTCCTCTATCAGATCTAGCCAAACAAAACCAGTGGAGTCAGACCCCCAATAGCAAGTACCACAAAGGAAGCTAAACTAGAACTAAAACCAGTAATAACTAACATAGCAATGGATATAGACAGAAATAAGTAAATATGGATCGAGACTCGTGCACTACCAATGCACTTATCCCGAGAATAGAAAAGACAATAAGCAAACAACATGGAGCATAAAGTAAATAATATGTGACATAAAGTAAACTATGGATATATGAATTAAACGGAAGCATGTGAACATGTTAAATAAACTGAACAATGTAAGAGAACTGGTACATGTGAGCATGTGAAATAACTGAAACATATGAGTATGTTAGATAACTGGGACATGTGAGCATGTTAGATAACTGGGACATGTGAGTGTATAAGAACTGTATAGAACGACAAATGATAAGATAACTTAGGAACAATTCTGGAACCTAAGTTACAAATCGTAAACCAAATAAGGATCGGGGTTGTAACCATTCTCTTGAACAGAACATAGTCTCTAACCATTTATCGACAAAAGTAAGGCATAAACAATAATGTACTAAAATAAACAAATTTGGACACTGCCTAGACAAAACTAGACTATATTGGACTCCATACAACAACCACGACCAAGCAATGAGTACGGCTTTATACATTAGCTAACTAGGGTTATCATAATCCTAATTACTAACATATGCACTTTTGAGAAATCCAATCCAGTTACCTGTCCTGCAGACTACCCGACTCATCCAGGCCAAAAGAAAAATAAGTATAGTAGATACACCGCAGTAAGATATGTGTGTCCTAAAAAAGTGATGGGCTGGAAGTATGCTCATCATGACAGATAGCTCTAAATCCCATGTTTGTATATATATATATATATATATATATATATATATATATATATATATATATATATATATTTATATTTATATTTATATATATATATAGACCAAAAAATTTTGGGTGTGGCATTCCGTAGTATCCATCATAGACATCATATGCAAGACTGGACAATACAGAAAAGTACATTATAACAAGCCACAACAAGAAAATATAATAGGCTGAAAGCTAGGAGTGCTCTACAACGAGCCACTATAGAGAAAATAGGTAGTGTACCATGACAGGCCACTATCATGTAAGCAAAGAAAGATATGTACAAGAGTGCACCACAATGGGTCACTATCTAGTAAGCAAAGGAGACATGTAACACGAGTATGCCACGACGGGCCACTATCTAGTAAGCAAAGAAGTCATGTAACATGGGTGCACCACGACGGGCCACTATCTAGTAAGCAAAGAAGACATGTAACATGGGTGCGCCACGATAGGCCACTATCTAGATCATCAAGATGTGATCATGTTGTCATGTTCAAGTTAAGTTCAATATTAACAAATTATCAAGTTGAGTCGTCGCATTTTAGGTCAAATATAGAAAACATCCAAAAAAGATTTGTGATTGAAATTATCAGTTGCATATGAACTCCAATTAAGGTAAAAAACAAGAACATTCTTGAGGCCAAGACAACGATCTACAACTTTTAAGTTTTGAGTTTTTCAAGATTCTAGCTATAAAATAGCTTAAACAAGCAAAAACAGCCATTGAAAGCAATTCGCGCACGGACGCACTGTACGAGCGAGCAAAACTGCCCATGGCGCGCGGAGCGCACAAGCACGGCACACGGCATGCGACCAAGGAATGGCACTGGTGCGCGGCACACAAAACGTACTGCAGTCCCGAGCAAAACTGTCCACGGCGCACGGAGCGTGCAATCATGGCGTACGATGCATGATCAACGAATGGCGCTGGCATGCGGCGCATAAAATATACTGCCCTTGTGAGCAAAACTGTCTACGGTGCACGGAGCACACAAGCACGGTGCACGGTGCATGGTGTACGACCAACGAATGGTGCTGGTGTACGACACGCACGAGCAAAACTGCCCACGGTGCACGGAGTGCGCAAGCATGGCACACGGCGCACGACCGACAAATGGCGCTGGTGCACGACGTACGAAACGCACAGCGTGCGGATACCCGACACTCATGACTCGGAGGCACGTTGCACGGGCACGTGGCAGAAAATTGCACGGGCGCACAGCGCGCGAAACGTGCAGCACACGAGTGCACGGCACATATGGCACGGAGGTACGACGCGTGGGCATGCACGGCACTGTTTATTGTCCCGATAGCACCGAAGATGTGCTAGAACCCATGAACAAAAAATGCCAAAACTAACTCAAAATTAATCGAAATCAAGTGGTTCGAAAGCCAAAATTGGGTAGAATGAAATTCCCTATGTTCTAAAGGAGCTTAGAATCTACAAATTTCGATCTACAAAAATATAAACATCAAAACCAAAAACTCTAAGTTCTAAAGGGGCTTAGAATCATACAAGAAAAAGAATAAAACAAACAAAATGGCAAAATAATATTGTTCAAGATTTGGCAAGATGTACTTGCCTAGGTTAAGCTCTAAGCCTAATCTTTCACTCTACCTCCAAGAAGGATACGAAACCACACTCTAGGCCTTAAGGCCAAGCTCATGGCAAGCTTCAAGTGGAGAGAAATAAAGAAAGAGTGAAGAGAATGAAAAGAGGGAGGAGAGAGAAAGTAAAAGAGTATATATATAGAAGGGGGATAAATCATAATCGTTGGATGGTGACCCATGTGAAGATCTAAACAATCCTAGCCATCCAAAGAAAGACAACTATCTATTAGATAATAGAATGCATCTACACTATTCACAAAATATCTAAAATACTATTCACGAAAATATCAGAAATGTTATACATGAAAATATCTGAAATCAAAAATATATAAAATATATAAAATATAGAAAATTTGTCTTGAAGATATGCCATCGGTATACACTGGTATACTGGCAATATGCCGGTCAAGAAAAAAAATCTATAAGTTGGAAAAAATTTAAAGTGTTCCGAAAACCAAAAAATAATGAAATACAGTACAAAAATACGTATCTGTATATAAATACTGATACAATAAGACGAGTCTCATAATGGTTATCCATATTTTTGGTACGACAAACCTATACATGAGGTGTATGACTTAGCTATCTACATTAAATTTCATTGGGGTTTGTTCAGAGGTCTACTTAGCATTTCCCCACCCAACTCACTAAACAATCAATAAATGAAGAATGATACAATCAAGTCTATCGTGTCACAATTGGGTCTCAACATGATATCAAATGGAAATAGAATGTTATATAGCACTATAATGTACTTGAAACATAAAGCAATAGAGTACTTGTCTCAAGTTATGTTGCAGTTGACGTGTGCGATAAGGGGGCAACGGTTCTAAAATTCCTGGTTCCGATCCGGCCCGAACCGTAAAATGTTCAAGCAAGCTGGTTCCTAAATTTTAGAATTAAATGGTACGGACTGGGACAGGTCGTGTGACACTAACGGGACGGGTCCTATTTTCAAAATAAATGGGGCCCCGGACCGACCCATTTCTAGGGGTATTTTTTATCAAGTTTAGAATTATTTTGCTATTATAGTTTATAGATAATAGAACAAGTTATTGTTTAGTAAACAAATTCTAAAAATTTGGAAAGACATAAGACTTGTTTTGTTCTTATAAATAATAGAACATATGTAAATATCTACTATTCTAGAATTTTTTAAACTTTTTTGGACCCGTTTGGACCCACGGGTCGGCCTAGTTCGAAACCGTTTCGAACGAGTCGAGTCGGTTCCGGTTCCAATATTTTTTGGACCCGTCTCACCCCGCCCCGTTAGTAAAGGGGTCTGGTCCAGGTCCATAAAATTTGGGCTCGGCTCGGCTCGGCTCGGCTCGGCCCGGCTCGACCCGTTCCCACCCCTAGTGTGCGACACAATCTCGATTTGGTTGAAAGTAATCATCATTATGGCTATCCGTGACCAAATTGGTAAATTATCGGTCAATTCAATGAATTAAATAAAATATTAAACAAATTTCTAACTTTCTAGAAAATTTATATTTATAGATCTTCATGTTAGCTTTCCAAAACTCTAAACAGATCACAAAACGGAGTTCAGGATCTCCTAAACTCTCGAAAACAGTACAACGCATCAATTTTTGGACAACCGACACTCCAATAAATCTCCAAAAATTCATGTAAATAATTACAGAAAATAAAATATAGGTTTGGAAAGCTAACCTCAATACGGTTGTAACAAAAAAATAGAGGTATAATGGAGTCCGGAGTTGATCGCAATGTCTTCACGAAGTTGTTATAACTTCAAAAAATGAGACTGAATTTATGACGAATTTTGGCCTATTTTGGACGAAAAATAGAGGAATTTTGGAAAAAAAATATATAGGAGATGACATAGGTTCAATAGGTTTATATAACGGATAATCATTACTTAATTAGGATTAGATTGGAAGGATTTTGGTTCTGGCAGAAGAATAATGACTCCTTAAATAGATGGAGATTGACTCATAATTTTCTAATTTTGAAGGGTCAAAAATCTAATGAATAAATCTTTCCATTAAATTCAAAGCAAATCAATCTCAAAACTATATAGATCAAATCTCAATCCATAATTGATCATAATAATAATTGGGTTTGTGGAAAAAAGCAAAGGGAGGCTCCCCTTTATATAGGAGACGGAAGATTTCCTAAATAAGGAAGGATTAGATTCATGATCAAATCTTTCCATGAATTAAATTGGATTTGATCCAATCCTATTCCAACTCAATCACAATAATATAATTCTAAAATAATATCTAGTATGTTAAATAATCTTTAAAATAGATTTCATAAAATAAATAATCAAAAATATTGATAAGAATAATTCAAATATTTATAAATGTATATTTTCATAAATACAAATATCTTTTAAAATAATGATAATCAATAAATTAAGACTAAAAAATCCTAATTTAAAAATTTTAAAATTGACCACATCTAAATTCAATAATATTTAAAAATAGATTTTTTACAAATACAAACATAAAGATAATTGATAATAGAAAATTAATAAGTTTAAAAGTATATCTTTTTATAAAACAAAATCAAATTTAAAAAATAGTTTGACAAATCTCTTCATCAATACAAATATCCTTTATAAAATTAAAATAAAGTAAAAATATTTTCTATCTTGGAAAATCTTTAAAACTAAAAATAAATAAAAGTTTAAAAAAAACGGGAAAGTGGGCTTACAAATCTACCCACCTTAAAAAAATTTGACCTCGAAATTTCAAGGGATACGATTAGGCACGACTAAAAATATAATCAAGAAATGATACGATTAATGATCAAAATAGGTTAGGCCTCATGGATTGAATCGAGAGCTTAAAAAAAGATATGGTTTGACATGATCAAAATATAGTAAAAAGGGGTTACTCAAAACCTAGGCTTGGTTAAGGATCGAATTAAAATAGGATTTATCTCAACAAGAAAAGTCATTAGGCACGATTATCTATTGAATAAAATCATTCAGCCACAATTATAGAGTCAAAAGCTAGGAAAAGATGCGAATTGGCTTGATCGAAATGTAATCAAGATAATCTAGTCGTGGTCAAAATCGTTAAGAATGATCAAATTAAAATCATTTCGGTACGATCCGCTACTAACCAAAATCGTTTAGACACGATTATAGATTCAAAATCTAAGTATGATTATGAATCGAGTATAATAGAATGAAAATATAGTAATCGGTTCTAAATGATTACTAGGAAGAAAGAAACTAAATGACGATTCTCGAATCGGTAATATAAGAAAGAAGGGAAGAATTACCAATTTATATTGAAGATGGTAATAAGATTCAATTTTGAAAATTAATAGTCATATGCCAATAAAAGATATAGCTTCTATAGTATCCAAAAACTGTAAGCATATCTAAAGTTATTTTACTGGGAATCCATGTCTCACTGGTGTATATCTGGCTGTAGTAAACCTTTGGTTTCATGACTCAAATTAGGATACAGTATCGAATACTCTATCAACTTTATGCAATATTGACATAACAACACAAATGATTAAATGCAACTCGGATATATTTTTAATATTATTCGATAACCTACACTTACTTGATATTATTTCAACTTAGGGGTCATGCCTTGCCAGTCCGTTGTTTGCTGCAATGAACCTGCAGTCTCCATAATTCAAATAAATAGGGACGTTGAACATCCGCCTTGCCATTATAAGTCATCAAAATTTATTCCAATTATATCCATAAGAATTTCAAAGGAGCTTCTAGAATTTCAACCAAGTTGGTCTTGATAGAAAAATGTAATCATCTGTTCTTGAAGTGAAAGTATCAACTTTGAAAATTAAACGATCGATTAGGAAGAAAACGATCGAAGATGAGAAAAATATAAATCATATATATCTTAATTTTAAGAAAAACTGACTCAGAATAAATATGTGGATAATTGAATCAAGTTAGGCTCAAAACTCAATAGATGGAAATAGAATGTTGACTCTTAGAAAAAATAATTACTATGGCCAATAGAAATTAAATACAGACTTTACAATAGGATGATAATGATTAGAGGGAAGAAAATAAGATTGCACAAATGATCAAGATTGCTAAATCAAATCCTAGAAAGTCCTAATTTACCAAGCGAATAGTCGACCCACCTTTGATCCTACCGTCATGTCAAAATACAATAGTACATTCCTCTATAAAAATTCCTTCAGTTATCTAACAGGGTTTAGAATTCAATAAATCCTTCCTTAAGATTAGGAATCTTCAAAGGTTGTTGGTCGAAACGAGTGACCAATATCTTCTGGGATGATCCCAGCTTCACGGTATCGAATTGCGTTACTGCTCTTATTAGTGGAAAAGTTATTCCTTAACAGAGTTGCCATATTTGTTACATCACAAATAAAATAGGGAAAGGTTTTGATAACTTCTACTTTTATGGATCACAACTGAGTAATACAACATAACCCTAGGAATGAGGATTCGTAGTACAAAGTAAATAAGATCTAGGGAAGTACGACGAGGGATATCAAGTACTGTAGTGACTCATTTACTCTGTTGACGATTGACTGGCGGAGGCCTTGATCTTTGATATGCTATTTCTTTTCTCTATGTTTGTCTCCTTCATGTGTGTTAAAGGAAGGGCACGTGCCTCTATATATAGCAATCTTGAGGTGGTTGGTTGGATGTGATCAGCTGTGGGATCCATGGCATGCAATCTGGATTGTTAAGCGATTTGCTATAGCTGTTTAACTTCAAAGCCTGGTCAAGGTGACACGTGGCATTGATTGGACAAGATCCACTATAGCTCGATCATGGTGTCATATGGTATATACTATGATATAGAAAAAAAATTGTTACATCGGGTGACTGTAACACACACGCCATAAATAGGAGATTAAATCAATAAGATTATATGTCTGGTCGGTTTGACATATGGCACATACTGAGATTTAAGAGAATCTCTTATTTAATGGGGCGGTTAATAACACACATGCTATAAATACGAGATTTTAAATCACCCAACTGTTAATTGGATGGCCCGGTCGGTTCGACACATGGCACATATCGAGATTTGAGAAAATATATCTTTTGGAGTACTGTCCTATGAAGGATTAGACGTATGAAACCTGTCGTATGCAATTCCAACTGCTTGAGAAATTTGCCCTGTAAAAAGCCACAGAGGGTCTACACGTGGTACTGTACCATTATATACTGTCAAAAGGTAGTGGTCTGGGTGATGTTGACACTTGTAGTATGGAGTAGGAGGTACTTGGAGCCTTTAATGCTGCCAAATCAGTTACCAGAGAAAGAGTCGTGTAGGTGGTAGCTACAATGATTGATGCGGGTTATATAGTAGACCCTTGTCGATCAGCCGCATGGTCTGATGTGGGTTTAGATTTTGTAGGCTTTGGAAGATTTTTCATGCTTCTACAGCCGTATTGATTGCTTGGTCATGTTGATGGATCGAGTCCAATCATCTATTATCTTGTCTAGTCTTGTCTTGATCTTGTATCTAGATCCTGCTTGTTCCTGTACATGTTTATTGTTCATATCATTATTCATGATCATTTACTTACATGCTATTCTAGGATACTTGATCCCGTACATGCCCACTTGCTCTAGTTTTTTTATATTTCCTGTGGTTTCTTTACATTATTCATGATTGTTCCTACCATCGTTCCTTAGTCTTGTTATGATTGCTTGCTGGTTTAGTTTTTTTAGTTCGTTTCCTTTGTGGTACTTGCTATCTGGGTTTGACCCTACTAGTTTTGTTTGGCCAGATATGGTAGAAGAACCAGAGGATCTTTCGTTCCTTCCGTTTGATGGTGACCACCCGATGGGTGTTCTTTAACTTACCCACTAGTATATCTATATTTTTTGTGGCATTTAGCCACCGAGCACGTGTTTAGCTCATGTTTTGGATGTTGACATTTATCCTATGGGCATGACATGATTTGTATATACTAGTTTGCAGCTAGAGCTGATCATGTATGACTTACACTTTTGTCAGTTCTTCATTTTGTATTACTAATTTTATGATCATATATATATTATAATTTGAGATGCTTGACTGTCTTATATGTCTGATGATCATACTTTTTATTCTTTGTATATTTGCCTATGATTAAGATACCTACGATTGCATGACTTTGTTTGATTGTTGGTTTGTACTAGTGACCCTAAATTATTTACAGCTTTGACCATATCTCGGGGTACTATAGTACTCTAGTATACGTAGCTCGTTTGGTCCTGTCTCGTCTTCTCAGTATTCTTGTTCTGTGGCGTGACATCATATAATACAACGTCTACTTCTGCAACAAGTATTAGAAATCCTCCTAGTCGGGTATGAGTATCAATATTAGATACACATGCAACATCAACTTCAACAAACTGGGTTTCACATATAGCTAACACACACTGAACAATTGTTAGAATACACATGGAGTTCAACACACAATATTTATCCAATCACAAGTAGGACAAGAGTCAATGTATCAAATAATCTGTGTACTATAATGTAAGTAAGTTAAATCTCCAATTTTTATTTGTAAAGCATGTAAAAAATTCACTAACCTAATTTGTGTTCCCCCCCCCCCTCCCCAAGGAAAGTCAGGGGGATGCCATGAATTTTGAAGTGTTTGGCAGAAGAAGGATTTTGGGAAGTGGCATGCATGCATTCGAATGAGTTAGGATTTTGGGAAGTAAGAATGTTTTGAGTTTATGTATCAATATTTTTGAATCACTATTCACTGCTCAATATTTATCAATATGTATCATTGAATATAGCAGTGGATATGTATCAAAATGTGCATTCAAACTTAGTACAATGGTCTATGTTATATAGCAATGGATATATGTAGTTTATCAATGTGATATCAGTTATAGCTATAAAAATTTGAATGACAGCTATCAAAACTTGGATGAGTTGTCAGTTTTTGTGTATCTACATGCTTTCTCTCTATGTTTGGATGGATGTTATCAAAGTTTGGATGAATTGTCATTAACAAATTTGCTTGAATGTTAAAAGAACAGAACAATTATCGAAGGACCGAACTTTTACTTCACGTTACAAACTCGCTTGTACAAAGAAAGCCTAGGGACAAAAACCTAGGTATAGCAGTCTAAGTACAATTGTTTATTTTAGATTCTGGAGGTAACGATAGAGGCTCGGGAAGGCGACGGCAGCCCTGCCTTACTCCTTGGACGATCGGTATGCAGCCTTAGCTCCTGTGACGAGATGGTTGGCGTTGATGAAGAAATGCTCTTCTTGTTCTTCCTCTATTACTCTTCTGGCTTCTCTCTCTCTTTGTGTATTTTCTCTCTGATTATTGGAAGAGCCTCTCTGTCTATATCTCTCAAGGGAATGGCACCTTGCTTATTTATAGGAGTGGGGGCATCATTAGGGTTTAGATGATTGCCCATTCTCAAAGTGGCAGCGGCCTGATGTTTAATCAATCTGGACCATTAGTCTTAAGCGTGAAGGATCTGGGCCATAAATATGGATGGTATTGAATCCTGCGAATGATTAATGTTGATTGCTTTAAATCTTCATGATTGGTTGTGTCAAGCTTGGATCTCTCACCATGTGTCCCATTGGCTTGATCACGAATGATATGCCCTGATCTCATTAATTATAAGGATAACGTTAAATATGGTTATTGGGATCTGGTAAATCTCTGATTGATTTAATACCACGCGTCCCATAATCACCCTGCTACCGATTGTCAAGTCATGGGGGCAATTGAATCTCTGCCACGTATCTTAATGGTGGACCCTGCCAGAGCCGCATGATATCCATGAACCGCATGAGACAACGTCTCAGTGAGCCGCATAGGTATAGTACTTGCGAGCCGTATGGGATGGTTTCTTGGTGAGCCGCAGGAAGATGATTCCTGCCAGCCGCATGAAGCTGTTCTTCAATTGAGCCGCATGGGAGTAGCCACGTGGCAATCTTGGATCGTGTCAGAGATTTTCTCCTGTTCCCGAAGAACCTGTCATTACGACAGGACTATCATGGCATTTTATGCCAAAGCCGTCAGCTGTCAAATTACGGCAGAGCATTAACTAAGGCCATTACTTGATGGCCAGCTGTGTGAAGGGATCCCACGGGGACACGTGGTGTTGATCGAGCCGCATATCTCTGTTGGTCGTTTGTGAGCCGTATGTACTTCCGAGCCGTATGAGGCTGGGAGACTCTTTGAACCGCATGGGACTGTCCCTATGTAAGCCGCATGGATTCTCCTGCTCCGAGCCGTATGAGACTGAGAGTCTCTCCGAACCGCATGGGACTGCCCCCGTATGAGCCGCATGGGGTTCTCCTGTTCCGAGCCGCATAGACCATCATTCTGATATTTTCCATGCTTCTACAAGACCCCCTTCAAAGTTTTCAATTTACAAAATTGAAATACTTTGAATAAGAAGCATGGCCTTTGTTAACCGCATAGATGGTTCAGCCGCTTGGATTTATCTGGCCGCATGAGCTGTTAGGCCGTATAGACTTTTTGTCACGTGTCCCAACCACGTGTGCAAATCTTCTGCTTTAAATGCCCTTGATTCGTTTTTTTGAATTAATGCCACCTTTTGGGGGAGGATCCCAAGGGTCAGTTTTGCTTTGACCGAAGCGTTTTGCCTTTATTCTTTTAGGCGACGTGTGGATCGAGGTGTTTGTTGATTTACGAGCCTCCTTCGCCTATAAAAAGGAGTAATTTATTCTCTGGGGGTTTCTTTACCTTCTCTCTTTGCTCAAATCTCCTTATTGTCGACCTCCTTTTCGTCTTCTCCCATCAACGATCGGCAATGGCTCCCAAGAAAACTACCACTGCTACGGGCAAGAAGGCTGCGTCGTCGTCTGCGACAGCGAAGGGCAAGAAGGCCGCGTCTTCATCGACTGCGGCGGCAAATGTGGCGGCTCCTCCGTCGGCTGACGTGCCTATTTTTTACCCCGACGTTCACCCGCCTATTGCTGGTAAGACCATCAACATGAACTGTCATGGCTACGTCGCATATCTTATGCGCGAGCCTGTATTTCCAAGTGTGCTGTATGTCCGACTCATGTTCGAGCCGTATGGGATATGACCCAGGCCTGAGCCGCATAAAAATTGTTGTTTGCAGCCGCATAATTACTTCATCATCAGGGCCGCATAAGCTCATCTGGACTGGACCGCATGAGCTTTTTCAAACTGAGCGGCATAAGCCTATTTCTAACTGAACCGCATAAGATCATTCGAACTAGACCGCATAAGCTCATCCGCACTGAACCGCATAAGCCTATTTCGAGCCGAACCACATAAGCTTATTCGAATTGGACCGTGTGAGCTCATCCAAACTGAACCACATATGCTCATTTCGAACCGAACCGTATAAGCTCATTCGAACTGAACCGCATGAGCTCTTTCAAACTGAGCCGCATGAGGCTATGGTGAGCTAAGCCGCATAAGCATCAAGTAGTTTGTATTTCGGCTATCTTTTTTGACCTTGTTTCTTTTGTCTTTCTTCAGTGGATCTGCCAGTAAATCCTGCGGGGGCACTTCTGGTTGGCTCGAATCAGTTTGCCATGGATGTGCGACGGGACGAATTAGTTCGTCAAGTGTCCGAGCAGCTCCTTGTTAATGAGCCTTTGGAGCGACTAAATGCTATCAGGGTTCAATCTTTCCAATTCCTTAGTTACATGATGAGCTCTGGGAAGCCTAATGGAAAGCATCTGAGGCCGGTCTTCCTCTTTGGGGATGCGTTGATCATAGAAAACTCCCGAGTGTTGGATGTTTCCGAGAGTTGGGATTTTAATCTGGACGGGATACCGATTCACATCCCCATTATGAAGCATCATTTCCCTTTTGTGTGGTTCAATATGATCTTATTGGATAGGCAGATGACAGACTCCCTCACTCCCACCAGACCGGAGATGTTTGTTGGTAACATCCGTTACAACAAAACTACTGGGTCAGTACGCGCGGTCAAGGATCCGGCCAGTCGATCTGTGATGGGGTTAGCTCCGGGTACCTTTATCAACTCACCCGGTCCTAACTTTTTATTTTCTCAGGCTGATACCTTCCTGAGCCAGCTTGCTCGTAAAGGGTCCTATCCTGTTGGCAGATTGTTGCTGTCGAGCTGGTTACACCCCATTTCCCCGTGGGCTAACCTGACCTCGTGGATTCTGTAGAACTACGGGGAATTTTTGCGAGAAGTCAATCTTTACGATGCTATCCGGGGTTACAGCCACGGATTGCCCGTTAATAAGCCGTTATTCATGGCCCTTCTGGAGATGTATAATCATCGGACATGAACTTTCTTCACACCTGTAGGAGAGTTGGGGCTCGCTCTTCATGAGATGTATGCTGTCTCCAAGCTCCCCTGGGGAGACGAGCCCTTCGAAGCGTACACTCCGACGAATGAGGAGTTCCAGGATTTAGATCGATGATTCCCAGGCTTTGTCACTGTGTATCAAGAACTGTTGTGTCATCATAGCACCTATCACCGAATGACTATCCAGAAAAATGATAGCTCGGAAGGGGACGCTCCCCATACCAACTCTTGGGTCTCATATCTTTTCAAATTCAGTGCTGCTGGCCGAGTTACTTCCCGAGATCGTCAAACTCCTAGGGAAGTAGAAGACTTAGTGTCGACTGCTAGGAGGTCGAAGTCTAAGGGTGACAAATTTGGGAGCCAGATTGACTCCTTCAGCTATTTTTATTATAGTACTCGGCGGCTGTCAGAGAATGCACTCTTGGCAGGGTTTTTAATGGTATGGCTGCGCAATTGTGTAGTCTTTGGAGGGACAGGTGCTATTGAGAGGATTGGCCATCACTTCATTCTTCCCGCTGTGAAGTTGGCCTTTGGGGTCAGGCTGGCTCTTCTTCCTGCTATGGTGTGCAGCATTCAGCATGGTCTCCGCACCTTCTCGTCCAAGATCATCGCTCGTGACGTGGCGATAGATTTTGAACGTATAGAGATGCCTTATCATTACTTGCTGGGATGGCTGTTGTTGCATTATCAGTCTTTGATGAGGCCTGGGACGGAAGATGGCGTTACGGACGACGACGCTTTTCTTTTCAAATGCCATAGCCAGTCTTGGGAATACAATACTATGCCAGCTTGTCGAAGGGCGCTGGCGAGGGTGGATGGGTATGACTTTTTCGCGTCTGTTCCTCATTTTTTCGATGAGGAAGTGAGGAATATATACCTTGATGGTACCGAACCTTCTCACTTTCTGTCCCCGAACATGCTCACCTGGTTACGCAACATCCGCCCCGCGCATCTGGTTTATCGTAACCGCGATAATGTGTACTTGGAGCCCTACCTGCCTAGTAAGTTTTCCCACCAATTTGGCTATAGCCAGTTATTTATTCCTTGACTGTCCCAACCCTTTTTTGGGCTTTGAAGGTAGCGTTCTTGATGGTGTCAGAGCATGGAATTATTATGACGCTTATCATACTCGGGCCAGCTTCTCGGTCCCCGATGCTAAGGCGTCGAGGGAAATTTTGTACGTGGCTGCTTTGTATCATGTTATGGCGAACAAGCCTCCCGTTAATTTTGATCCGAGTACCAGTTTCATCGTGGGTACCGATTTAGAGGAGCAGCCCAAGGGGGCTAAGGCTAGAAAGCAACTAGCGCTCCAGACTCCCCTCCCTGAATCAGAATCTTCCGAGTCGGCTGAGGAGGATGATGATCATGATAGCGAAGTCACCTTTTCTGGTGGGGATGAAGAAGTAGCGGATCAACCGCTTTCCACACCCGATGAACTGGCGGAGGTTCTGTTACTTGCTACACAAGAGGAAGCGGTGAGGGAAGGACAGCCTCCCGCCATGCCTGATCCCTCACGCAAACGAGTCAGACGTGAGTCTTCTGACAGCAGAGCGACCTTTTTCATAAAAAGAGCTGCCGTTAGGTCTCGTGGATTACTTATTACCGAGGGGGTTGAAGATGCAGACGATGTTCCGGAGGTAAGACCAAGTCGGAGCCATCTCCTTGTCGTGGTTTTCTTTCTCTTAGGATATAACTTAATTATTTTTCTTTGTAGGTGTCTAATGAACCGGCCTCTCATGAACCGTCTGCCGCCCCTGAGGTTGATCCGGCCCTTGCTGCTTTGATTAGTGGCATATGTTCCGCGATCCTTTCAGCGGGGGCTCTCCCAGCGGCGGCTGAGGACTCCCAAGTTACTGAGGCCCCAGTCCGGGATGACGAAGGTTCCCTCGGTCCTGTCTCCGGGGTTGCTAAATTTCTGCAAGGCGACACCGTTCTCGTCGCATCCCCTTCCGAGGGTGCAGGGACGGAGGAGTCTATTATACCTGACTCGGAGACTGCTGGTGAAGAGGCTGCGGTGGTTGTAGGCGAACCTCAGCCTCCGCACTCTTCCGCTGGTAAGATAAGCCAAATATTGACTAGCGAGGGGGCCTATTTGATCTATCAACATATCCTCCGGGTCAAATCGATTCATGGTTGTCTTGGCCCTACAGGTCCTGACCCTTTGCCTCCCACAGCGAATGTTCTTAGGGAAGGCTCGGCCTGCCGTGATCTGGGGGAAAGAAGTGTTTCCTCTCCTGCGTCATCTCATGTTGAGGGGCCTTCCGCCAGCTCCGGGCAGATGGGAATGGAGCTGGCGATGGTCTCCGCCTCATCCTCTGCTGATTATACGGCTCCGGAGATTGACCTCTCGACCCTGCCGAGCATTCAAGTTCTGCGGGCTGCTGAAGAGGAGTTGGCCGTTATTCATGCGTCCTTTCGTACGGAGTTTGTTTCTCTTATGGCAGGAGCGGCAGATTCTGTTGCATCTTCTTCAGCGTTGTCGGCTACACTCCCGTTGACACCGGCTTCTTCGGAGGCTCTGGACGAGGTGACACAGGATATGGTTGACAGCTTCTATCGCCACTTAAAGAGGGGCGTAGATGCTGCTGTAGAACGGGGGACCCCTTTTACTCTGTCTCTGTGGTACGCTCGGGGCCAGGTTGTAACTTTGAAGTCTCTTTCTGGCGGGGTGGGGTTGGCTGCACTCCTGGAGCCTAAGTTGGCAGAGGCTGATCAGCTTGTGACCCAATCACTGGCAATACGGCAGGCGGGCTTGCCTGCTGCGATTGAACGGGAGCGGGGCTTCCTCATTGCTGCTCGGGATAGGATCAAGCTCGCTCGAGATACTGCCAGGCCAGTTGTGCAGGTGGATCTTGACAAGTTCTTCGCTTCGTATGACAGGCTGGGTCGTCGAAGTCAGGCTTGTCAGGCTCGAAAAGAGTCTGCTTCTCGTGGAATCGCTGACACGAAGGAGAGGATTCTCGCACTCCAGAGGGAGTTGACCTTCTTAGAGTCAGAGCTGGAGGCTGCTCGTACGGAATAGAAGTCGATTGCTCGGGAGGCCGAGAGGGTTTCCCGCTCTTCTGTCAACCTGGAGCGGGCTTTCAAGAAATTCGAGGACAACTGGCAAGCTTATGCTCATCTGGAGGACACGGCGGTACTGAGCCAGGAGGCGGAGCGTCGAGCTAAACAGAGGCTTGAGCGGTCGGTTGCCTTGCTGACGGACCGTCTCGTGGCGTTATGTGCCCCGGAGCAGTGATCGGCCTTCTGTCTTCTTTTGCTGTCTTTTTTTTTGTCTTCATTCTGTAAGGGATGAGATCCCAAATGATGTAGCACTTTAAATTTTGAATAAATGAGCATGTTTCAACTTATCTTCTCTTTCTTGTACTTGTGGTGTTCGTGGATTTGGACCTGCTGGAGGATTATTTGTGGACCCGTCACCCTGAGCGTACCTTGGTTTTAGGTACGAGTAACAAGTTTTGGAGAGGAATACCTAGAACAACTTCGCGATAAGACAGCTATAGAAGTTTTTTGGTATTTAGGAGAATGCCAAGGAGCAGCTGGGCTCTCAGGCATGATAGGGAAGGGATGGGCGCGTACTGGAGATCTAGTACAGCATCTGTGGTCGACTGAGGACATTTGTGGTCAACAAAGGACATTTGTGGTCAACAGAGGACATTTGTGGTCAACAGAGGACATTTGTGGTCAACAGAGGACGTTTGTGGTCAACAGAGGACATTTGTGGTCAACAAAGGACATTTGTGGTCAATAGAGGACATTTGTGGACCTATTATTTGTGGTCAACAGAGGACATTTATGGACCTATTATCCTTGTCGTACTCCGGTTGTGGGTACAGATATTAGGTTGAAAGGGAACCGACATACTTACTCAGAGGTAATGGGGATATGGCAACCATGAAGCTTTCTTCGATGAAGCCTTCCCACTCAGAGGTAATGAGGACATGGCAGGAGTGGGCTCAATGAAAAGGGGGTACATAGAACGACTCAGAGGTAGGAGAACGTGGAAGTTCTATGCCAGGGGGCGGTTTGTTTTTGGTGGAAGTGAAAACGACTCAGAGGTAATGAGGACATAGCCGTTTCGAAAATTTGTGGATCGATTACCCTTTTTGTGTACTGGGAGTACGGGTAGTGGATCATGAGGGAGGATCTCTTCCAGGAAGAAAGTTTAGAGGTATAATCATACGTGACTTACTATCTGAAAGAGTGACCGAAATGTGAGTTCAGAGGCACCAGCGGGTACATAACTCGGTAATTTAGAATATTGAGAAAGTGTGAGTTCAGCGGCACCAGCGGGTATAGGACTCGATAATCTGAAGAGAATGTGGAGGTGAGTTCAGCGGCACCAGCAGGTACATGACTCGATGATCTAAAATATTGTGGATGTGAGTTCAGCGGTACCAGCGGGTACATGACTCGATGATCTGGAGAGAATATTGTTTAGACATAATATTTCTTCAGGAACTTACCGTTGACGGGCAACATGAGCAAGTCTTCGTTTTGTTTTGCGAGGCGGTAAGCACCGTTGGAGAATACTGCCTCAATGATAAATGGACCTTCCCACTTTGGCTGGAATTTGTCGGCGGTCTTGTGAGTCATAACCATCGGCCTTCGGACTGGCAGAACAAGATCTCCTACTTGGAATGTTTTGATTTTAACCTTCTTGTTGAAAGCTCCAGAGATGCGTGCTTGGTATAGCTCAATTCGTTGCTGAGCCAAGAGGCACTTTTCATCTAGTGCCTCCAATTTCTGTAGTCGGCGAAGGTAGTTTTTGTCTGTCGTCAATTGATGTGTGAGGGCGACGCATAGTGAGGGGATCTGAGTCTCCAATGGGAGGACTGCCTCACTCCCGTACACCAGGAAGAATGGTGTATTCCCGGTGGCTGTTCGAACTGTGGTGCGATAAGCCCATAAGCATTCGCCGAGCTTCTCGTTCCAGTCGCGTTTGTTGGACGATACAAACTTCTTGAGTAACTTGATGATGGTTTTGTTGAATGCCTCTGCCAACCCGTTTGCTGCTGGGTTGTATGGTATCGAAGCAATATTCTGGATGCGATGTTTGTCGCAGAACCGATAAAAAGCGTGGCTTGCAAACTGCGGACCATTATCATGGATGATCCTTCGGGGCAGTCCAAAGCGGTAGATGATGTGATGCTTAAGGAAGCTGATCACGTTTGAAGTCTTAACTTCTGCGAGTGGGACAGCTTCCGCCCATTTGGAGAAGTAATCATTGATCGCAAGTATGAAGTGATGTCCTCGGGAGGAAGGTGGGGTGATTGGACCAATGATATCTATTCTCCATGCTTCGAATGGCCAGGGCGCCACTGTCGGATGTAGAAACTCGGATGGTTGGTGAATAAAGTCCGAGTGGACTTGGCAGGCTTTGTATTTTCTAGCATAATCTATCGCATCTGCCACCATCGTGGGCCAATAGTAGCCCATTCGTCGAAGACGGTCCTACAATTTATGACCGGGCTGGTGGGCCCCGCAGACACTGTCATGAGCTTCTCGTACGGCTTCTTTGGCTTCTTCGTTTGACAGACACCGAAGCAGTAATCCATCGTAGGAGCGGCGATACAGCATTTTCGTCTCTGCATCGTAGAAGAATCTGAGAGAATGCCGTCTGATGGAAGTGGCTTCCTTTGGGTTCTCGGGCAGGATGTCATAGACGACGAAGTCGATGAATGGTTGTCTCCAGTCTGGGGCATTATTGATCGTCTGGACGGAATAACTCGCCACGAATTGTATATTGTTCTTGGGACAGACCAGTTCGTGGCCTATCACATCTACTGATTGGCGATCATAGTTCGGAACTGCTAGGGAAGCGGCAAGACCAGCTAGGGCATCAGCTTCGATATTTTGGAGTCTGGGGACATGTTTGATGAAGAACCCCTCGAATGACGAGATGATGTCAATTGCTATTTGGTGATAAGGGATCATGTCTTCGTGGCGGACCTCATATGAGCCCCGGATCTGATTGACGATTAGTTGGGAATCGCCGTATGCTTCAAGGTATTCTACCTCCAGCTCTCTTGCAAGTTGGAGTCCGATGACTAAAGCGTTGTACTCGGCCACATTGTTAGAGCAGGGCTCTGTGAGGGAATAAGCACGGTTAACCACCAATTCGGAAGGGGAGACCAGTACTATCCCGACCCCGACGACTATATTGCCTTTAGGTCCGGTCCTGGAAGCACCGTCGAAGAACATTCGCCATATATCATCGTGAGAGGTTGCATTCGAGTCAGCGACCTCATGTGGGATCTCTTCATATATCTTGGATGACTTCGATCCTGGGTGGGCTGCCAAGAAGTCTGCCAGGGCTTGACCTTTGACAGCCTTCTGCGGGATGAAGACCATATGATAGGGGGACAGCAATATTGCCCATGTAGTGAGGCGAGAGCTGAGCGCCCCTGGCTTAGTCATGAGGACTCTGAGAGGGTTGACTCGTGAGATCACATGTATGGTTTGTCCCGTGATATAATATCGTATCTTCTGAATGGCGAACACCAGGGCGAGGCATTCCTTCTCCACAGCGGTGTATCGGTGCTCTGGCCCAATCATCATTCGGCTGAGGTAATATATGGCTTGCTCATGGCCTGCATCGTTGTTTTATACCAGCAGAGCCCCGAGGGAGTGTTCCATTGCTCGTACATAGAGCAGAAATGGTTTTCCAGGAACCGGGGCCACCAAAACTGGAGGATTTGACAAATATTCTTTGATGCTGTCGAAAGCACGCTGACATTCCTCGTCCCATACGAAGGAGACTCCTTTTTTCATGAGGTGCGTGAACGGTCGGCATCGCCCGGAGAGGTTAGAAATGAACCTTCTGATGTAAGCTAGCCTTCCTTGGAGGCCTCTGAGTTCGCGGAGATTTCTCGGGGGACCCATCTCCATGATTGCTTTCGTCTTCTCAGGGTCTACATGGATACCTTGCGTCGTGATGATGAAGCCCAAGAACTTCCCGCTGGATATGCCCAGAAAGGACTTTGTAGGGTTCATTTTCAAATTGTGCGCTCGCATTAGGTCGAATACCGTCCTTAGATCCTGCAGATGGTCTCCCTTGCAGCAACTCTTAACGGCTATATCGTCAACATAGCACTCCACTGTCTTGCGTAAGTGGTCTCTGAAGATGATGCTCATGGCTCTTTGATATGTGGCGCCTGCATTCTTTAAACCGAAAGGCATGACTGTGTAGCAGTACGTGCCAATTGGTGTTCGAAATGATGTATGCTTTTCGTCATCAGGAGACATTTTGATTTGGTTGTACCCCGAGAAGCCATCCATGAATGACATACGTTCGAAGCCGCAGGTATTGTCGATCATGATGTCTGTGATAGGAAGGGGGAATTCATCTTTGGGGCACGCTTCGTTCAGATTACAGAAGTCAATGCAGATTCGAATCTTTCCATTCTTCTTGAGGACGGGTACTATATTGGAGACCCAATCGGGATGTTGCTCCTCACGAATGAAGCCGCTGGCTATCAGTTTGTTGACTTCGGCTTCGATCGCATCCATGATGCCTGGGCGGAAGCGTCGCTGTTGTTGCTTGACTGGCTTCGCATCTGGCCGAATGTTGAGTTTGTGAAGAGCAATATCGGAATTTAACCCTGGCATGTCTTCATAGCTCCAGGCGAACACATCAATGTTTTCTCTGACAAGTTCTAGCAGCGACTCCCGTTCTTCGTCTGCTAGGCTTTTACTGACAAAAATTGGTTTTGGAGAAGATTCGCTGCCGAGGTCAACCTGTATGACTTCATCTTCAGTAGGAGGTTCTCTCAATTCGAACCGCTTTTCCTATTGTGCGTCCAATTGCTGGGCCTACGGCTCTAGCTTGAGGATTTCGGGGATGTCTTTGTCTTCTTCGTAAGCGTCGACGAATGCCATGTTGACTGTCATGACTTGTCTGAACACGTCTCCGATGCTGGTATCCGAGTCAGAAGTTGGTGACCCGGTTGAATGTGACTGCCAGTCGCATTCTTCATCTGAACTTTTAGGGGTCGTAGTAGGCATTACATACCCTAACCCGCATCGAGTTTTGCTATAGTAGTCCCGTGGTTTGCCCGCCGGGACCGGCGGCTTCAAAGGTAATCGTCGCCCAGTGCCGTAGTTCAAACCTGTCGTCGTTTCCAGATCATACCCCTGTTTCTGCATGAGATATTTGGATTGGGGGCTATAAAGATACAGAGGTAGTCTTCCGGCATCTGACCCGAGGTCGGCTTCCTCTATGGTGAAGGGATGCGGGTTGTTCGTCCGGCCGAAGATGATTGGATGGTCCCCTCCTTCGATTATTCGGTAAGCGTCTTCTACTGGAGTAAGCTGGATCACGGTGTACACATTTGTCACCTGTGTGTGTAGGTGAGTGCCTATACCGTGTTCCATAGCATACATTGTACATAGCTTATTGAGCTCGATGTAGTTCAAAAATAACCCTTTATTGATGAAGTAAGGTATCTTTTCTAGGGGATTACATCATCAGCGGAGGGAACATCAGTGTGGGCAGCCGCATACTTGGCTAACTTTGGTTCCTCTTCGGCTACCCCCTGTGTGAATGAAGACTGAGAGGACGTCCTGGAAAGCTTGATTGTCAGAGGTTCAGCTGATGGAGCAGAGCGTAGAGTTGTTGGCAGACTAGCGACCCCCAGTTTGGCACTTGACGTAGAGCGAGGAGTGGCTGGTTCGCTAGAAGTGTCAGACCTTGCATCGGGGGTGACGACCCTTCTTGGGAAGGCGTATCGTCAGTGGCCTATCGGAGGGATTGAGCTTCTCCGTTTGGGGTTGACCGACTCTCTGCAGTCTGATTGTTAGTAGCCCTATTGTGGGTCTCGGCACTTGGCCGGACCTTGGCAGCCGGATTATCATCTGCTCTTCCTGCGCCGAGAGGCTGATCGCGTCCCTCCGTAGAGTGGCAGTAAGGGGTGCGGACCTGCCCGGTTTGCGAGCTTGGAGGTGGATCGTCAGAGGCTCTTCTGATCCTGTGGTTGTCTCGGTACTAGCTTGTACATTTCCTTCATCAAGGTGCCTCTTCGACTTTTCGTATAGGTAGGAGTCTGAATAGTAAGATTCGACCCCTTTGAAGGGATCGATGTCAGCAAATCCCGTCGTCATGAAGCCGTATTTGTCGACATATTTGAAGCACTGGTGCAGCGTGGAAGGCACGATCATATAATCGTGTATCCATGGGCGCCCCAAGAGGATGTTGTAAGAAGTATCTGCATCTATGACGTAGCAGGTGACTTCGGATTTGAGGTCGCCAATTTGACACTTCAGACGAATTTTCCCAATAGGATAGCTCCTGCCCGAATTGAAACCGCTGATGGTGGTGCTTGTAGGTGTCAGACGATGCATTGGGATGCGGAGATGATGTAGCAGACCCTTCGGGATGATGCTTATGGAAGAGCCAGAATCTATGTGCATCCGATCCACCTTCACGTCGCCGATGTATCCTGTGTAGTATAGCGGGCGATCGTGTAGGTTGGTTTTGATGAGCATGTCCTACGGAGTAAAGACGATGTTGGGCATTACTCCCGTGCAGGCACTGTCTTGGAGATCCACGGGTGAGTCCTCCCCGGTGAGGTTGGATTGAGCCAGATAGACATCGACATTTTGGAGTGCTTCGCTTAATGCAATACGAACATCCTTGGAGAGCCTTAGGAGTTCGTACAGTGACAACTTGGCCGGTGTGTTAGCCAATTGTGCTAAGATGTCAAAGTTGTAGGGCTTCTCTAGCCCTTGGGCTGCCTCTTTTCGGAGGGATTTGTCGAAGCGAGTCTCCCTCGGCCTAGGCTTGTCGGTCGTCGAAGGCTGAGCCGGTCCCGGAGCATCAATTGTAGTGGGTTGATGATTTTCAGCTGGATTGTCAACCACAGGTTGGGATTGTGCTCCGGACCGCGTGACGATGGCTGTAGCTTCCTCGTTATCTGCCGAGATTGTGTGGCAGGTCATGACTTTTCCAATTTTCTTCTTGTCGGTGGAAGATGGTGTGGGCCGAGTCACTCCTGACACCAAGTCTGGATGGATCCATATGACCTCCCCTCGTGATATGGTGAGGGGTACTAGACCGGCAGCCTGATCTCGGGGAGGTGGAAGATTGGTAATCTCCATTGTCGCTAGAGGGACGGGGATCACCCCGTCTTGAGTCTCCGTCGGAGGGAAGCTGCCGAATTGTACGGACACCATATTGGCCGCCACGGTTACCTCTTCGAAATCGATGGCCAGAGCGTTTGAATCGATGAGGTTTTGGATGTACCATTTCAGCTGGTAACAATCGTGTGTAGCATGATGGACATAGCGATGATAATGGCAGTACTTTGGATTCTCCATCTCTGCCGGTCGCGGTTCCCGTCTTGGTGGAGGAAGCTAAATTATGTCCCCTTGTATGAGCATGTCCAAGATGGGCTTGACGTGACCGTCTTCGAAGGAGTAAGTGATTTGCGGCCATTGTTTGTCTGCTGGCCTCGGCTCTGGTTTTTGTGCTGTATCGGCCACCATAGCCTGCTTTCCTTTGCTATTCCGATTGTTGGAGGGGCTACCTCCATTATCATTGTTGGGACACTTGCCTTTGTTTTCTCCTTCCGAGATGTGTAATCCCAGTTGGCGAGCCTTCTTCAATCGTTCTTCGGCGCTTGTGGCGCTGATGATGAACGTCTTCCAATCTTTGAATTGTCTTTCGCCCATCCAGAGACTGATCATTGGAAGCAGCCGCTTTTGGCAAATTTCAATTAAAGAGGAATCTGGATTTCCGGAGGGTAGCTTCATGGCGGTTTGGCGGAACCGCTCAATGTAGTTCCTTGTCAGCTCTTTCTCCCCTTGGACGACGTCCATGAGGGTGGACATGGTGACGTCCTGCCCTACTTCGTAGAATCTCTCCAAGAACAGGCGCTTGAAGCCGGCGAAGGAGTGGATGCAGTTGTCCGGCAGATTGCGATACCAGTCGAAAGCGACTCCCTCCAATGCCCCGACGAATAATCGGGTCAGAATAGCATCGTCGTGGGGCAGATGGTCTGTGGTGACCTCGAAGTAAGTGATGTACCGACTTGCTGAGGTCTTACCATCATAGGGATTGATGTTGAACGGCTTATATCTTGGTGGGAAGGGAACATCCCTCCATGCAACAGGGTATGGTTGACGTATTCTGAGGTCTTGAGAGTTTTCTCGAGCGTGGAACATGGCTCGGAGCTCCTGGACCTCTCTTCTCGCTTCGCGTGCTTCGTCCACGGCGGTAGGGGCCGTTGTTTCCGGGGGATTGTTGCCCGGGTTCGGTGCCGCTGAATTTGAATCTACATTGATTGCGGGACCCGCGCTTGTTTGGCCAGGTGTCACTTCTTGCAGAGTAGGAAGAGCCGCTTTGATCTCGTCTACAGACTTGACCAAAGCATGCAGTATGGCCTCCAAAGTGTCGATATGTTGGCGATCACTGGAACCATCTTGATTGCTGTCCGTCATGAATACCGTCCTTACATGAGGAGTGATGGAAGGAACGGTGGAGGATGTGCCTTCCGAGTCATACCCATGCATCGAGAAGTCATCGGGGTTGGTGGGAATATTCTCTTCGGGTTCAAACTCGGAGGGAACAGTACCCCCAGCCTCAGAGCTTGCTTCGTCTTGAGAGTCATGGATGTCCTCGGGGACATCGGCGTCTGTTGTACCTGATGGGAGAGTTGTTTCCCCGGGCTCGTCTTCTTGAAACATCGGATTATTGTGGATGTTCGGAGGGGTGCTACCCCCAGTTCCCACGACCCCCAGCGATGTGGATGATGAATTTCCCATTGCAGCAGATTTCGTCTTTGAACGGGTGTGTTGGAATATTTCGGTGGAGGACAACCGTTTAGACGACAGTTTTTTAGCTGTAGTGGTTGATATCTTGGGGCTGGGGATGCTTGTCTTCTTCCCTCTCCCCTCGGCGGGGACTTTCTGAGTGGAATTACAGGAGACAACAGGAGGTGCCTCGTCCTCTGAGCTCGGATGCTGTAGTCTTTGGAAGACTGACTGCCGGTCTTCCGTCACTGTCGCGTTGTTGCAACAGCAGTTGACGATAATTTGGGTGCAGTGACGTCCAAGCGAGGACTCTTTGCACACCGAAGCCCCTTCTCTTTCCTTGCGCTTGTGGAGGATCTCCTCACGCAGGTCAGAGGAACCACTTTGTTCTTTTGTCGCCGGGGGCTGGACTCGAGCGGTTCTATACAACTTCCCATCAGAGGCCTGCGTGATAGTCAACGGGACACCCCGATAGTCAGAGGTTGGGGCAGCTGACTGGGCTTGATAAGCCCGTGCTGCCCTAGACTTCTTCTTTTTAGCACTTGCGGGTGCGTAATTGGAAGAGTCTAAGTTGAATACCACAGAGTCTGGCTTATCATCTAGAGAACCATCAGGGTCAGGGCCGTATGAGAGACGGTCGAAGACTGATCGAGAAGAGCGTGGAACGGACGCTATGCGGCTAGGATTGGAAACCGTGCAGGCTGTCTGCATGCGATTATCTTCTGCTGTGGGATGAGTTGTTCTTGTGCGACTGGGAGTCACGACCGTACAGGCTGGCCGCATGCGGATGGCAACTGTGGTCGCATGGGTTTTTTGTAAGCGATTGACTTCAGTGACCGCATGAGTCTCATCCATGCGGTCGGCAACTGTAGCCGTATAAACTATGCGGCTGACAGATGTGACCGCATGAGTTTTCTTCATGCGGCTGGCGGATGCAGCCGTATGAGCTTTCTTCCTGCGGTTAATACCCTTATGCGGCTCGAATCGCATAGAGTTTCTCTCTGCCCCTACAAGTCCAGCATCATAGTATTTTCTTCTGCCGGACTTGGGGACAGCAGAGTTGTCTACGGTCTGAAGTGGGGCCGCAGAAGAGTCCTTCTCGCCGTCTTGAGCAACAGAGGGTATCCTATCGAGGGCTTGGGGAGGAGCAAATGATTTTGGCCTCCACTCTTTGCGAGCCTTCGTCGTGCGGGTGCGCTTCTGGACCGGGCCAGCGCTTCCTTCGGAGAGCATCTCTTCAAACGCCTGTTGGTCGAAGCGGACGACCATCTTTTGTTGCGTGGAGCCAAGTTTGGCTGCATCCGACTGCGTCACCAACTCCTCAGCCGTGGAGAAGTTTGTCCCCAGCAGAGTCGCCATCGTGTTTGCCATGAAATATAAAAGAACAGAACAATTATCGGAGGACCGGACTTTTACTTCACGTTACAAACTCGCTTGTACAAAGAAAGCCTAGGGACGAAAACCTAGGTACAGCAGTCTAAGTACAATTAGTTATTTTAGATTCTGGGGGGTGACGATAGAGGCTCGGGAAGGCGACGGCAGCCCTGTCTTACTCCTTGGACGATCGGTATGCAGCCTTGGCTCCTGTGACGAGATAGTTGGCGTTGATGAAGAAATGCTCTTCTTGCTCTCCCTCTATTACTCTTCTGGCTTCTTTCTCTCTTTGTGTATTTTCTCTCTGATTATTGGAGGAGCCTCTCTGTCTATATCTCTCAAGGGAATGGCACCTTGCTTATTTATAGGAGTAGGGGCATCATTAGGGTTTGGATGATTGTCCATTCTCAAAGTGGCGGCGGCTTGATGTTTAATCAATCTGGACCATTAGTCTTAAGCGTGAAGGATCTGGGCAATAAATGTGGATAGTATTGAATCCTGCGAATGATTAATGCTGATTGCTTTAAATCTTCATGATTGGTTGTGTCAAGCTTAGATCTCTCACCACGTGTCCCATTGGCTTGATCACGAATGATATGCCCTGATCTCATTAATTATAAGGATAACGTTAAATATGGTTATTGGGATCTGGTAAATCTCTGATTGATTTAATACCACGCGTCCCATAATCACCCTGCTACCGGCTGTCAAGTCATGGGGACAATTGAATCTCTGCCACGTGTCTTAATGGTGGACCCTGCCAGAGCCGCATGATATCCATGAACCGCATGAGACAGCGTCTCAGTGAGCCACATAGGTATAGTACTTGCGAGCTGTATGGGATGGTTTCTGGGTGAGCCGCAGGAAGATGATTCCTGCCAGCCGCATGAAGCTGTTCTTCAATTGAGCCGCATGGGAGTAGCCACGTGGCAATCTTGGATCGTGTCAGAGATTTTCTCCTGTTCCCGAAGAGCCTGTCATTACGACAGGACCATCATGGCATTTTATGCCAAAGCCGTCAGCTGTCAAATCATGGCAGAGCATTAAATAAGGCCATTACTTGATGGCCAGCTGTGTGAAGGGATCCCACGGGGACACGTGGTGTTGATCGAGCCGCATATCTCTGTTGGTCGTTTGTGAGCCGTATGTACTTCCGAGCCGCATAAGGCTGGAAGACTCTTTGAACCGCATGGGACTGTCCCTATGTAGGCAGTATGGATTCTCCTGCTCCGAGCCGCATGAGACTGAGAGTCTCTCCGAACCGCATGGGACTGCCCCCGTATGAGTCGCATGGGGTTCTCCTGTTCCGAGCCGCATAGACCATCATTCTGATATTTTCCATGCTTCTACAGAATGATATCAAAATTGGATGATGCTATCAATGTGTTATCAGTTATAGCTGTAAAATTTGGATGCTTCTATCAAAATTTATGTATCAATATGCAGTTTATTAATGTAGTAGATATAGCAGTTTTTGTGTATCAATATGCTTTCTCACTATGTTTGGATGAATGCTATCAAAATTTGTATGAATTGCCATTGACAAATTTGGGTGAATGCTATCAATATGCTTTCTCTCTATGTTTCTGTGTATTAATGTGTCTAAAATATGATAGTAGCATATCAGTTATAGTAGTATATATATTAGTATCACCTCAGCAAGTTTAGATTTCTCCTACTCCAATTTTAGAAATGGTACTCCAAGAAATTGTATATATAACTTACTGTAGTATATGCTTCCTCAAATTATATATAACTGACTGCATTGTATAACTGACAGCAAATTGTTTATATATATAGCTACCATGCTCTGTAGTAGATCTCCAGCTATAGCAGCTATATATATAACTGACTGCAGAGTATACTTCCTCAAATTGTATGTGGTACTCCAGCAAATTTTGTAATCGTAGGATATATATGCATAATAGCTATCTAATTTTGTTTAGATTTCTTCTACTCTCTCATATATCTATCATCTCCTCCAACAGTTTACAAAAAAGATTTAGAACCAATCAAAACAACTACAATGATTCACATCAATTTGAGGAACAACTATCAAAAACACGAAACATTTTTATTAGAATCATGTCTTCGTCTTGCTTCATACATAAGCCCAATCCACATCAAAACAACTATAACAATTCACATCAATTCTTCAAAAAGAACCACCTCATCTAAACAACCATCACTGCAAGTATAACAACCATAAAAATTAAAAACAGAGTCATGAGAATGTAAGGCCTGGAACTCTTCATTTCTTTCATACGAATTTGTGCCTCCAAATCTGATATTTTCTCCTTCATCTTCATGTTATCTTTTGTAATCATAGAATAAATTTTTGAGCTTAAACTAGAAATTCTTCATCTTTTCACTCAAAAAATTACATCTTTTGGAAGATTTGTAATTAACCCCCAAAATCGGCGTCCAGCATTTTGTGTCTTCACGCATGTTGTGAGATGCGTCTTAATTGGCAAAAATAACTCCTCCATTCCTCTTCGACCGTCTTTGAGGAGTAGGTGTTGTTGGACTGTCTCGAGATCAATCACATGGCAAAACTATAAACTGCATATAGGAATTGAGAGTAGATGAGATATTATGTAGAAAATAAATAGACTAGTAGTAAATTCTTAGAGGATAAAAAGATCACAAAAAATTAGGAGAAAAAATTAAAAGAAAAGGGGCTAACGCTAGGGCATCACTGGGAAGCACATTGGGAAAAGAAGGAATTGTAAGTAGACATATCAAAATCATCTTTTAAAATAATAATTAGGGTTATCTTTGTACCCAAAAATTGACTTTTTAGACTGGAGACGAAAAAGCTAACCACTGGGTGACCGAGCGTACCAACTTGAACATAGTTGATGATAGTCATTTGTATTAAAAGAAAGTTCGAATATCAACTTGAAAAAATGACACAGTTGAAAGTATAAAGTTGCAATTAAGCCCTTTTTTAAATACATGTTTCTGCCCTTTTGCTTCTTCTTGTAAGCATACAAGCTATTTTGGACTCGGACGTCATATATACAAATATAAATGTAAATCTAGATCTTTAAAAAAAAATTAGATCAACAAATAAACGTTATAAGATCCTGGCTGGGTGGCGAAAGATCAGTGGATCGATCCCGAGGGCATATTATTCTTTCTATTTATTTGGTGGAAGTTGGGGACAGTGGGCCCAATAGACATGCAATACAGCATGCACAAATTTTCGTATGTATTGTACGGCATCTCAAAAGAAAAAAAACAAACAAACAAACAGATAGACGCTATAAGTTATACAATTGTTCCTCTCTTCTTTGCTATTCACCTCATTCTTTCTTTCTTTCTTTCTTTGTTTCTTATGCGTCTCTCTCGCTCCTAAATAAAAAAAACTACCTATATAAACCTCGTCATTTCTCAATGCCCAGATAATGTCATGAAAGTTTATTATCATGTAGGTAATCGTGACCTTACACAAAGTATTCTAGTTATCATATTGCTCTATAGTTCTTTTTGTTTCTAGTTTTTTTTAAGATCTAAAATGTTGATTGATTGATGCTCCCTTATAATTAAGAATAGATCCAACTAAGGTGATGAAAAGTTTTATTAGGATTGTGCTCCATATCAGCATTAGGCTTTCTCTAAGACCGTAGCATAACAAAAAATGGCCATATTAATTAATCAAACTGACCCTCTAACAAAGTGCCATAGATTACATGATGCCTCCCATGTCAACAAGTTCATGAAAAAGCTTTAGTCTAATCATAGAATTCACCCACATTTCTAAATCCCGTCAATAGAGTAGATATTCTCATTGTAAACCATCATAAACACTCTTTATCATATTAACTAGTGTAGTAAGATGTTCTCATTGCAAACAAGTACATAACCCATGAGTCATGACACATTATAATGTTTGTAAAATAAATTAATATATGTTTATGCAAGTTGAAAAATATCTCAAAAGAAAACAAGAGTGCTTTACAATATTTGAGAGAGAGAGAGAGATGATTGAGGACTATTGTGAAGGAGAGATTGCTTCGAATAATTTTTTTGACATCTCTTGTTCTTCGGAGTCCGCAATCAATTTTTTTTTCTTTCAAGTGAGTTTTGATGGTCTGCGTTGGATCGGATGGAGCTTATAGAGGGTGTATTTTCTTTATTCTATTAGTGGAGGTTCTTCAGGGTTGGACTCCGATCGTCCCGTAGTTTTTCCCGTAAGGGGTTTCTACGTCAAAAATCATTATGTCTGCGATTTGTGTTGGCATTTTTGGTTTGTGTATTTTTGCTCGGTTCTCTCGCAGGACTTTCTAGTTTGGGAGAACGGTTTCTGTGCTTCGTTCCCAACAGAATGGTATCAGAGCTTTGGCTTCAGAGAGGTGTCAGAAGTTGACAGTCAAATCAGAACGTAGAGATGGACGTGAAGCCAGTGCGCATGGTAAAGCTGAATGGTACCAACTATCATTATTAGTAGAGCAAGATGAAGGATTTGTTGTTCGTCAAGAAGCTGCATCTTCCAGTATTTGCGTCCGAGAAGCCCAGTGACAAATTCGATGAGGACTGAAACTTCGAGCATATATAGTTGTATGGGTACATGCAACAGTTTGTTGACGAGAACGTGTACAACCACGTTGTCAATATTGAGCATGCAAAGATGCTGTGGGAGAAGATGGATTCTTTGTACGCAGAAAATACCAGGATAAACAAACTGTTCCTGATTCGAATAATGATGGGTTTACGGTACAAAGATAGTGCTTCTATTACGGATCACTTGAGTGCATTCCAAGGCATGGTGGACTAGCTATCCTTGAATGGAGTCATGTTCAACAACGAGGTTCAGGGACTTTGGTTGCTATGTACATTGCCAGACTCGTGGGAGACAGTACGAGTATCTATGATCGCTTCTGCTCAGGAAGGCGTAGTCAGTCTGGAGTTTTCTAAGAGCAGGGTGCTGAATGAAGAAATGTGAAGACGTTCTCAGGGCACTTCATCTATATCCCACCATTAAGAGGCGCTAGTTTCAGAGTGCCACGAAGGGGGAAAACTAGGGGTCCAGGTAGTGGCAGAGACAAGAGCAAGGATAAGTCCAAGGGTCGGTACAAGGACTCAGAGTGTTACCAATGTGGCAAGAAGGGCCATATTAAGTAGAACTATTTCGCTTGGAAGAGAGATAGAAGAAGAGCGATAATGGAAAGCAAAGTGAGAACACTATAGCAATAGCCTCGGCACATGGAGGCGACATAATCATCATAGGTGATGTGGTGGTCATGAACCTCGCCTGCGATGATAATTCTTGGCTGGTGGACTCAGGTGCTTTAGTGTACGTATCTCACAATAGGCCACTATTTGCCAGTTATACGACAGGCGACTGTGAAGTATTGAAGATGGGCAAAGAAGATGTGTCGAAGGCGGTTTCCATTAGAGATATGCATTTGAGGACGAAGACGAGTGCAATTCTTGTTCTCAAAGATGTCCGTCATGTCCCTGATATCCGTTTCAACCTGATGTCGGTTGGAAGGTTAGATGACGAGGGTTTCTTCAATCTTTTTAGGAACGGTCAGTAGAAGCTTTTCAGAGGTGCGATAGTGATTGCCAGAGGAAGCAAGAAGTCTAAACTCTACTTTATGGAAGGATGCACCCAGGGGGCACAGGAGGTGAACACAGTCAGTGATGCGTCAACCGAGTTGTGGCACAGGCAGCTCAGCCATATAAACGAGAAGGGGATAAGCTACTTGGTGAACAGGAAGGTGATTCCATGGCTAAAGTCTACAAAATTGGATAGATGCACGTACTGTTTGGCAAAAAAGAAAAATATGGTGTCTTTCCAAAGTCACCCAAGTTCGAGTAAGCCGGCGTTGCTTGAGTTGATTTACTCGGATGTCTGCGGTCCTATGAAAGTAAAATCCATGCTTCTTATTTTGTGATGTTTATTGATGATTGTTCCAGGAAGGTTTGGATCTATGTCTTAAAGACCAAGGATCAAGTGTTGTCCACTTTCAAAGAGTTTCAGACCTCTGTTGAAAGGAAGACGGGTAAAAGCTGCTATATGTTCGGTCCGACAATGGCGACGACTACATTGGTCCCTTTGATGCTTATTGCAGAGAGTAAGAGATACGACACCAGAAGACTCCACCAAAGATACTGTAGCTCAATGGTGTATCGGAGCACATGAACAGGACACTGATGGAGAGAGTATGATATTTGCTATCAAAAGCAAATTTATCGAACAGCTATTGGGGTAAGGTACTTTACATAGCTGCTTATACTATTAATTTATCTCTTAGTGCTCCTTTGCAAGGTAATGTGCCTAATAAAGTATGGTACAACAAAGGGCTTACATACAATCACCTACTAGTATTTGGTTGTAAGGCCTTCGTACATGTACCGAAGGACGAGAGATCCAAACGTGAGCCGAAGACGAGGCGGTGTATCTTTGTCAGCTACGGTCAGGATGAGTTTGTCTATAGACTCTAAGAATCCATAGGAAGGAATCTCTACAGAAGCAGGAGCATGGTATTCGTCGAGGATCAGACCATGACCAACACTCAGGATTTTGAAATACCATTTGAGGCTGAGGATTTGCTTGAGTTAGAATTATTTTGCTTCAAGCAATTTTTAGAGGACATCGCAGAGGATCCAGTTATAGGGGCGCCAGTACATGGAGTTACTCCTAACCTTGATCATCAGCCTGCTGATGGTAGTCAAGGTAACCCTCAGAAGGATGAGCATGTCGGGAAGGTTGTTCCTAAAGGGAGGAGACTGTTGATATACAGCTAGCACCAGTGGTTCCGTTGAGGAGGAGCGAAAAAGAGCATCGACCATCTACGAGATACTTATCGGGTGAGTATATGCCACTAACTGACGGGGGAGAGCCTAAAAGTTTCACAGAGGCTATGGACGACGAACATAGATACGAGTAGATGGAGGCTATACAGGAGGGGATGAGTTTCTTACATGCCAACTCAACTTATGATCTGATGCAGTTGCCAAAGGGTAAGAAGGCTTTAAAAAATCGATGGGTATCTAGAGTAAAATAGACAGATGATGCTACTCGCTCGCGATACAAAAGGAGGCTGGTAGTTAAAGACTATGGTCAGCGAAAGGGCGTAGATTATGATAAGATCTTTTTGCTAATCATCAAATAGTCGTCTATTCGGGTGGTGCTAGCATTGGCAGCCAGTTTCGACTTGGAGGTCGAGCAGATGGACGTGAAAACAACATTCCTCTACGGTAATCTTAAGGAAGAGTTGTACATGGAGCAGCCAGAGGGATTCTGTGAGAAGGATAAGTCACACTTGGTTAGTCGGTTGAGGAAGAGCTTGTATGGTCTAAAGCAGGCTCCGAAGCATTGGTACAGGAAGTTCGAGTCATTTATGGGGAGCATGGTTATGCACGGACGACGTCGGATTACTTTGTATTTTTTAGGTACTTTATCGCAGATAATTTTATCATTTTACTGCTTTATGTTGATGATATGCTACTGGTGGGTTCGAATGCCATTAGGATAGCGGAGTTAAAACGCCAATTGGGCACGACCTTCTCTATGAAGGATTTGGATCGAAGACTATTCTTGGGATAGAGATCAGCCGACAGAGAGAGAGTCCAAGATGCTATACTTGTCCAAAACAAGTACATTCACCTGCTACTTCAGCGTTTCGGGATAGACGGGTCGGTAACCCCCATGCAGCTTACTTTAAGTTCACTAAGGAGCAGTATCTTCTACCGATGACGAGAAGGAAGATATAGAGTGGATTCCATATGCTTCAGCTGTGGGAAGTCTCATGTATGCTAGGGTGTGTACGAGGCCAGACATCGTCTACGCAGTTGGCACAGTTAGCAGGTATTTTTCCAATCCTGGAAAGGTAAATTGGAGTGCGGTCAAGTAGATCCAATGATACCTTCAGGGCACTGCTGATTAGAGGGTTTCTTTTGGTGGTGACGAGCCAAAGCTGGTTGGGTATACCGACGCTGATTTGGCTGAAGATGTAGACACGAGGCGATCGACTTTGGGCTATGTGATGATGTTTGCTGGATGAAGAAGTTATTGTAGGAAGTGGGGCTAAAGCAAGAGCGGTATACTTTTCTTTACGGTAGCCAGAGTGTCATTCACCTTATGAAGAACCAGACATTTCATAGTCGGTCCAAGCACATTGAGACTCGGTATAGTAGGGTTTCCAACCTATGTGGAGAATACCCTGGAGTACGACGAGCGCCATCCATGTGTCGGAGAAGCTCGGGGAGTGCATCGATCCTATTTTGGAACATATATGATAAACAAGTATATGATTGGATTTCTATATTTACTTTGATCATATATTTATGATTGGATCTATCTTTCATATATTGACTTTCCATATAATTGGACTTTCAATTATGGCAAGCCAATTATGATTGAATTTCCATTAAATATATGATTGATGCATATTGAAAGTTTCCATATATATTGACCTTCCATGTATAGATTACCATGGGCTTATAAAAGGTTGATGCATGTAAGTTGAAAATATGTCAAAAGGAAACAAGAGTGCTTTACAATATTTGAGAGAGAGAGGATTGAGGATTATTGTGAAGGAGAGATCGCTTCGAATAATTTTTTGACATCTCTTGTTCTTCGGAGTTCGCAATCAAATTTTCCTTTCAAGTAAGTTGTGGTGATCTGTGTTGGATCGGGAGGAACTTGTAGAGGGTGTATTCTCTTTATTCCATTAGTGGAGGTTCTTCAGGGTTGGACTCCGATAGTCCCGTAGTTTTTTTCGTAAGGATTTTTCACGTCAAAAATCTTTGTATCTCGATTTATGTTGGTGTTTTGGTTTGTGTGTTTTTGCTCGGTTCTCTCGCAGGAATTTTTGGTTTGGGGGAACGATTTTCGCGATTCGTTCCCAACAAATAGTGATTTGTATTAAAAGAAAGTTCGAATATCAACTTAAAAAAATGAATAGTTGAAGGTATAAAGTTGTAATTAAGCCACCTTTTTTAAATATATGTTTCTGCCCTTCTGCTTCTTCTTATAAGCATACAAGCTATTTTGGACTCGGACTTCACATGTACAAATATAATTGTAAATGTAGATCTTTAAAAAAAAAGTAGATCAACAATAGATGCTATAAGATCCCGGCTGGGTGGCGGAAGATCAGTGAATCGATCCACAGGGGCATATTATTCTTTCCATTTATTTGGTGGGAGTTGGAGGCAGTAGGCCCAACAGACATGCAATACATCGTGCATAAAATTTGGACATCTCAAAAGAAAGAAAAAGAAAACAAATAGACGCTATAAGCTATCCAACTGTTCCTCTCTTCTTTGCTATCCAAGTGTTCCTCTCTTCTTTGCTATTTACCCCTTTCGTTCTTTCTTTTTTGTGTTTTTTATGCGTCTCTCTCGCTCCTGAATAAAAACCTACCTATATAAACCTCGTCATTTCTCAATGCCCAGATAATTTCAAAAAAGTTTATTATCATGTAGGTAATTTTCTGTAAATATAGTATAGATCATGTTCTTGCAAAGAGTGTTCTACTTATTATCATACAGCTATATAGTTCTTTTTGTTTCTAGTTTTTTTAATCTAAAATTGTAACACCCACTTTTCCAAAATAAGGGTAAAATTGAAATTTTGCATTTTAAATCATTAAAATATTGATTTTTAGTCATGATATGATTTTTGGTAATTTTTAGTTAATTTAAAACTATTTAATTGAGTGAAATGTGAATTAGTGTTTTGCTAGTGTAACATTAGTCATACATGACCTAGAAGACTAATCATGACCAATGAGACCTAATCATGTGTTTAGGATTTCATTTTTCTACTTTTAAGCCTAGGGGTATTTTAGTCATTTTGACACTTTTGTGATTTTGTGAATTATATTAATTAAATATGTGTTAGTTAAATTGTTGAGTCATGACCTAGATGTTAGCCTAATCTAGATTGTTAATCATGATCCTAGAGACTAAGTTAGAGGGTTTCATTAAAGTAATTACATTAGTGAAATATCTAGATATTTTGTAGAAAGATATTTTGGACTAAAGGTTAAAGGGGCTACTTTGAATGTGAGCCCTTAGATTAGCTAGAAATTGTTGGAGTAACCTTAGCCCCTCATCCTAAACCCTAACCCTAACTTATTGGCAGCCAACACTCATCCCCACCCCCTATTTATATCCTCCCAAATTTTTAGGGATAGCCTCTTTCATTAGGGTTCATCAAGTTTAGAAAAGAGGTAATGTTCCAACTTCACAAATTCATAGAAAATCCAAATTAGCTCCTTTTTCCCTCTAGTAAATTCCTATAGGTTCTAAATAGTGATTTCTTGCTGTTGGGATTGAGATTTGACAGGGGGCACACAATTTGAGGAGTTTTGGAGCTTGAAAGGATCTCTTCTTTGGTGTGTTTTTGGAGCTTGGTGCACCACTAGGTATAACCTTCTCTAACCCATTAAAAATTCTGTAAAAATCATTTTTAGGTTGCCCAAACCCTAGCCAAACTGTAGGACTAGGGTTTCCTAAAATTTCGTGTCATTTCGTGTCCATTCTGGACACGTATCAGTGTTCACTGATAAGTGTTCGATGAAATGCCCCAATGGGCATTTCGTGTGTAATTTTGGAATGTGTTTGAATAGGATATTAGATTTTTGCCTCGCTTACACGATTCTGTGGTTGGTGTCGAGTTTTTGTGCTGTGTCGAGTCGTGTCGGGCACGTGTACACGCTGTCGTGCACACGCGCGCGCGGGCACTGTGCATGCCCTGCTCATCGAGGGACACAGCGCCCAGGACACGACTCCCCGACACGTGAGACTTGACACACGTCATAGGGCAACTTCTGTCACCCCGTGTGTCAAGTGGCACGAGCCCACGTGGTGTGTCGGACACGCACGAGCTCGTGCATGGGGCTTTGCCTGTGCAGTTCTTCACTGTTTTTGAGCACTGACACGCACGTTTTGTGTCGAGTACACGTGACTTGGACACAGGACAGGGTGTCCATTGGATAGCCCTAGTCTAGGTCAACCTTGGGACACAACCACGAGGGTTGTGTCGTGTCGTGTCGTGCACAGTAGTGATGTGAACACGTGCACGAGGGGACAGTTTTCTGTGCACTGTTGTGTGGTTTTTTTGACTGGACACGTTTGTGTCCACTTTTGTGGACACAAACAAGTTTCATAGCAGGTATAAAATATGTTTGCTAGTTACCAACCTTTTAATTTCTATTTTAAATCGATTTTCATTGTTGAATCTTCAATTCCCTGTTTTGTTAAACTGTGAAGTATCAGTCCACATTGGATGTTCTGTCCAGATTCTCAAACTGAACCTTGTCATCATTTTCTACCTATTTAACACTGCTAATTACATGTAACTAATTGCCTAAAATGTTCTCCTACATGATTCCTATTTGTATGCCAATTTTGGACTGAATTGGTGAGGTGTTGGTTCACAAATCTGGATTTACATTTTTAAACTAATTTTTGAAACTCTTGTTAACTTGAAGTGTTATGTTAACTTCATGAACTGTTAAGAACTTGCAATAGGGTCTGTTATGGGTTTTGTTTAAACTGTTTCTTTTGTATTCTTATGAACTGTTAATGGTGTCCCTTAATGTATTGTCCTGGGCAGTAGTCTAGGACTGTTAACTGTTGTGAACTGATATGAGTTTAATTCCCAGTTTCTTTGAACCATTTTGACATTGTCAATTGATTTCCTTTCATTATTTCCTGTTGTCCATTTCCCTTACAATTGTTTTCTTAGTGAAAACTGGAAACTGATTTTGTGTATGTATTAAACCATTGATTCAATGTTCTTCTAAACTGTTTTGAAAACTGATTTTCCTGTGAGCTATTCAATTGTATACTGTCATTCAAAACTGAGAATAAAGCTTGAACCTGAGATTGAATGGAGGGAAGGTAAACTCTTGTTTGAAATCTGTGAATGAGATAATTTGGTTTACACTTTTAGATTCAAGTTCATCCTAAAACTGTTGTGAAATCTGAGATTTGGAGTTATTATTAAAATGTTTTTTTTGTGTATGTTTTGAACCATTGTCATTGTTAATTGACTTCCTTATTAACTGAACTTTGAACTGTTAAATGATTCTATGTGTTAATCTAGGTATATGGGACTGAACTGAATTCCCTTTCCCTGTTCATATTGATATGAGTTATGTGATTCCTTAATTTATTCAAATAATTAACTGTAAACTGCCTTGAGTAATTTCTTTGATTTTGTAATGCCTTATAACATGTGGTTAACCCTTCTTAATGAACTATAGTCTGAAATGTGAATGGGTTTCAATTCATGTTCTGGTTGGGACATGAAACTGTCATTGGTTGTTTAAACATGAGATCAGGCCATCCTATTCCTGTCACCCACATTGCTAGTACACTTTAATCCCACACACATATTCCTGCACACATATGTTATTGTTGTGTTTACCAGAGATTAAACTTCAATCCTAAGAGTTGCTTGTTGTTCTGATACAACCCATGGCCTAGGAATTTCCTAATTACACTTTCTGAATTCTTCATCATGTATGCCCTATTTTTATTTCCCTTCACATTGTTGCATACCACATGTTAGTTACACCCAAAATACACAAACATTCATGTCACTCACTGTTTTCTCAGTTTTCTATCACACACACACATATGCTTGCACACACACACTTACACAATTGCATTGACACACACTCTAGTATAGACACTCCCCTTGCCATGATATGCCCTTTCCCTCTCTCTTTGTGGATACAATATATATATATTCTATTTATGTTTTGAGTCCATATATATATATATGAGATGGTTCCTAATGAATAGAAATTATAACCAAATGTAATGTAATGTATATAGATATGTATATATGTGGGTTCAAGGATATATAGCCTTGTGTTGGTTCTCTTTCATGTACACATCCATGTTCACACACACACATAACTTACATGTTAGTTCATTCCTCTTTTCATATAATGTGAACATGCATGAATAGGATGTGCCTTGATATGTGCTTGTGTTTGGCTTGTATAGCCTTGTGATTGGTGTGTGATTGCTAGATTAGGCTTGGTTAGGCCTAGTGAGACTTGTTAGACTTGTTTGGGCGAGGACTTGACCTAGGTTGACTAGTGTGGTTGACTAGAGTTGACCAAGTGTCGACTTTAGCCTAGTTTGACCTAGACAGCATGCAGATGCATTGTACATTTCATATATCACCCTCTGTATACATCTTGACTTGTGTTGCTCTAACTAGGAGTCAGGTATCTCATCTCGGACAGTACATTACTTCAGACATTCAGATACGAGGCGAGTACATTCTCTGATCTTTTCATACTTGTCTGGATTTACATTCTTGCTCTAGATTACTGTACTTGATGCTGACACGATTGTTATCACAGATTAGTACTATACGGATCTCCTTTTGGGATGTTATCCCCTTGTATTCACTAGATACATATTGTGATATGCGTTTCACTTCCATATTGTATTTATTGAATACCTATATCCTTGTATACTCCTTGTGCATATTGTACTCTCAGTATCACATGAGTCCCAGGGATAGACATTGTACACTATTGTATAACATTGTACAACCATTGTATAACATTGTACATCTATTGTATATTATTGTACATCCATTGTATAACATTGTACACTATTGTGCAAGATAACGTAACGGGAGTGGATCCTTGTGTATTGATTGGGGAGGGGGGAGTAGAATTGGTTATGTACTCAAATCCTATTGTACAACATTGTATAACTATTGTATATGTCTATTGTACACCCACGTACAATGGAGTTACCATTGCATTTTCCTAGCCCGTTTACATAACCAGATTGTACTCTAAAATCACATGTTCCTTACAGTTCTTACTTATCATATTTAGATATTTCCTGTTATAAAATCTCTACTACATTTCATATATCTTCTTCTTCAGCGTTTCATGTACTTTACTCTATTGCATGCTTTATATTTCCTAACTCGATATGAACTGCGTGAGATGTTTTGTGCTCGCTCCCGTCCTGACTGGACCTGTTGAAAATTTTACAGAGGATGATGAGGAACCCTGTACCCCCTTACTTGGAGCTTGCCTAGATGACACTCGCGACCTGGACCCCTGGCGAGGTTCAGGCAGCTGCTCAGGATGATACCTTGTATAGAGTAGATAGCTTAGACTATTTTCCTTTCATGTTTAGCTTATGTCTTTGTTTCAGAGTTGTATGTTGTAGAGATGTTGAGACTTGTTTTTAGTTTCTGTTGTACCTCAGTTGAGGATTTCCTTATCTATTTTATCGTACCATTTTCTATCTATAGATTGTGATTGAGTTATACCTCTGTGTTGGCCTCCTTATGGAGAGTATTCATATTATGTTAGTTATAGTCTATGACCTAGAACAGCATTCTACCGCTGACACTACGGCGTAGGCTAGACGTACCCACTTCTCGTACCCTTACTCTAGGGTGCGGGTCGTGACACGTTTTTAGTGGTGGCCCATGCAGGTCGAGTTTATGTAGTGGTATTCGAACTAGAGTATCACTACAGCCTGCAGTAGGAGTAAATATTTTGGGGTACTCAATCACAGTTAGAATTCCTTGAGAGATTCCTGGGATGCCCTTGAGAATCTCATTCTGAACTTCAAATTTGAAATTCTTTTCTCTTGTTTGATTTACCCTTACTCCTTGATATTTGAATTTGATTTTGATAAATCGTTGTTGATTTGATTTTCTTATCGAGATGAATTTTATGACCCGAGTTACGGTATCTTCTGATAACATATGTTGACGGAAATAACAGGGATGGTAAAACGTCTACTTTATTATGGAACCTAGAATTTACCGCAGCTATATTAGCCGGCGTGGCAAGAACGTAGGGACCTGACTTCGGATGTACATATCTTGATCATGAGATTGGAATTTCTCGCAGCTATACTAGTCGGCATAGCGAGGATTCCAGACGACTTGATCATAGAGATGCATACCCTAGTTATGAACCCTACCGTTCATTGCAGCCTTGCTTACTAGCGTGGCGAGGATTCTGAGTATCATGATTCTGGACAGACGCATGTGATTATCAGATTATATCTTGAAGGTTTTTAAAGTATAACCTCTTTCATTTCCTTTCTGTAAAAAAAAATGTTTTCCATCATCAAATAACTTAGGAGTAGGGATAACTTTAGTTGACTAGTCTAATTCCTTGTAGATTTTATTAGTTATTACTCTTTCTTAGTATAATGATTTGATGAGTTGTGATTAGGCCTTTATCTTAGGAATGATAGTATAGCCCTGGCTTAGAATAGGGACCCTTGTAGCTGGTTCTCTGTTGTTTATATTTACCAGTTTTATATAGGATGGTAGACCGCCTTACAGCCTTGGTGATTGTTGTTTCTGTAACTATTCCAGTTTAGCACCCAGATTGCTTGTATGTTTTGATACCCTATAACCGTTTTGGTTTAGCTTGACTAGTATACCTAGATGGGACCTTCAACTGCCACCGTATGCCATGACCATGTATGCCATTCTTTAGATTGTATAATTTAGGTAAGTTCTGAGACCATGATTGTTGGGGACGAGACTCTAGAAGAAGTACAACCATCTTAATTTCGAGGACGAAATTCTCTTAAGGGGGGTAGACTTGTAACACCCACTTTTCCAAAATAAGGGTAAAATTGAAATTTTGCATTTTAAATCATTAAAATATTGATTTTTAGTCATGATATGATTTTTGGTGATTTTTAGTTAATTTAAAACTATTTAATTGAGTGAAATGTGAATTAGTGTTTTGCTAGTGTAACATTAGTCATACATGACCTAGAAGACTAATCATGACCAATGAGACCTAATCATGTGTTTAGGATTTCATTTTTCTACTTTTAAGCCTAGGGGTATTTTAGTCATTTTGACACTTTTGTGATTTTGTGAATTATATTAATTAAATATGTGTTAGTTAAATTGTTGAGTCATGACCTAGATGTTAGCCTAATCTAGATTGTTAATCATGATCCTAGAGACTAAGTTAGAGGGTTTCATTAAAGTAATTACATTAGTGAAATATCTAGATATTTTGTAGAAAGATATTTTGGACTAAAGGTTAAAGGGGCTACTTTGAATGTGAGCCCTTAGATTAGCTAGAAATTGTTGGAGTAACCTTAGCCCCTCATCCTAAACCCTAACCCTAACTTATTGGCAGCCAACACTCATCCCCACCCCCTATTTATATCCTCCCAAATTTTTAGGGATAGCCTCTTTCATTAGGGTTCATCAAGTTTAGAAAAGAGGTAATGTTCCAACTTCACAAATTCATAGAAAATCCAAATTAGCTCCTTTTTCCCTCTAGTAAATTCCTATAGGTTCTAAATAGTGATTTCTTGCTGTTGGGATTGAGATTTGACAGGGGGCACACAATTTGAGGAGTTTTGGAGCTTGAAAGGATCTCTTCTTTGGTGTGTTTTTGGAGCTTGGTGCACCACTAGGTATAACCTTCTCTAACCCATTAAAAATTCTGTAAAAATCATTTTTAGGTTGCCCAAACCCTAGCCAAACTGTAGGACTAGGGTTTCCTAAAATTTCGTGTCATTTCGTGTCCATTCTGGACACGTATCAGTGTTCACTGATAAGTGTTCGATGAAATGCCCCAATGGGCATTTCGTGTGTAATTTTGGAATGTGTTTGAATAGGATATTAGATTTTTGCCTCGCTTACACGATTCTGTGGTTGGTGTCGAGTTTTTGTGCTGTGTCGAGTCGTGTCGGGCACGTGTACACGCTGTCGTGCACACGCGCGCGCGGGCACTGTGCATGCCCTGCTCATCGAGGGACACAGCGCCCAGGACACGACTCCCCGACACGTGAGACTTGACACACGTCATGGGGCAACATCTGTCACCCCGTGTGTCAAGTGGCACGAGCCCACGTGGTGTGTCGGACACGCACGAGCTCGTGCATGGGGCTTTGCCTGTGCAGTTCTTCACTGTTTTTGAGCACTGACACGCACGTTTTGTGTCGAGTACACGTGACTTGGACACAGGACAGGGTGTCCATTGGATAGCCCTAGTCTAGGTCAACCTTGGGACACAACCTACGAGGGTTGTGTCGTGTCGTGTCGTGTCGTGCACAGTAGTGATGTGAACACGTGCACGAGGGGACAGTTTTCTGTGCACTGTTGTGTGGTTTTTTTGACTGGACACGTTTGTGTCCACTTTTGTGGACACAAACAAGTTTCATAGCAGGTATAAAATATGTTTGCTAGTTACCAACCTTTTAATTTCTATTTTAAATCGATTTTCATTGTTGAATCTTCAATTCCCTGTTTTGTTAAACTGTGAAGTATCAGTCCACATTGGATGTTCTGTCCAGATTCTCAAACTGAACCTTGTCATCATTTTCTACCTATTTAACACTGCTAATTACATGTAACTAATTGCCTAAAATGTTCTCCTACATGATTCCTATTTGTATGCCAATTTTGGACTGAATTGGTGAGGTGTTGGTTCACAAATCTGGATTTACATTTTTAAACTAATTTTTGAAACTCTTGTTAACTTGAAGTGTTATGTTAACTTCATGAACTGTTAAGAACTTGCAATAGGGTCTGTTATGGGTTTTGTTTAAACTGTTTCTTTTGTATTCTTATGAACTGTTAATGGTGTCCCTTAATGTATTGTCCTGGGCAGTAGTCTAGGACTGTTAACTGTTGTGAACTGATATGAGTTTAATTCCCAGTTTCTTTGAACCATTTTGACATTGTCAATTGATTTCCTTTCATTATTTCCTGTTGTCCATTTCCCTTACAATTGTTTTCTTAGTGAAAACTGGAAACTGATTTTGTGTATGTATTAAACCATTGATTCAATGTTCTTCTAAACTGTTTTGAAAACTGATTTTCCTGTGAGCTATTCAATTGTATACTGTCATTCAAAACTGAGAATAAAGCTTGAACCTGAGATTGAATGGAGGGAAGGTAAACTCTTGTTTGAAATCTGTGAATGAGATAATTTGGTTTACACTTTTAGATTCAAGTTCATCCTAAAACTGTTGTGAAATCTGAGATTTGGAGTTATTATTAAACTGTTTTTTTTTGTGTATGTTTTGAACCATTGTCATTGTTAATTGACTTCCTTATTAACTGAACTTTGAACTGTTAAATGATTCTATGTGTTAATCTAGGTATATGGGACTGAACTGAATTCCCTTTCCCTGTTCATATTGATATGAGTTATGTGATTCCTTAATTTATTCAAATGATTAACTGTAAACTGCCTTGAGTAATTTCTTTGATTTTGTAATGCCTTATAACATGTGGTTAACCCTTCTTAATGAACTATAGTCTGAAATGTGAATGGGTTTCAATTCATGTTCTGGTTGGGACATGAAACTGTCATTGGTTGTTTAAACATGAGATCAGGCCATCCTATTCCTGTCACCCACATTGCTAGTACACTTTGATCCCACACACATATTCCTGCACACATATGTTATTGTTGTGTTTACCAGAGATTAAACTTCAATCCTAAGAGTTGCTTGTTGTTCTGATACAACCCATGGCCTAGGAATTTCCTAATTACACTTTCTAAATTCTTCATCATGTATGCCCTGTTTTTATTTCCCTTCACATTGCTGCATACCACATGTTAGTTACACCCAAAATACACAAACATTCATGTCACTCACTGTTTTCTCAGTTTTCTATCACACACACACATATGCTTGCACACACACACTTACACAATTGCATTGACACACACTCTAGTATAGACACTCCCCTTGCCATGATATGCCCTTTCCCTCTCTCTTTGTGGATACAATATATATATATTCTATTTATGTTTTGAGTCCATATATATATATATGAGATGGTTCCTAATGAATAGAAATTATAACCAAATGTAATGTAATGTATATAGATATGTATATATGTGGGTTCAAGGATATATAGCCTTGTGTTGGTTCTCTTTCATGTACACATCCATGTACACACACACACATAACTTACATGTTAGTTCATTCCTCTTTTCATATAATGTGAACATGCATGAATAGGATGTGCCTTGATATGTGCTTGTGTTTGGCTTGTATAGCCTTGTGATTGGTGTGTGATTGCTAGATTAGGCTTGGTTAGGCCTAGTGAGACTTGTTAGACTTGTTTGGGCGAGGACTTGACCTAGGTTGACTAGTGTGGTTGACTAGAGTTGACCAAGTGTCGACTTTAGCCTAGTTTGACCTAGACAGCATGCAGATGCATTGTACATTTCATATATCACCCTCTGTATACATCTTGACTTGTGTTGCTCTAACTAGGAGTCAGGTATCTCATCTCGGACAGTACATTTACTTCAGACATTCAGATACGAGGCGAGTACATTCTCTGATCTTTTCATACTTGTCTGGATTTACATTCTTGCTCTAGATTACTGTACTTGATGCTGACACGATTGTTATCACGGATTAGTACTATACGGATCTCCTTTTGGGATGTTATCCCCTTGTATTCACTAGATACATATTGTGATGTGCGTTTCACTTCCATATTGTATTTATTGAATACCTATATCCTTGTATACTCCTTGTGCATATTGTACTCTCAGTATCACATGAGTCCCAGGGATAGACATTGTACACTATTGTATAACATTGTACAACCATTGTATAACATTGTACATCTATTGTATATTATTGTACATCTATTGTATAACATTGTACACTATTGTGCAAGATAACGTAACGGGAGTGGATCCTTGTGTCTTGATTGGGAAGGGGGGAGTAGAATTGGTTATGTACTCAAATTCTATTGTACAACATTGTATAACTATTGTATATGTCTATTGTACACCCACGTACAATGGAGTTACCATTGCATTTTCCTAGCCCATTTACATAACCAGATTGTACTCTAAAATCACATGTTCCTTACAGTTCTTACTTATCATATTTAGATATTTTCTGTTATAAAATCTCTACTACATTTCATATATCTTCTTCTTCAGCGTTTCATGTACTTTACTCTATTGCATGCTTTATATTTCCTAACTCGATATGAACTGCGTGAGATGTTTTGTGCTCGCTCCCGTCCTGACTGGACCTGTTGAAAATTTTACAGAGGATGATGAGGAATCCTGCACCCCCTTACTTGGAGCTTGCCTAGATGACACTCGCGACCTGGACCCCTGGCGAGGTTCAGGCAGCTGCTCAGGATGATACCTTGTATAGAGTAGATAGCTTAGACTATTTTCCTTTCATGTTTAGCTTATGTCTTTGTTTCAGAGTTGTATGTTGTAGAGATGTTGAGACTTGTTTTTAGTTTCTGTTGTACCTCAGTTGAGGATTTCCTTATCTATTTTATCGTACCATTTTCTATCTATAGATTGTGATTGAGTTATACCTCTGTGTTGGCCTCCTTATGGAGAGTATTCATATTATGTTAGTTATAGTCCATGACCTAGAACAGCGTTCTACCGCCGACACTGCGGCGTAGGCTGGACGTACCCACTTCTCGTACCCTTACTCTAGGGTGCGGGTCGTGACAAAAATGTAGATTGATTGACGCTCCCTTATAATTACGAAAAGATCCAACAAAGGTGATGAAATGTTTTATTAGGATTGTGCTCTAGATCAACATTATGTTGGAATTATTCAATAATTATGGGGCCAGACATGTAAAATTAATTGTGTTTGGGCTATCTAAATAATTAAGCCAAATTAAAGTGGTCTATTTGGAAAATTGGCTTAAGGGTATAATTGTCATGGAATTAATGTGTAGATACCGGAGATAATTCTAATTTAATGAGGGGCCAAATTAGAAATATCACAACACACATATCTATATATATGTGTATTCATTAGGGTTATGGTCCCCAACTCATACGGCCACCAAGAGAGGGTTTTCTCTATTCTCTTTTGTATTCCCATCAACAAAGAGAGGAACAAAGATTTCATCTTTGTTATTAAGGACCGTAGCGGGTTGGAAGATCAAACCCCATAAAGAGACGTGTGCTTCAAGATCCGTCAAGCAAAGACAATGGATTCAGGTACGCTTCCGCAATTTAATTTAAGTTTGTGTTCTTCATCTCATGAATCGACAGGGTACAATAAATTTCTAACACATTAGGCTTTCACTAAGACCGTAGCATAACAAAAGTTGGCCATATTAATTAATCAAACTGACCATCTAACAAAGTTTCATAAGATTATATGATGCCTCCCATGTCGAGAAATTATAGGGGATCAGGCCTCACCACGTGACAATGATGAATGGTGAGCCCGGCCACTAATATCTTAACATTTAGCATAATCTATTATATCATTACATTTCTCTTATTTTCTAGGTCAATTTTTTTAATGTTTTTGAAAGGAAAAAAATTCTTTTTTTTTGTTATATGCCAAGTGAATTTTTATATATTAAATATAATTTTTATAATTTTGTTAAAAAAATTATGCCAAGTGTCAAGATATTAGTAGCCGGGCTCATCATTCACTATTGCCACATGGTGAGGCCGAACCATACAATAATTTTTTATGTCATGTCAACAAGCTCAGGAAAAAGCTTTGGTCTAATCATACAATTCACCCACATTTCTAAATCCTGTCAACAGAGTAGATGTTGTTAGTCCCGGGGCTTGATCAAAGATGGTAGACTCGATGTCTAGATCAGAGGTTCAACAAACGTTCACCTTCTGATTATTCTCGAGATCTAAGAGGAACACTATAATATAAATCTGATTACAAAAGCAACAATAATCAGAAAGAAAATCTCACGTTCTTCCTCGCAATCGCAGTTGCTGACTGACAGAACTGAGTTCAGAAAATAAATCTCACGTTCTTCCTTGCAATCGTAGTTGCAGACGGACAGAACTGAGTTACAACTCAAATGAAGGAGAAGAAAGAAGAAAGAAAAAAGAAGAAGAAGAAAGGTTCTTGCTGGGGTGATTAAGATCACCGTTGCTCAAAGCAAGATTCGCCCCACCACGATCTGCTTCCAGGAACCAGCAAGTTTACGAAGAACTTCTGGAACGCTCATAAGTCAAAATTTGAGACTTGAACGGGCTTCCTGGACTTTACAGACTCCCTTAACTCTCTTCTTGGTGCATCTTTCAAAGGAGGCCAAGGGGCTCTATTTATAGAGTGGAGTTGAGACTTCACCTCTTCTCCTATCCGATGTGGGACTAAAATACCAATACTCAAAAATAGAGTTTGATATTTTAGATCATCCCACAATCAGCATAGAAGTGTGCCAGTCCACGCCTACCCCCCGAACACTTCCGTGCATGCACGAGACAACCTGGAGTCCGTGTCCGAGTCTGAGTCCGTACAACAAAAATCAACTTGCATTCTTGTTGGATTTAATCCTTTTTCTTTCTAGAAAAATACTCCCATATGGCACAAACTTGTGCCCCACTACACCTCATGTGCACACCTCAACACAAGCAATACATTATATTGAGATACTCACTATTTGGTACAGCCGATGTGGGACTATCTTTTCTAGTCCAAAGGTAAAAACACCAACAATCCCCTATATATCTCAATATATGGGTTGAGCGTTCCCCATAGTGACAGCCCATCATGCATTAGGAGAGATGTCGCTACGACTTGAATCTTCCCGCATAGGTTAAATAACAGTATGATACAAGAATGGACTGTCTTGAATTCTGCACCATAACTGCAATTCTTCCTACTCACATAATGACATCAACTGTGCTTCTGGCTGCACATTGAAGGCCTTGTGCCAGCCTGGTTTTAGTATATAATTTTTGGGCGTCTACAAGTTTACCCTCAAGAGACGGCCTGATATCTCTGTCCATACACTATTGGTGAGTTCTTTATAAAGAGTCATGGCATGAAGCATTGCGCTTCTTTGCGGTGCTACGTCGCTATGACATGGCTTAAAGCCGAGGCTTTACCCCACCTGGGTACCTCATCGTAGTGTCATACTACTGTAGCATGAGGTCACAGGCCTCTTTGTAGTGCCAAACTACCCAGCATGAAGCCTTGCGCTTCCGTGCGGTGTTACGTCGCTATGACATGGCTCGCAAAGCCGAGGCTTTACCCTACCTGGTACCTCTTCGTGGTGTCATACCACTGTAACATGAGGACATCGTCCTCTTTATAGTGCTGTCTACCTCTTTTTATTACGATTATCATACAACATTAGGCTACCTGCCTATTTGCGGTGCTACTCCGCTGTGACTTGGCTTACAAAGCCGAGGTATTACCCCTACCTGGGAACCTCATGGTGGAGTCACCCCACTGTAGCATGGAGTTACACTCCTTGTAGTGCTGCGCTACCGTGCTTTCTGTAAAGCACTCCAGGCATTCACTCTGCCTGAGAACTCACTAAGGCATTTAAGCCAACCTTCCCACAGGATCTGTTTTCTGCAGAAAATAACAGTAGACAACAGTGGTTGTAGGTCCGTAACCTCTCCATGTCACAGAGGACAAGTATCCACTGTTCCTGATATTCTTCTGGTTAATAGTCCTCCCTTGAACCAAAAGCGAGATGCCTAGTAGATTTCTCTTTGAACTAATAGCATAAAACTTTATGGTAGGATTGTAATAACACAATATCAGAATACCTTCAAGCCCATTTTACAAGCTGTCATCGACCAGCTGGCGCTTAAGGCCCTTGGTGAACGGATCTGTCAAGTTCTTCTGACTCCGAACATCAATCACTGTAATAACACCCCTTTTGATGAGATCGTGTACTGCCCTGTGCTTCAACCGCACAGTCCTCTTCTTCCCGTTGAAGAGGTCATTTGATGCCACCGCCGCAGTCACCTGATTGTCGCAGTATATCGGTATCGTCGGTATTTGCGTCCCAACCACTGGAAGATCATACATGAGCTTCTAAAGCCATTCTGCTTCCTCCGCTGCGGTATCAAGTGCAAAGAACTCAGATTCCATGGATGACCGCGAGAGCATAGTCTGCTTCTTCGATTTCCACGATATAGCAGCTCCATCCATTGTGAAAATGTATCCACCTGTGGTCCTCTCGCTCTCCACTTCTGAGCACCAGTTGACATCACTGGAGCCTTCCACTACCGGCGGATCTTCGCTGTAGTACAGTGCATATGTCTGAGTCTTCTTGAGATATCTCATAACTCGTTTCATAGCTTTCCAGTGCTCAATGCCTGGGTTGCTCGTGAAATGACTCAGCATTCCCACAGCGAAATCTATGTCAGGCCTTGTGGCAGTAGTAGCATACATCAAACTCCCGATTACGCTTGTATACTCCAGCTGCCTGACGCTTTCCCTTGAATTAGGCTTCAGTTTCAAATCACACTTGTACGACGTATTGATCCCTGGAATATCCTGATATCCGTAACGAGTGATCATCTTCTCAACATAATGAGACTGTGACAGCGCTAGTCCAGTATCTGTCCGGATGATCTTGAGTCCCAAGATAACATCAGCATCCCCCAAATCCTTCATACTGAACTTCGTCGAGAGGAACTTCTTTGTCTTCGTGATACAGCTTATATCCGTACCTAGGATTAGCATGTCGTCCACGTATAGACAAACGATGACTCCTCTTCCATCAGCAAACTTCGTGTAGACACACTTGTCTGTTTTACTGATCCTGTAGCCATTTGACCTTATGACTTTGTCAAACTTCTCATACCATATTTTGGGAGCTTGCTTTAAACCGTACAGATATATTACCAACTTGCAGACTTTGTCTTCAAGACATTTGATGACAAACCCTTCTGGTTGTTGTATGTAGATCTCTTCGGTCAGCTCGTCATTCAGGAATGCCATTTTCACATCCATCTGATGTATCACCATCTTATGTATCGCTGTGAGAGCAATCAACATTCTGATGGTGGTTATTCGGGCTACTGGAGCATACGTGTCAAAGTAGCCGATCCTCTGCTTCTGAAAAAATCCTTTGGCCACCACCTGGCCTTGAACTTGTCAATAGTTCCATCTGCTTTCATCTTCTTCTTGAAGATCCATTTGCATCCGATGGGTTTCGCTCCTTCAGGAAGATCAACCAACACCCAAATGTTATTTGAGGTGATGGAATCAATTTCATTGTCAATCGCCTCCTTCCATAAAATATCATCTCTGGTCTTCATCGCCTCATCATAGGTAAGCGGATCTGCTTCCACATGATAGGTGATGAAGTCATCTCCGAAGTTCTTCGGCCTCCTCGCTCGCTTCGACGACGGCTCAGCGAGTTCTGGTTCAACCGTTGTTTCAACAACAACATCTTCTTGGACTACTTTTTTATTGAAAACTTCAGTTTCTTGCGCACCCTTATTGTTCTCCGGTTTATCCGTAAGAACAATATTCTTGTGCCTTGCAAATTTGTCTTTAAAATATTCAGCATTGCGAGATTCGATGATATGATTTGACTCAATCAAGAAATCTCCGAGCATCACTCTTCTCGACATACCCCAAGAAGATCGTCTTCGTAGTCCTTGTCCCCAGCTTCTGAATCTTCAGATCTGGAAGCTTCACATAAGTCAAACACCCCCACACTCAAATGACATTCAAGTTAGGTCTGACTTTGGACTAGAGTTCATGAGGAGTTACGTCCGAAGTTGCATACGGCACTCTATTTAGAATAAAAGTGGCCGTCAATGCAGCTTCTCCCCAGTAGCATTTAGAAAGACCCGCAGTTAGCAGCATTGAGTTCATCATTTCTGTCAACGTTCTGTTCTTCCTCTCCGCTATCCCGTTAGATTGAGGAGAATACGGAGCAGTAGTCTCATTGATAATTCCATGTTCTTTGCAGAACGATGCGAATTCATGAGACCTATACTCTAAATCTCGATCACTTCTGAGTAGTTGTAGATCGGTTTAACGTTCAGCTTCAGCCCTGAAGTCTCTGAACTACTCGAATGCTGCATCCTTCTACTTGAGAAGTCATGCGAACGTGCACTTCGAGAAACACTTCGAACCGGCCTCTGTGGAGAATTGATAAAAGTCACAGATATCTGAGTGTACTAACTCCAGATGATCAGTACTTTAGTTCAATCGTCTGAGCAGCTTTCCAACAGTCTTGTATCTGCACAGACCTTAAACTCCTCTACCTCCTTACCCCCATATTCCGAAGATAAGGTCCCGGTAGGACAGCTTGAGTCTGCTTCTGTCATAGAACAACTCTCAGTCCACTCAATGAAGTAACTTCATCACCATCAGCAGAAGTTCGAACATTCTTTTAGCACCGAACATCTTGTCGAAGCATGTTCCTCGCCAAGAAATTACCATCTGGCTAGTACGAATGTCCATCTTTCAAGTCTATATCAGATAACAGACTTTCTGAGATCAGATCGCCAAAAAATCTCTGGTACGTGCAACACGCATTCCAGTGTCCTTGTCGGTGGTTAATAACCACTGTCTCGATCTTCAGAACTTCTGCTAGATATATGTTCGCAATCGAGACCTTCGTCATAACATGGCTCGTTCTTGGTGAACAGATCCTTTGAGAGCACACGTGGTCAGATGCACTAGTGTCAGACCACTAGTCAGCTACCACGCTAAATAACTCAACCTGTGCAACAATAGCAACCAAGTTAAGTAATCAAAATAACCAAGTTTAGCTATACCTGCTATTTTGGTTTGGGCTTGGATTTGTATTCACTCATGTAGTGGCCATTTTTGTCACAGTTGAAGCAAGTCACGTGGGACTTGGACTTCTGTTGCTTGAACGAAGGACCGTTCACTTTTAGATTTAGTGGAGTCCTTCTTCTTGTGATGAAAAGCCACCTGCTTCCCCTTGAACTCTCTTGTCTGCACCAAGTTGGCCTTAGCCAGTTGTTTGGACAGAGAATCCATCTTCTGTTGAGATCGCATTTCGTCCTCAACGTGGATCTCTTGTAGAAGATCTTCCAAGCTAATGTCCAGCTTCTTTCGATACATTCTAGCATAGAAGTTGCTCCAACCAGCATGAAGTTTCGAGACTATCCCTCCAACGACAAACTTGTCGACAAGGGGCATCTTCTCGTCATCTAACTTCTGGCGCAACTTCAGGAATTCCTTTACTTGAGGTAGCATCGCCATCTCGTCTTCGTAGAGCCACTTGTGGTACTTCTCGACGATGAAGATTTTGGAACTGTTCTCATCATCTTCATATAGCTTACCCAAAGAATCCCAGATCTCTTTGGCATTCTCCTTCTTGGAATATGACTCAGCCAGAGAGTCTTCCATAGAATTGAGAATCAGCAGTTTATATATGCTGTTTTCTCTCTTCCATTTGCTCTGCTTGACGAGTGCAGCAGCAGTAGCATCGACAGTTCCTCCTTCTGGAATCTTTGGTTCATCCTCAATCAACACATGGTCTACGTCCACGAGTTGAAGATTAAGGGTAACCTTCCTCTTCCAGATTTGAAAATATTCTCCGTCGAATTTTTCCAACTTGTTAAAGCTGGTATCGATGAGAGAAGCACGAGAGTTTTCAATCTACAAGGATCTTGCTTTGAGATTGTTAGTCTCGGGGCTTGATCAAAGATGGTAGACTCGATGTCGAGATCAGAGGTTCAACAAACGTTCACCTTCTGATTATTCTCGAGATCCAAGAGGAACACTATAATATAAATCTGATTACAAAAGCAACAATAATCAGAAAGGAAATTTCACGTTCTTCCTCGCAATCGCAGTTGCTGACTGACAGAACTGAGTTCAGAAAATAAATCTCACGTTCTTCCTTGCAATCGTAGTTGCAGACGGACAGAACTGAGTTACAACTCAGATGAAGGAGAAGAAAGAAGAAAGAAGAAGAGGAAAGGTTCTTGCAGGGGTGATTAAGATCACCGTTGCTCAAAGCAAGATTCGTCCCACCACGATCTGCTTCCAGGAACCAGCAAGTTCACGGAGAACTTCTGGAACGCTCATAAGTCAAAATTTGAGACTTGAACGGGCTTTCTGGACTTTACAGACTCCCTTAACTCTCTTCTTGGTGCATCTTTCAAAGGAGGCCAAGGAGCCCTATTTATAGAGTGGAGTTGAGACTTCACCTCTTCTCCTATCCGATGTGGGACTAAAATACCAATACTCAAAAATAGAGTTTGATATTTTAGATCATCCCACAATCAACATAGAAGTGTGCCAGTCCACGCCTACCCCCCGAACACTCCCGTGCATGGACGAAACATCCTGGAGTCCGTGTCCGAGTCCGAGTCCGTACAACAAAAATCAACTTGCATTCTTATTGGATTTAATCTTTTTCCTTTTAGGAAAATACTCCCACATGGCACAAACTTGTGTCCCACCATACCTCATGTGCACACCTCAACACAAGCAATGCATTATATTGAGATACTCACCATTTGGTGTAGCCGATGTGGGACTATCTTTTCTAGTCCAAAGATAAAAACACCAACAGATGTTCTCATTGTAAACCATCATAGATACTCTTTATCATATTAACTAGTGTAGTAAGATGTTCTCATTGCAAACAAGTACATAACCCACGAGTCATGACACATTATAATGTTTGTAAAATAAATTAATATATGTTTAAAAGTAATATCAAAACAAAAGTCGTTTTACTGTTAAACCTCACCAGCGTCTCTATTTGCAGTTACTTTGTATATACAAAACTATACCCCCAAAAATTGTAATGTCTATGATGCCCCCCTCCTATGAAATAGTGACACTCTGCGGCAGCCAATTTCCGGGCAACACACTCCTCTGTGGCGGTTTGCTACTCCGAGACGACAATCGGATCACAGTTGAGTCATCATCGTCCGCCAGTTTGCCCTTCAGCTGCTCCATGCCGGGAACTAACACTCTCTCAGCCCATTCCTCGAATCCGACACCACTAATCCAGACGCTTCCGACCATCCGATCGAGCACGTCGTCATCAATCTGAATCGATCGCCCGCTGCCAACAATTGCATTGAATTTTTTCGATATGGACTCCGAAATTCTCCTCCTCAGAGGGCCAAAGTCGACAGGCTTGAACACAACCGCACTGTCCACGGAATGTACAAAGTCGGAGGCCGATGATGTGGTGGTGTGTTTGATCGCAAGCCGCACATGCTCTTGTTCATGTTCTACTGTGAGGTCACTGGAATTCCACGAGCTCTCACCACCATCTTCGTCTCCGCTACCACCAGCTGCAAGGTTCAAATCCAGCGACAGTCCCAATCCATTAGGTTCCTTTCTGCGTTTCCCTGGCTGGTCAGTCTTCGACAGCCACTCTGGTCGGCGCTTTCCTCCACTCGATAGCTCCAATTGCCAACCGCAATCTGCAGAGTTTAGTATCTTTTCCTCCACTCTGAGGACAGAGTCTTCCATCGTATTCTTGAGCTCATCCGGCAACCAATTGGTAGTCAGGACGAAGATTGTGCTACCCAAGCTGACCTCCCTACCATTCGAATCAGGAAACCGGCCCCTATCGATTGCTCGTCTTATAGTCCCTCGCACTACTGTGTCTGCTTGATCGATGTCTTCCAATACAATTACCGAGAATGGATTCTGGCGTATGGCCGAGGCTATGCGGTCCAGCGGCGTCTTCCCACGGAAGTTGGCATCTGATTCTCCATCATCCACATCAGTTCTTGGACTGCCAAGGGAAATTGTAATAGCTCCAGTGCCAAACACCAGCTCCGACAATGCAACTGCCATCTTTCTCTTCCCCACCTTGTCGGGCCCTACAAAGAGTAACCATGTATCGGCCTTAGGCATGACACCACGTTTCCCATTCCCGGACTTGACCTGCATGATAGCAGTGGAGACAGCCGAGGCCGCATCGGCCTGCCATCCAACCTTGTCTATTAGACCCTTGAATATCCTTTTGAGAGAGTCAGAATCCTCAAATGACGAGACTTTATGACCCCTTTGGTCTGATAACTTGTCCTGCTTGCACTCTGGGAAGTTTCTGATCCTATCCCTGTGAGCATTTTCCCATGATGAAGTCTCAGGAGGCTTCGAGTTTCCGAGAACTAGATCGGTCTTCACAGGGCTTCTGGGTGGGCTTGCAGGTTGCCCCAGTAAGTTCACAGTTTGAAGTGGTTGCCGGTCTTGACCGAGGGAGAAATTCGGTTGGAGTGACCCCGGATTGGAGTCGGGGTGGAGACGGGAGCAAGTCTCTCGCCATCGCTTCAATAAATCTTCTGTATTCTCCTTCCATTTCAGCTCATCACTCTCTTTGCTCTATAGAAATAACCAAAATCGTTCCGATTCAACATAGTTGTAAATAGGAGCTGTAAACTTGCAAATTAGGAAACAAATGCAAACCTGAAACTGATCTGATGATTGTTTTGTATCACTGCTGGGAGTCGCAATTTGGAGCCACTTAGGCAAGGTTGGCCTTGGTTCACATCTCCAATCGGAAGAAGACTTCTCAAACTCCTTTGCCACGAGCTTGGCGAGCTCACGCTCGTAGCTCTCTGTACATAGAGAACATAGCATCTGCCTCTGAGAAGTGCCGACGGTGGTGGTTTCCGATGGTCGCCTCAGCGGTATGGTTGTTTGTTTAATTGGTGGCGAACCCTTTGGCAGAGCTAGGGCCTCGACTGAGCTGCTTAGGATCCCATTCTTCCCAGCTGGGCTGCTTAGAATTCCAGTATTCCCAAGCCTGAAACAATCCTCAATCCATCACTAATTTTATTCGTCATTGTTTTCAAGTAAAATGAATTAGCAAGTACGAAAGACCAAAGAACAGAAATTTCCTAGTTTTATCGTTGTATAGCCTCTGGTTGATAGATTATGAAACAAATTGGCAAGAACAACTCATGTCAGGTGACAAATTTTATAACCATGGTAATATGCATCATTGCATTGTACACATATATTCATCTAAGAAGGGTTTTTTTGGCGGCCATCAAATTCTTCCAAAATAAATATCCGAATTATATTGATTCTCAACTCCAAATTACTTACTCTGAATTACTATGTTCAAAACAAAGTAGAACAATTATGAATTCAAAAAAAAAAAAAAAAATCAGTAGATTATGAATGCATAAAAGAAGGGGAAGAAGGAGAAGAAGCACACCTTGGAAACAATCCGGGAAGTGGAGATTTTGGGGCAACCGGAACAGCCTGAAGATCCCATTGGCTCTCCATGGTAGGATGATAGACCTGACACCTCAAGTAGGTAGCGCATGCGGCCGTCCCGACCAACCAAACGCGGCCTCCAGCAGTCTCCACGAACCTCTTCACAAGAGACCCCATCTCTGCCACTGCGGCACGACCCATCTCGGATATGATCTGCTGCTGGATTTTAGGCCCCTCCACGAGCCACTTGAGATCCCCTAAATCGATCACCAGCCCCCGGCCGCCCCGGCCCTCTATACCGGCCCCCAATTCTCGAATCTTGGATGGAATTTGCATCCTATCGGCAAGCGATGCAAATTCCTCCTCCAGAGACAGAACCTGGGGCGTGCAACCGAGCTCGATTGTCTTGATTCTTGCTATGACCTCCTTCATCACAGGATTCAGATCAGTGTCCCCGACCAGCACCGGGTTGTGCCTCTTAGCCCTCATCATAATCTCTACAACCTTATCGACCTCCTCCTTCCTCCTCGAGCCTCCGTCAACCTTGTCGAGCTGCTGCTGCCTCTGCTGTTGCTGCTGCTGAAGTCGCGGATTTAAGTAAAGATTCCGCGGCGCCGCGGGCGTCATGAGCCTGGCAGGAGCAGGAGTGGAAGGAGAAGCAAGCGGAGGAGCGAGGGAGTGCTCTATAGTGGCCTTGACCGCCGGACTGGAGAAGCTAGCCTCCTTCATGACCCTGCTGACCCCCGGGTCGTCGAGAATCGACACGACGAGCTGGTCAAGATCGACCTTGACGGCCAGCAGCGGGCTCTGCTGCTGCTCGGGGCAGCCGCGGCGCTGGTGCGCCTGGGCGCGCTTGAGCGCCGCCATAAGCGCGTTGGATATAGGCGGGGGGTGGTCGGGCGAGGAGGGCGGATTGACCGCCGGCAGCCGGTCGAGAGCGACGGAGAAGCAGAGCTCGAGGGCCCTGCACTGCAGGGGGTGGGAGGAGTTGGGGTGGGACCGGATGCATGCCTGCCTCAGAAGGCCGCCGGGGGACGAGAGGAGCGTCGCCGCGACGTGCAGCGGGGTCGTCTGCCCGTGGCTGCGCTTGGCGGCCTCCGCGATCGAGCTGCTCAGTACGGCCGCCGCCTCGGGGGCGAGGGTCTGCTGAATTGTGCTCAGGCCGGCTCTCATGACCATATAAAATCAACTCTCTCTCTCTCTCTCTCTCTCTCTCTCTCTCTCTCTCTCTCCGTTCTTCTTCTTCTTTAAGATGGAGATGAGGTGTAGGAGGAGGAGGAGGAGAAGGGCGTCTTGGAGAATAATACCAACTAGAGTGATGCCAACAACCGCGTTGTTGTCTTCTTTTTCTACAATCAATTTTATTTGGGATGAGGACGAGCGAAGAGCGTCAAAGCGAGGATAGATGCGGCCTTGCATTAAATCATGGTAACCATGACTGTAGAGTAGTTGAAGTGAATGGAGGGGAATTGGATCTTAATAATAATATAGGAGAGGAGGGAGAAAAGAAAATGTTTCAAGGGAAAAGGAGGAGACTCCGTGAAAAAGAAGACTTCACGCTTCGCTTTTACGAGACAAAAAGTTGCCCGGCGACTTTTCGTCCAACCTTTTATTACGGGCAAGTATCGTTTGGAAATTTGCAATTCTGCCGTACCATTCTGATTAATTCACGCGGTGCTACTATACAATTAGCTCGAGAAAACTTTGAGAGGCATCAACGGACAAGTGGACCTCTTCTTTTACTTTTACTTTGTAAGAAGTGTGAACATAAAATTTGAAAGATTTTTTTTAGGGGCACCACCACTTCTACTAGGGGGCAGCCCAAATTTTTTTGAAAAAATTACAAGTTTGCGGTAGGTTTTTGTTACTAGGAGGCAGCCCAAAATTGACTATAAAAGCCAAACTTCTTTTATTTCTTCTCTTCCTCAACTCTTTACTTCTTTTCCTCCACTCTTTTTTTCTCCTCCTCATAGAAACCTAGAATTAACCTAACCTAGGTGAAATTGTCCCCCCAACTAAATTTGTTAAAGATAATAGTGTCAATCACTTCTCCCATTTATTTGTAAGTCGTCGAATTTATTTTTGTGTAATGTTTTAACCTAAATTTTACATATAAAAGTTGAATTTTGTGTCTAATGTAGAAAGAAATAGAAAATGGAACAACCCGGACCATCAAATGCTGGATACTCTCCTCCCACAACGTACGAAGAACACTTTGATGCATCGGAAGGCCTCGTGGTAAACTTTATTTCGGATGGAAAATCAGATTTTGACACAGAGGACTGCCACTTCTCTGGCAGTCCCTCTCATGGATTTGGACTGCCAGAGATGTGGCAGTCCTATATATGTGAGGGACTGCCACATATGTGACAGTCCTATAGATGTGGCAGTCCTTTTGACTTTTAACTTCTATTGTAGGAGTTGCGATCTTCCGATGTTGCGGTACATGCTCCAATTGCAACCGATGTAGGGCATTTATTTTGGACCGATCTTTCGTTTCAATCAAGCGACGATGCGGTACAATGGTGTCGAGAAGTTGGACGAAAAAACAACTTAGTTCTAGTGATATCCAGATCGTGCCGAAATCGCCCGGGACGACACAGTGTGATGGTTGGCTGTGAAAGAGGTGGTGTGTTGAGATCGCACAAGAAGGACACAGTTATCCAAAATAAAGTTCCAAGAAAGAAAGCTGAAACGAGAAAATGTGGTTGTCCATTCACGATCCAGATTAGAAACGAAGAAGAAGGGAAGTGGTCAGTACAAATGAAGAATGGAACCCACAATCATGAGATTGCCGAGACACTATTGGGTCATCCGTATGTCGGACGGTTGAACCCTACGGAGAAGAAGATAGCCAAAGACTTGTCCACTTTCGGTGTTGCATCGAGACAAATATATTCAGTCATACGGCATGAAGATGAGAAGAACATGTCTATGATGAGGTCAATATACAACGCCCTATCTTTTTCGAACGCTATCCGGACCAAATCAAGAATGGCGATGCAAGAAGTGCTGAAGTTGCTTGCCGATAATCATTACGTTGAGTTCCATAGAAGACATCCCCAGAGTAATGAAGTAGTTTCAATCTTTTGGGCTCATCCAGATTGCATAAGTCTGGCCAGGTCTGTTGCCGACGTGTTGGTCCTTGATTGCACGTACAAGACCAACAAGTTCAAGATGCCTCTCCTTTATATTGTCGGATTCACCTCTACTCGAAAAACAATTCCGGTGGCATTTTGCTTTATGAAGAGTGAAAAACTTGAAGACTACACATGGGCATTGGAGAAACTGAAAACACTTTACATCGGTCATACAGAGCCGTCAGTTCTTGTGACCGATAGAGAGTATGCCCTAATTAATGCTATTCGTAATGTTTTTCCTCAAGCGGATACATTGCTATACACTTGGCCTGTCAATCGTAATATTCAAGCCCAATGTAAGTTGAAGTTTCAAAAGGAGGAAGGTAAAATTGACATGCAAAATTTTTAAGAATTCTTCAATGACTGGAATTGTGTGTGGCGAGCCTCTACGATTGACAGTTACGATGCCATATGGTACATGTTCAAGGAAAAGTGGGAGGCGAAGGAGCCGGTATGCATTTCATACATCAAAGATACATGGCTTGAATCGCACAAAGAATACTTCGTCTTAGCATGGACGAATTTGGTGAAGCATTACGGCACGACAACTACCAACCGTGTCGAAGGAGCACACTCTGTAGTGAAGAGACAACTAAAATCATCTCTCGGCAACTTTGTCTCTGTTTGGCAAGCTATACATCTATTGGTAGAGCGGACGGTGAATGAAATTAAGGCATTATTTGAGATGAGCTTAAATATAGTCAAGCATGAGCATAGAAAGGATGTACTGTTAGATGCTTTAGTTCGCATGGTATCTCACACGGCGTTGACATTAATATGTGATGAGATTGAAAGGTCAAAGTATGTCGGGTTTGATCCCCAGGTTTGTGGGTGTGTACATCGACATACACTGGGCCTCCCTTGTGCACATCAGATTAATGAATATCGTCGTGAATCCATTCCTATTCCAGTAGAAGCAGTCGATCAACGTTGGAGGCAGTTGTCTATGATGCCTGTGGTGAAGACGGACGATGATTTCTTCTCTTTGACACAAGTGAAACTTCTCCACGCAAGGTGGTTAGCCTCAGTAGCAGCGGAGTGGCAGTCCATTGAGCTTAAAATCCAAGAAATTGTATGTCCGGTCACTACTAGAATGCATGAGCCGACCGTTGTTTCCAATCCTAAAGGCAGGCCTCAAACAAGATTGACTAGTTCACAGAAGAGAAGGCTGGAGTCAACTAGGAGAGATCCATCGTACTTTGAGCATGTTGAACGAAGCTTACAGCAAGCTCCGCCCGCACGGAAGGGCAAGCTTGTCGTTCGCCAAAAAATAGAAAAAATTGACCTCCCAAGAAAAGATACAGTTGTAAGCCAAGCAATGAGTTTGTATATTGACAAATTTTAACCTGCGCTTCGAAGTTACATTTGGTCTATTGTCGATATCCCCGGTGATGGCCATTGCGGATTTCATGCCCTTGCAAGGCATCTTGGTTATGATGACAAAAACGAATGCAGAAGGGTGAGACAGGAGCTGTACGAGGAGTTAGAGACTCGTCTTCCATTCTACTCCCACATCCTAAGCGAAAAAACCGTTGCAAGTTTGTTGTTAAGTATCCCTTGTACCGACAGTGTTACCGGGACAGAACACTACATGTCAGTCTCGTCTGCCGACTATTTATTTGCCAATAGGTACATGATACCTGTTGTACTTATCTCGCCGGATATTAACAATACATTCTTTCTGATGTGCGCTCCTCCGACAGACCACGGAGTGTCTAACCTATGTACTATAGGTCTGATCGGGGATCACTTCGTTATACTAAAGATGATCGCTCATTCTCCAATTCCTCCACCTTCAACAGTTTGGTACAAAAGAGCACCGGTCGAAGCCATCGCTTGGACCACACCTTTCGTTGACCAGATCAACCATTGTAAGAAGTTGTTGAAGATTGAGGAGCCAAGAGACTTATCTGCTGACCACTACGATGTCGAAATCGACTAAGTATATATATATTTACAGTTTGATATTTTGTATATGGAGGACCACTTTTGTATACAGTGAAATATGAAGTCCAGTAATATATATGGAGTAAATTTTGTATACAGTGAAATATGAAGTTCAGTATGTTATACGTGTCTACCTGTGTGCTATCTGTGTTATATGTGTCTACCTGTATGTTATTTATGTGTTTACATGTGTACTATCTGTGTTATATGTGTTTACCTGTGTGCAAGTATGTGTGGCAAAATATACTAATTTGTTAAAGTATCAGATCCAGTATCAGGACTGCCACCCCCTGGCAGTCCTACATTGAATTAGGACTGTCAGGGTGCTGGCAGTCCTAATTAAAAATTGTTGTTATATAAATGGTCATTCTCCGTTGTTTTAGCACGGAGAATGACCATTCTCTGTGTAATTTAGCACAGAGAATGTCCATTCTCCGTGTAATTTTCACGGAGAATGGCCAGTATCAGGACTGCCACCCCCATGGCAGTCCTACATTAAATTAGGACTGCCAGGGTGCTGGTAGTCCTAATTGAAACTTGCTGTTACAGCAAGTATCAATTAGGACTGCCAGCACCCTGACAGTCCTAATTTAATGTAGGACTGCCAGGAGGGTGGCAGTCCTATTTGTAAGTCACTGTGATGAGAGTTTTAAAACTCTCTATCACAGATAGTTTCAATTAGGACTGTCGTCCTAATTGAAACTTGCTATTATATAAATGACCATTCTCCTGTGTTTTAGCACGGAGAATGGCCATTCTCCGTGTAATTTAGCACGGAGAATGGTCATTCCAGTGTTAAAACGCAGGAGAATGACCATTCTCGAGAATGACCATTCTCCGTGAAAATTACACGGAGAATGACCATTCTCCGTGCTAAATTACACGGAGAATGGCCATTCTTCGTGTAAATTAAGACGGAGAATGGTCATTCTCCTGGGTTTTAACACTGGAATGACCATTCTCAGTGTAAATTAAGACGGACAAGTATTAGAAACACGGAGAATGCCATTCTTCGTGTTAATTTACACGAAGAATGGTCATTCTCCTGCATTTTATGGTCAGTTAAAACTTTGGAGGGCGCCATTCTCCGTGTTAATTTATTACCTCTTCTGGTGCCAAATTGTCAAGTACTTCACGAATGGAAGCCAGTATTTGCCAATCTTTGGTTTCCACCTGGGCCGGCCTCCATCGAGCCACTCTAGAAAGGTGTTTAAAATAGTTTGGGTTCAGGTCACCCTGCCTGAGCATCGGAAAGTGCTCGTATATCCATACCTATTCAATTTATAAGTTAATAGTCACAAAATATAAACAACAAAATGAAGTATACGAGATTAAATTGTTGGAAGTTTTCTTACATGTAGCAGAGTCTGGCATCCGACAATTGTCTTAGTCCTGACACAGGATGCGATGCCGAGCTCGCGGTAAAGATAGGCGAGAATACCGCTACCCCACGATATATCAATGAAGTCATCCACGGACAATAAATTGAGCATGTACCTCGCATGTATCGAGGTTCCGGACTTGTCTGAAATGCCCACCGTTCCTAGGACGAACAGCATGTAAGCACGGGCCACCGTGTCGACCAACTCATCATCATCTTCATCCAATTCCATATTCGTGAAGTGCTCCACCAGAAATGACAGAGAAATTCCATATGATTTCTTGAAGCCGGGGAGAGTTGTAAAACTAGTTTCCTCAAGTCCAAGGTTACTGTCACGACCCGCACCCTAGGGTAAGGGCACGAGAAGTGGGTACGTCCAGCCTACGCCGCAGTGTCGACGGTAGAATACTGTCCTAGGTCAATCACCTAACAATATAAAGGAACCTGTACAGTATATACTCTCCGAATGGAGGTGACATAACATAATACAATCTCAATCACATCTAGGGTAGAAGAATGAAATATAGATAGATAGACAGTAACTCAAGAGAACAGTACAATAGATGAAATAAGTCTAAGTGTCTAGGATAACATGACATCCAGAATGTCAACCCAATATACAAAATAAGTCTAAGAGTCTATATAATCTCAACATCTCAAAATACAACTCAGAATGTGAGACAAAATGATAATATAGAAAAGACTGTCTAGCTAAACTAGCCTAGACTACTGGGGCAACATCCTCAGCTGCAGGTGGATCCTGCTGAGGGTCCACAACATAAGTGTTATCTAGTCCTGCTCCATAATAGGTAGACACCAGGGCCTCATCCTCATCCTCTGTAATATTTTCAACAGGTCCAGTCAGGACAGAAACGAGCACAATACATCTCACGCAGTTCATAGTATGATAGGAAATATAAAGCATGCAATAGAATAAAATACAGAAACTGCTGAAGGAAGATACATGTAGTAAAAGAGATAGCTGTAAAAGAAATATCTACTGTATATAGAGAGCTGTAAGTGGCTAGTGATGTAGAGTACAAGATAGGCATGTGAATGGCTAGAATTTATACATGATTACACTACTGAGTTTGCACATAATTACACTACTTTGGAATTATTCACATGTCCACTTCTACTCCCCCGTTTCCCCAATCAATACACAAGGATCCATGTTAAGATTCGTGATAAGCCCATAAATGGGTGATATATGAGTGATTCATGAAGATTCATGAAGGCTCGGTGATCATGAGAGTACATGAGTCACTAGCTGATACATGAAGATTTATGATAATAGAAGCATGAGATACATGATGTAAGTGAAACACACGTGACAAAAGTATCTGATGCTCCCGAGAGGGATAACATCTCATGAAAAGATCCATATAGTACCAATCTGTGATAACAATCGTATCAGCATCAAGTAAAGTAATCTAGAGCAAGAATATAAATCCTGGCAAGTATGAAACGGTCAGAGAATGTACTCGCCTGATAACTGAATGTCTGAGGAGGAATATACTGCCTGAGGAGAGGTGTATGGCTCCGAATCAGAGCAATACAAGTCATAATGTATCCACAATGGTAAAAATAGAGTATACAATGCATACTACATGATTCTAGGTCAATCTGGTCAAAAGTCAACTCTTGGTCAACTCTAATAGTCAAACTAGGTCACAGGAAATCATACTAGGTCACAAGAAATCAAACTAAGTCAAATAAAGTCAAACAAGGTTAAACAAGGTTAGTCAGATCTAGGTTAAAGTCAACTCTTGGTCAACATTCTAGTCAAACTAGTCAAGTTATCTAGGGTTTTGGTCAACAATGGTCAGACTAGTCAAATACTAGTCAACATGATCAAGCTAGGTCAAGTCTAGGTCAAACTTAGACTAACTAAGGTTTTGGTCAAACATAGACTAGTCAACAAGGTAATTAGGTCAATCTTGACTAATGGTCAACTTCTAGTCAATCTCTAAGGCTAACACAAATCATGACACAACTCTTAAGTATTTCTCTTAACCCCATACATATCTTAATCTACATAGGGCTATCCATATAACCCATATGGTCAAACTTAATCAACTAGTTAGGGTTTAGTCAAACCTAGTCAACTAGTCCTTTTAAGTCTATCCAAGTCAATTCCAGGTCAATTTGGTCAAGGTTGACCCATGGTTGACTTTGGTCAACAATGGTCAACAAGGGTCAACAAGCCAACCTAATAACCATAGGCTCGTAATTAGGTTCCATAGGCTAATATCATATAGGTATCTATCACTATACAATATATATATATATATATATATATATATATATATATATATATATATTTATGTGTGTGTATATATATATATATATATATTTTTTTTTTATATATATATATATATATATATATATATATATATTATATATATATATATATATATATATATATATATATAAATATATATATATATATATATATATATATATATATATATATATATATATAAAAATATATATATATATATATATATATATATATATATATAAAATATATATATATATAACTTTACATATATATATATATATACAAATATTACTACATAGGCCTATAGCCTAGGTAATACTCACATATCCTATAGTTTATATATATAGATTCAATATATTATCTAATACTATATATATATAACATATATATATATATACAAAACTTATATAACTACAATACATATATATAGAGAGAGAGAGGAAGGGAGAGAGTGCATGAGAGAGAGGGAGAGACAGTGAGACCCACTGGACACAGGGGGGGTGTTCTGAAATCTCAGAAACTGAGTTTTGGGAACACACTCACACACACAAAACACACATATATATACCTATGTATATATACACACATATCTTCACAAATACCCACGTAAATATACCCAATTCCCATCTACACACACACATACATATATACATGTATATACAATACTAATACATATTAATACATGTATATATAACATTAAAAACCATTTTGAAATTCGTTTTTTGAAAACTGGAAATATCCCAAATTCTGGAAAAATGTGACTGTGGATTTGTACAGTGGGTAAACCCAATTTCGACCTCAAACCCGACCAAGGTCCCTAATACTTGGTTGGTAAACGGGTCCCACAGTGTCCCCTAGCATCTATGGTGCCTGACACAGAGTCTAGACACGACACGACGTGTCCAACTCACTTGAAACCCAATCGGGTAAAGACTGATACACACACATATATACAGTATCGTGCACGTGTGCAACTCACTCTAGGACACGACACACACACTCACGTGTCTCATGCTTGTGCACGAAGGTTCACCTAGGGGTTATGCATATGTCCAAGTGCCTGTCCCATGTCCACGTCACTCCAGGACACGGTACGAACACCGTATCAGTCGAGGAAACTCGACTGATACACGCTGCTATGCGCAGCATCGTGCAGCGATGCAAGTGCCTCATGTTCGCGACACAGGACACGACACGTCTCGTGCTCGTGTCCATGTGTTCGCCACATGATGGGCTACACACTCGTGTCACCACGAGGTGCCCAAGTATCGTGTCCGTGCGACACGATACGCACAAAGTTGGCCCCCGCGTGCGTGTGCACTGTCAGTACACGACCAGTGCACGTGTCCTTGTGTCCTCAATAGGACAGGAGAGTGTCTCAAACTCGAGGGGGGGCTTGTCAGAGGTTGCCCCCTCCTCTGTGCCAAGTGGCACGTGTCCACGTGTCCTACAGTGTCCGCAATTAGTGTCGGGTAGCAGGACAGCGTGTACAGTCTCGTACACGCGTGTCGAAGGGTCGTGTGCTCCACACGTGGCACGTAGAGCCTTGTGCTCGTGTCAGTGGGTAGGTGGGGTGGTTAGGTTCGTGTCTAGGTTTCTGTATCGTGTCCACGACTCATGTGGACACGACACGAAGTGTCAAACAGTAGGGTTTTACAGTGTGCACAGTGTGGTGTTATCAGTGTGTTCGTGTCCTGTTTTAGACACGGAAACAACTCGAAGTGTGCTCAGTCAACTAGGGTTGTGTCCTATATGTCTAGGGCTACCCAAAAATATATTTTGTTTTGGAAAATAACAACTTTTATTCCTAAGTGGCATTTCACCAAACACTGTAATTAGAACACTGACACGTGTCCGATACAGACACCAAACCAAATCTATTTCCTACCGAACTTGACCTACAGTTCCATGGTACCTAGATGCATGCAACTATGAAAAGAAAACATAATATTAATGGGTTTTAGGGCATGTTACCTATGAATGCAAAATCCTCAATAATAGGCCTATTTGAATAAAAACCCCCTTCAACTCCCAATGTCTAAAGCTCCACAAATCCTTGCTAGCAAGCCATAACGAGTATCCTCTAGTGTAGGGGAGTCCAATGCAAAAGACTAGACCCAATTTGGTGTTGAAATGGTTAAATGGTGAAGGATTGAAGTTGTAGGAAAAACTTGATTTTTGTGAATGAAAAGAGGCTTGAATGAAAAGGGGGGTGTGCATATAGGATGGGGGCATGGGTTGGCTGCCATGGGGGGGGGGGGGGGGGGGGGGTAGGGGGTAGATATTTAGGGTCCCCTCCACCTTGCTAACTTAGCCCCTAAGGCTTTGACTAAGGGAATAGATATTTAGGTTCTAAAATATCTAAAAAGTAAGATATCTAGATATTTATCAAACCTAGATATTTCTAAAATAAAGTTAACATCTAACATTAGTCTTCTAGGTTAGTGGCTAACCTCTGGATTAGTGCTAAACTAGGTTAGGAGCTAACATGACACAAATCAACTAATTAAATAATAATAAATCACGTAAATCTAATAATTCAAATAAATCCTAAAAAATTACCAAAATACCCTTTAGGCTAAAAAGTGCTAAATTGGTATCCTAATCACTTGCTTAGGCTTACATGGTCATGGTAGTCTCTAGGTTATGAAATCTCTAGAGTTTACACCAGGGTTATACTAGTAAAATCATAAAGTCATAAGTCGTGACTTAGAAAATAGTTTTAATTAACTAAAAATCACCAAAAATCATATCATGACTAGAATACCATTAATAAATAATAAAAATAATAAATTTTCAAAAAATACCCCAATTTCAGAAAACTGGGTGTTACAAGTCTACCCTCCTTAAAATAATTTCGTCCTTGAAATATAGATGGTCGTACTCCTCCTAGTCAAACCTCCAACAATCAGGGTCGAAGCTACTACCTAGCAACATACAAGGTCAATAAGTAAAATACGGGTAGTAGACCTATACTGGGTCATGTCCAAAAATTGGCTGGCAGTTTTAGGCCATAAGGTGTCCTTAATTCAAATCGAAATCAAAAGTAACTCAATGGGGTAAATCAGGATGGAGTCTCGGGTCAGGAAAATCGTACTAAGCAAATGAAGCACACAATGGTATGCCTGAGTGGGATACTAAGGTCATGGGTGTAGAGTGTCATGTCTAGGTCATGTATGTGAAGTTAGTTTTTTGAGAAAACTACTAGTCTTGTGCTCCTAATTTAAAAGTCACGGTAATGTGCCTACGATGATCATAATTTAGAGTGGGAAAGGTCTATGGCCTAAATTGAACCGGAAATTGTGATGCAATAGTGGTACAAGGGGGACAGGTTAAATGGAATAGTCTGTGGTCTCATCTAGGTGCACTAGTCATTCTAGATCAAGACTGTCCTATGGTATCAAAACGTACAAGCAATCTAGGGTTTCCTAATTGGGAAAGTAAGGGAACAACAATCATCAAGGCTATAGGGTCGTCTACCATCCTATATAAAAATTGGTCATTAACAAGTAACTGAGAATCATTAAAAGGTTTACTATTCCATAAAGTGGTAAAAATTAAAAATTTAGGCACAAACAATCACAAATAGATTTTAGTCTTGACACGATCTAAGTTGATCAATTTCAGGATAAATCGAGATTTGGGCAAGATGGAAAATCAATGAAATCAAGTATGAGCACGAGCATCCAATGATGAAGATCCAGGTCATGATTAGATTTAATTCAACTGGATATGAATATGAGGTTCATAGGCGATAAAAATAATTCTAAGGAGAATTATCAAGGCTGTTGCGGATAAGATTCTAGGGCAAGTTTAACTATGTCTCCATCCACGTAGATTAATATATGAAAAAGCGAACCAAAATGCAATAGGTTGATCAGACCATCATGCGCCGGTTCTGATTAGATAATATGTTAGTGGGTGTACACCCAATAAAATATGTCATGATCAAGCTCGAAAAGGATAAGCTTGTAAAACTAAGGATAAATTTATAGCATAAGATATAAGTAAGGGTGGAGATGATGAAAGAAAATACATAGTCCAAGATCCTTAACCAATCGGGTCAAGCATTCAAGATAAGGTATAAGGTTAAGTATTTAAGGATTCAAGCAGAACACCATCACATGCCAGGTCGAAAGAATTGAGCCAAGGTGGATCTCTAATTGAAATAAGAATTAATTTAGTATCATGGTAGAGGTTATAGTTTAGCCATTTGACCAGAAAATCATATCAAGGAAATAGAGTACAAGGAGACGGGTTTTAGTAGGACATGGAATACCTACATGAAGGTAGGCTAGTCTAGGTCTTACATGTGAAGTTTGTTGGGAGGTAACAGCTAGTATTATACTCCGAATATCCAAGTCACGGTAATGGACGTCCAATGATCTAGAATAGAAAGTGGGAGTTCAAGACGTGACAATTGATGCAAAAATAAAGAAGATCAAGTTAACGCATGGAATAAAATTAATTAGGAATCCAGAAAAATAATTTAGGAACACAGTCCTAGGGATAGATAGGCTACTAGATGAATATAGTGAAGGTTCGATCAACCAAAGGTCAAAGGTTAGAAGGTCTCAATAAAGTCTTGATTTGAGGAAATATCGAGTAATTCAGGTTTGGGATACAGCCGCATAGTTTAGTAGAAAAGAGTTTAAGCAAGATGCAAAAATTAAAGGGGACAGTCCATTTCAAGGGAAAGCAATTTGTAAGAGAATTAGATGGCAATAAACAGAGGAGAGTTTTCTCATAAATGTGATTGAGTACCTTTAAATAAAAGATATTAATCTAACACAAAGAAATTAAAATCAACAACTTCAAAAATTTCAAAATCATCAACTAACACCAGGATTCAAAGTTCCACAGTGAATCCTTCAAAATCAAATTCAATCAAGGGAAATGGAGTTTAAATCGTAATTCAAAATGAGATTCTCAAGGGTCATCCCCAGAATCTCTCAAGGTATCCTAACAGTGATTGAGTATCCTCTCTCACTAAGCCTATTCCTCAAATCCTATCACAGGCTGTAGTGATACTCTAGTTCGAATATCACTACATAAACTCGACCTGCATGGGCCACTACTAAAAACGTGTCACGACCCGCACCCTAGGGTAAGGGCACGAGAAGTGGGTACGTCCAGCCTACGCCGCAGTGTCGGCGGTAGAACGCTGTCCTAGGTCAATCACCTAACAATATAAAGGTACCTGTACAGTATATACTCTCCGAATGGAGGTGACATAACAGAATACAATCTCAATCACATCTAGGGTAGAAGAATGAAAGATAGATAGATAGACAGTAACTCAAGAGAACAGTACAATAGATGAAATAAGTCTAAGTGTCTAGGATAACATGACATCCAGAATGTCAACCCAATATACAAAATAATCTAAGAGTCTATATATCTCAACATCTCAAAATACAACTCAGAATGTGAGACAAAATGATAATATATAAAAGACTGTCTAGCTAAACTAGCCTAGACTACTGGGGCAACATCCTCAGCTGCAGGTGGATCCTGCTGAGGGTCCACAACATAAGTGTCATCTAGTCCTGCTCCATAATAGGTAGACACCAGGGCCTCATCCTCATCCTCTATAATATTTTCAACAGGTCCAGTCAGGACAGGAACGAGCACAATATATCTCACGCAGTTCATAGTATGATAGGAAATATAAAGCATGCAATAGAGTAAAATATAGAAACTGCTGAAGGAAGATACATGTAGTAAAAGAGATAGCTGTAAAGGAAATATCTACTGTATATAGAGAGCTGTAAGTGGCTAGTGATGTAGAGTACAAGATAGACATGTGAATGGCTAGAATTTATACATAATTACACTACTGAGTTTGCACATGATTACACTACTTTGGAATTATTCACATGTCCATTTCTACTCCCCCGTTTCCCCAATCAATACACAAGGATCCATTCAGGTTATGTTAAGATTCGTGATAAGCCCATAAATGGGTGATACATGAGTGATTCATAAAGATTCATGAAGGCTCGGTGATCATGAGAGTACATGAGTCACTAGCTGATACATGAAGATTCATGATAATAAAAGCATGAGATACATGATGTAAGTGAAACACACGTAACAAAAGTATCTGATGCTCCCGAAAGGGATAACATCTCATGAAAAGATCCATATAGTACCAATCCGTGATAACAATCGTGTCAGCATCAAGTAAAGTAATCTAGAGCAAGAATATAAATCCTAGCAAGTATGAAGCGGTCAGAGAATGTACTCGCCTGATAACTGAATGTCTGAGGAGGAATATACTGCCTGAGAAGAGGTGTATGGCTCCTAATCAGAGCAATACAAGTCACAATGTATCCACAATGGTAAAAATAGAGTATACAATGCATACTACATGATTCTAGGTCAATCTGGTCAAAAGTCAACTCTTGGTCAACTCTAATAGTCAAACTAGGTCACAGGAAGTCATACTAGGTCACAGAAAATCAAACTAAGTCAAATAAAGTCAAACAAGGTCAAACAAGGTTAGTCAAATCTAGGTTAAAGTCAACTCTTGGTCAACATTCTAGTCAAACTAGTCAAGTTATCTAGGGTTTTGGTCAACAATGGTCAGACTAGTCAAATACTAGTCAACATGATCAAGCTAGGTCAAGTCTAGGTCAAACTTAGACTAACTAAGGTTTTGGTCAAACATAGACTAGTCAACAAGGTAATTAGGTCAATCTTGACTAATGGTCAACTTCTAGTCAATCTCTAAGGCTAACACAAATCATGACACAACTCTTAAGTATTCCTCTTAATCCCATACATATCTTAATCTACATAGGGCTATCCATATAACCCATATGGTCAAACTTAATCAACTAGTTAGGGTTTAGTCAAACCTAGTCAACTAGTCCTTTTAAGTCTATCCAAGTCAATTCCAGGTCAATTTGGTCAAAATATATACATATATATATATATATATATATATATATATATATATATATATATATATATATATATATTTTTATATATATATATATATATATATATATATATATATATATATATATATATATATATATATATATATATATATATATACATACATATATATATATATATATATATATATATATATATATATATATATATATATATATATATAACTTTACATATATATATATACAAATATTACTACATAGGCCTATAGCCTAGGTAATACTCATATATCCTATAGTTTATATATATAGATTCAATATATTATCTAATACTATATATATATAACATATATATATATATATATACAAAACTTATATAACTACAATACATATATATATAGAGAGAGAGAGGAAGGGAGAGAGTGCATGAGAGAGAGGGAGAGACAGTGAGACCCACTGGACACAGGGGGGGTGTTCTGAAATCTCAGAAACTGAGTTTTGGGAACACACTCACACACACAAAACACACATATATATACCTATGTATATATACACACATATCTTCACAAATACCCACGTAAATATACCCAATTCCCATCTACACACACACATACATATATACATGTATATACAATACTAATACATGTATATATAACATTAAAAACCATTTTGAAATTCGTTTTTGAAAACTAAAAATATCCTAAATTCTGGAAAAATGGGACTGTGGATTTGTACAGTGGGTAAACCCAATTTCGACCTCAAACCCGACCAAGGTCCCCAACACTTGGTTGGTAAACTTGTCCGACAGTGTCCCCTAGCATCTAGGGTGCCTGACACAGAGTCTAGACACGACACGACGTGTCCAACTCACTGGAAACCCAATCGGGTAAAGACTGATACACACACATATATACAGTGTCGTGCACGTGTACAACTCACTCTAGGACACGACACACACACTCACGTGTCTCATGCTCGTGCACGAAGGTTCACCTAGGGGTTCTGCACGTGTCCAAGTGCCTGCCCCGTGTCCACGTCACTCCAGGACACGGTACGAACACCGTATCAGTCGAGGAAACTCGACTGATACACGCTGCTATGCGCAGCATCGTACAGCGATGCAAGTGCCTGTGTTCGCGACATAGGACACGACACATCTCGTGCTCGTGTCCATGTGTTCGCCACATGATAGGGTACACACTCGTGTCACCACGAGGTGCCCAAGTGTCGTATTCGCACGACACGATACGCGCGAAGTTGGCCCCCGCGCGCGTGTGCACTGTCAGTGCACGACCAGTGCACGTGTCCTCGTGTCCTCAATAGGACACGAGAGTGTCTCAAACTCGAGGGGGGGCTTGTCAGAGGTTGCCCCCTCCTCTGTGCCAAGTGGCACGTGTCCACGTGTCCTACAGTGTTCGTAATTAGTGTCGGGTAGCAGGACAGTGTGCACAGTCTCGTGCACGCGTGTCAAAGGGTCGTGTGCTCCACACGTGGCACGTAGAGCCTTGTGCTCGTGTCAGTGGGTAGGTGGGGTGGTTAGGTTCGTGTCTAGATTTCTGTATCGTGTCCACGACTCGTGTGGACACGACAAGAAGTGTCAAACAGTAGGGTTTTACAGTGTGCACAGTGTGGTGTTATCAGTGTGTTCGTGTCCTGTTTTGGACACGGACACAACTTGAAGTGTGCTCAGTCAACTAGGGTTGTGTCCTATATGTCTAGGGCTACCCAAAAATATATTTTGTTTTGGAAAACAACAACTTTTATTCCTAAGTGGTATTTCACCAAACACTGTAATTAGAACACTGACACGTGTCCGATACGGACACCAAACCAAATCTATTTCCTACCAAACTTGACCTACAGTTCCATGGTACCTAGATGCATGCAACTATGAAGAGAAAACACAATATTAATGGGTTTTAGGGCATGTTACCTATGAATGCAAAATCCTCAATAATAGGCCTATTTGAATAAAAACCCCCTTCAACTCCCAATGTCCAAAGCTCCACAAATCCTTGCTAGCAAGCCATAACTAGTATCCTCTAGTGTAGGGGAGTCCAATGCAAAAGACTAGACCCAATTTGGTGTTGAAATGGTTAAATGGTGAAGGGTTGAAGTTGTAGGAAAAACTTGATTTTTGTGAATGAAAAGAGGCTTGAATGAAAGGGGAGGGGGGTGTGCATATAGGATGGGGGCATGGGTTGGCTGCCATGGGGGGTAGGGGGTAGATATTTAGGGTCCCCTCCACCTTGCTAACTTAGCCCCTAAGGATTTGACTAAGGGAATAGATATTTAGGTTCTAAAATATCTAAAAAGTAAGATATCTAGATATTTATCAAACCTAGATATTTCTAAAATAAAGTTAACATCAAACATTGGTCTTCTAGGTTAGTGGCTAACCTCTGGATTAGTGCTAAACTAGGTTAGGAGCTAACATGACACAAATCAACTAATTAAATAATAATAAATCACATAAATCCAATAATTCCAAATAAATCCTAGAAAATTACCAAAATACCCTTTAGGCTAAAAAGTGCTAAATTGGTATCCTAATCACTTGCTTAGGCTTACATGGTCATGGTAGTCTCTAGGTTATGAAATCTCTAGAGTTTACACTAGGTTTATACTAGTAAAATTACAAAGTCATAAGTCGTGACTTAGAAAATAGTTTTAATTAACTAAAAATCACCAAAAATCATATCATGACTAGAATACCAATAATAAATAATAAAAATAATAAATTTTCAAAAATATCCCAATTTCAAAAAACTGGGTGTTACAGTTACTTGAGACAAACTTAACGATCTTCGAGTACCATTTTATGGATTTTTCATTTCTGTAATGTTCTTTGGTCATGACGCGACCGATAACTGGTAGCTCCAGTATCTGGTAGACGTCGTCATGTGTAATGGTCATCTCCCCACATGGGAGATAAAACGTGTTGGTCTCCGGGTGCCATCTCTCCACAAAGGCGGATATCAGGGCACTATTCATTGTCCTATAGGCATAATCTGACAAATTATGCAAACCGCTCGGTACGATTTTAACCTGGACGGCCTCCGATAAGCTTCTAAACGGCCAAGACACGGTTTTCTTCCCGTGACTCACAGCCCTAAGGATACGATAGGTCCTCTGTATATCAAACAACATATAAAAACATAAAAAATATGAAATACATATAGATATCATATACTAAACTTGTAGCTTACAAAAGTAATGTACATACTGGGTTCTTCCATATTGCATATACAATATGGTTCTCAAAAGAAGCCAACATTGAGCCACCTGGCGGACGGACATGCGGCTCAGAAGGACCGGCCTCCTCAGATGGAGGAGAACCACCTTGACATGGAGGACGACCATGCGGCTCAGAAGGACCGCCCTCCTCAGATGGAGCAGAACCACCTTGACGTGGTGGTACGAGTTGGATAATTGTCATGTCGTCGTCATCACTGGAAGAAGGAGAAGGAGTACGAGCTCGTTGCTTCGACCGAGCTTGTGGTCCCAGTGGCGGTCTCCGTGTCCCAGACCCACCTTGGCGTGCCGGTTCGGAAATTGTAATCGGACGTTCAAGAGGACGTTCTGCGCGTTCCTTCCGCTTTGACGCGGTGGGGCGTATTCTTTTTGGTGCGTTCGGAGGACTGTTACCCCTATAGAACAATAGATTATACGATCGTATAGTTAATAAATAATGCAAACTAAAATAGAACTATTATCCCTTATCCCCCACCCCCAGACCACAACTAAAACTGAGTACAGTAGGACTGCCAGGCATGTGGCAGTCCAATTGCACACAAGGACTGCCACAGTCCTGGCAGTCCTCTATTGAAAGAGGACTGCCAGGACTCTGGCAGTCCTTATTTACATGTGGACTGCCACATGCTTGGCAGTCCTACTGTACTCAGGACCAACAAATAAACAACTCGCTAGTTTGTCGTTTTCTAGGGTTAGGGTTTGAAGAAAAATTGTGGGTTTGTTGTGTTCGAAAATACCATTCATAAACCCTAAAGACATTCTAAACCTAAATTATGAAAAGTTTTTAGATAATTAAAACTATTCTAGGGTTTCAAATAGAATGTAGAAAATTATAGAAGAAATTAGGGAAGAACGTACCTAGAATCCGATTTCTTCGACTTGCGTGTCATCTTGTCGAATGTAGGAGTGTTCTTGAAAGAAATTTGGTGGAGGAATTAGGATTAGAGTGGTGGAGGAGAAGAGACTAGGGTTTTGGGAGAGGGAGAGAGAGCTCTTCTTTTTTTTTCTTTTGGAGGAGAGAGAGAGAAAATTGGGGTTTGGGAAGGAAATGAGAGTTTGGGGGTTGGGCTGCCCCCTAGTAAAATGTGGGCTGCTCCCTAGTAAAATCTCCACTTTTTGGGCTGCCCCCTAAGTAAGGGCTGCCCCTAGTAGAAGTGGTGGTGCCCCTAAAAAAAAACCAATTTAAAAATGAATCCATTTGTCAGACAAAGGAGATATCAAAATTCTGTATCAAAATTTTACTCCAATTAGTCTGATTCCAGTAACTAGTGTTGGATGTGTCCACTTTTGTGGTGAAATTATTTATTAGATACTTATGTTGCGTTTGGTTCATTGTAATGTAATCGTAATGGAATTGGATTTATAATGTAATTGAGTTTGTAATGTAATGGAATTACAATTACATTACTATGTTTGGTTGAAGCATGTAATCAAACCATGTAATGTCATTTGCATTCATATGTTTGGTTTACCATGTAATGTAATTAAGTTTCTAATTTAATATTTTTTAAATACAACATAAAATTTAAAAAGTGGATCACTAAATTTTTTTAAAAATTTAAAAAGAAAAAATAAAAATAAATAATAAATAAATAAGGGAAAATGTTTTGTTTTATGCTAAAAGAAGACCAAAAACGAAAAAAATGACAAAAAATAAAAAATACAAAAACTGACAAACGAACAAAAACAGAAGAAAAAAAAAACCAAAAATGAAAAAAGCGATAAAAAAGAAAAACGACAATAAAAAATGTGAAAACCATAAAAAGTGACCAATAATGATAAAAAATGACTAAAAACAAAAAATTTGACAAAAAACAACAATAAATGAAAGGAGAAAAAGACGAAAAACGACAAAAACAAAAAAAGGGCAAAAAATGAGCAAAAACGACCAAAAACGACAAAAAAGGATAAAAAAGATAAAAAGAGCAAAAAAATACAAACGATAAAAAGGAACAGAAATGACAAAAAATAAAAATACGAAAAAAGACCAAAAACAGAGAAATTTAAAACGAGCAAAAAATGACAAAAAAATTAAAAAACTTGCAAAAAAAAAATCCAAAAATGACAAAAAAGGGAACAAAAACGACAAAAACAACAAACAAAAAGAAAAAACGAGCATAAACGAAAAAAAAAGTAAAAAAATACCCCAAAAAAGCAAAAATGATTAAAAAAAAGCGACAAAAAACGTGCAAAATCGACCGAAAATGATAGAAGACGATAAAAACGTGAAAAATGGTCAAAAACGTACAAGATCGACAAAAATAGATAAATAACATGCAGAAATGGCAAAAAATGTGCAAAATCGACAAAAACGATAAAAAGGTAAAAAATTGACCAAAAACGATAAAAAAAACGTACAAAAAGCGTACAAATAAAGCAAAACCAATAAAAAAAGTGCAAAACCGACAAAAATGTACAAAATCGACAAAAAAGATTTTAAAGTGCAAAAGCGACAAAAAAATGGCCAAGAATGTGCAAAAACGACCAGAAATCGAAAAAAAGGACCCAAAACGAGCAAAAAACGACAAAAATAAACAAAAATGAACAAAAATGACAAAAAACAAACACAAAATCGACAAAAAAGATTTAAAAAGTGCAAAAACGACAAAAAATGGCCAAAAATGTGCAAAAACGATCAAAAATCGAAAAAATGCCCAAAACAAGTAAAAACGACAAAAAATAAACAAAAATGAACAAAAATGACAAAAAACAAAAATGACAAAAAAAAACCAAATACTAAAAAAAGAGGCAAAAAACGAACAAAAACGACAAAAAAAGGGCAAAACAACAAAAATAGGACAAAAACGACAAAAAACAAACAAAAACAACAAAAAACAAACAAAAATGACAAAAACGAACAAAAACGACAAAAAAACGAAAAAAAAAACAAAAAAGGACAAAAATGACAAAAAATAAACAAAAACAACAAAAAATGAACAAAAACGACAAAAAAGGACAAAAACAACAAAAAAGGACAAAAACGACAAAAATAAACAAAAACAACCAAAAACGAACAAAAATGACAAAAAACCGACCAAAAACGAATAAAAACGACCAAAAACGACAACAAACAAACAAAAACAACAAAAAATTACCAAAAACGAACAAAAATGACAAAAAAGGAAAAAAAAGACAAAAAATGATCAAAAACGAAAAAAACTGAACAAAAAGACCAAATTATAGCATACCAACATTCCGCTTAAGTTGAAATGTAATTGCGATTACATAGGTTTTATGATGTACTTGAGTTTAAAATAAACTGATGTAATGTAATCAAACTTGTAATCGCGATTACATTACATCTAATTTTTTTGTCCAACCAAACACCCTAGTTAGATTGACAACGTAATGCCAATTACATTACGTTGTCCAATCCTGCAAACCAAACTGGCCCTTAGTTGGTGTCGATGAACAACATGATTGACTGGATTGGATTTGATTGTTAATGGCTGGAGTTGCTTCCTGAGTGTTGGACTATAATTAATGTTGATCGGCTTAATTATAAGAAATTATTAATTATAAAAAGTTTTGGAGTCAGATGTAATTGTAATTATTTGTTGTACTAGAATTTGTATCTCTATATATATTTGTGAGATGAATACACAATTAGTTCTTTCAGTTCTCTTTGGTATCAGAGCTGATCGTTGAGAAGAAGAAAAATTATGCCGTGTAGCTCTTCTTGAGCCACAAGCAACCAAGCCGGTCATCAATCCAATGTCTACCACCGCCTTTGACACATGTCGTAGCTCTTCTCTCTCTCTCTTATTGATCCATAAGTAGCCTCCTTCCATTGTCGATCACCGATTTGATGTCCACCTGATTATCCGATGGATGCAAAAATCCATGACAACAACTCTCATTTAATATTGGAGTGTTGCTGGATGAGAAGAATTATGATCTATGGGCACCTCCTATTGAGATGCACATAGCCGGAGTAAGAAGATAGATATCTTTGTGGCTCGATTATCTCTCCGACCAAAGACGGTCCCACGTATGATGTTTGATACTCCGAGGATCAAAAAGTTAGGCATTGGCTTCAATCCTCGATGCCAAAATTGATGAAATGTTATATCTATTTGCTGACTGCAACGATAATATGGAAAGCCTTGAAGACTGCTTCCTTTGATGACAAGAACGAAGTGCGAGTTTACACCCTAAGCAAGAAGGTATCTCGCCTCCAACAGAATGGGAGGCCCCTTTCTACCTACTTTGGTGAACTCTCTGAAATTTTTTAGGAGTTGTATCGCTATAGTAACGTGGCCATGAGTTGTGATAAGGATAGCAAGATCAAGAATTATAATAGTGCCACCGTGTTTACCTTTTTCTAGGGGTCTTGATGACCAATTCAAACAAGTCCGGGTGAAGTCCGGTGTGTAACACCCAGTTTTCCAGATGAGGGTAATTTGAAATTTTATAATTATAATTATTATTTAATGATATTTATTTCATATTATGATTTTTAGTGATTTTTAAATTATTTTAAACTATTTAAATTCATGACTTGTGGTTTTGATGTTTTGCTAGTGAAACCCTAGAGACTGTTTGACCTAGAGCCTAACCATATGATTATGATATTTTAATGTCATTTTTGGCCTAAGAATATTTTTGCATTTGACCTCTTTGAATTATTTTGATATCATTTTATTATTTATGATATTATTTTGGGGTTATTTGAGTCGGGTTCGAATTTCAACTCAATCCGACTTGAAACAGGGACCCGGGGGTAGTTTGACTCTAGTGGGACCCACACACTAGTTAGGCATGGCCCACATGATATTAAATTTAGTCCACATGATAGAAATATTTTATTTAGAGGTTAGACTAATTATTATGGATAAGGTTAGTGTGATTAGAGACTTTAGAATGACTAAATTAGCCCCAACCAATTAGCCCTTTTCTAATACTCATAGAATAGGTTAGTGGGGGCATTTTGGACCTTACCATAATAGGACAAATAGGCCCATATGGCCAGCCACTTTGGAAGAGGATAGGCTCAAGTTCATTTCATTATTCTTATCCACACTCTCTCTCTTGTTCTTCCCCAAATTTCTAGAGAGCAATCCCTTGCAATTTCTCCACCAAATCCTTCCATTTCGCCACCAAATCTTCTTCTTTCCTTCTCCATTCTAGCCAAGGAGGAAGCTACCCAAGTTTGGGAGGATTCGGAGCTCGTTCGTGTCCTTTTAGAATCTCTACGTGTCGGTGTCACTCCGGGAAGGCTTTTCTTCGATTCGATCTACCGGGAGGTATAAATCCCTTCTCCTTTTTATTTCTGTAATGCCTGTTATTCGTATTATGTATTTTGGAAATACGTGTACGTATTTTCTTGTATTGTTCCTTGTTTAGTTTTCTTGGCTTGGTTTAACTCTTGGTTTGGGTTGGTTTGGTTTGGCCGGCTGGTTGCTTGGTCCATCATGGACCAAGGTGAACCCCCTACCTACCACCAACCCATGATATTTATTTCCCCACCAACCTTCTCTCTCCTTCATAACTCTCATTTATTTCTTCTTCTTCTTCTTCTTCCTTCCTCCCCACAACTCCCCAACCCTTAGGCAAGTGCAACTTGCTTCCACAAGAGAACTCATTTTTATGGTTCCATTAGCTTCTTCTCATGATTCTAAGACACATTAGAACTTGTCATTTTCCATTTTGAGGCTTTGATTCTTGTAGATCTATAATTTAGTATTTTCGGATTTTGGTGGTTTTGATCTATCAAACTCCCTTGTTTTCAAATTTTTATGGTTCCATGTTGTAGATAATTTTATTCTACCCAATTTTGACCTTTGGAAAGTTGGATTCGGACTTGTTTTGATCAAGTTATGAGCATTTGGAGTTTTGGGTTCCATCCATGGAGTTCTTGCAGTTCTTGCTGTTCTTGCCCTTTGGAGAAGACAGTGAGCAGTGTGCTAGCTTTTTAGCTTACGCCGTTGACTTGTGTACGCTGCTCTTTAGCGAGCGTACGTTGCTTTTCGTACGCTGCTCTTTAGTGAGCGTACGCTGACTTGTGTACGCTGCCCTTTAGCTTTCGTACGCTAGCCTTCGTACGCTGCTGTTTAGTGAGCGTACGCTAGCCTTCGTACGCTGCTGTTTAGCGAGCATGCGCTAGCCTTCGTACGCTGCTGTTTAGTGAGCGTACGCTAGCCTTCGTACGCTGCTGTTTAGCGAGCGTGCGCTAGCCTTCGTACGCTGCCCTTTAGCGAGCGTACGCTAGCCTTCGTACGCTGCTGTTTAGCGAGCGTACGCTAGCTTTCGTACGCTGCTCTTTAGTGAGCGTACGCTCACCTTAATACGCTGCCTGTTGGCAGTGTGTCTTGAGCGTACGCGTGCCTTGGTACGCTAGCTTAAGCGAGCAAGGCGTACGCTGGCCCTTTCGTACGCTAGCTTGAGCGTACGCTGACCTATAGCTTGAACGTGCCCTTGTGTACGCTGACCCTTGCGTACGCTTCCCATTGGAAGTGTATGGATCCTTTGGTACGCAGACCTGGGCGTACGCTAGCCTGAGCATAGCCTGGCTTGAGCGTAGCCTGATTACCCTTGATCTTTTATAGCCCTGTAATATTGATATTTTATTAGATATTTAACATCCATTTTATATCCTTACGCCTTTTGACCTGAACTTGATAATCATGAATTTATTTGATATGTTTGGAATTGATAATTGAGCATGACGTGATAGTGACCCGTAGTGGTGCACTCCTGACATAATGACCTGACATGATCTGATAGTGGCCCGTCGTGGCGCACTCCTGACAAGTATACTTGACATGATGACCTGACATGTTATATCTTGATAAGCTGTTGCGACGGCTACCTGATATGACATGACCTGTATAATAACATGGACACCGTGGGCGATTGTGCGTGTACAAATAAACCAGTCCTGTCTTGCATCATGTCTAGGAAGGGAGCTCCTGAGTACCACGGTCAGGAGCACCTACTAAAATAGACTAAGGTTAATAACTAGATTAACACATTAGTCATGAAGAGATTTCCCAGCTACAGGCAATCCCGTTACCTGGGCACGCCTTGGGATCTGTAGCCTGCCGTCGAGTAGGGCACATTTCCAGCACACTGTCATGTGTTGCACCCTTCAAGCTACCTAAGGGTACATTCATTTCCTGGACAATGTACCCACCTGAATTCAACTCTAATCTTTTAACCCGGGGAACCTGGATGGTCTGCAGGGCTTGTGGCTGTGGAATAGTCTCACTGCATCTTGTTAGTAATTAGGCTTGTGACAACCCTAGTTAGTTAAAGTATCAAGCCGTAATTTTTGCTTGGCCGTGAAGTGATTGGATGGAGTCTAACCAGTCTAGTCTTGTCCTGAATCCTGTTCCAGATTATTGAATGACCTGAATGCCTGTATTTATTTTACCGATAAATGGTGAGAATTCCAAGCTCTGTTCAGACGAAGGGTTACAACCCCGGTCCTTGTTTGGTTTACGGGTTGTAACCTGGTTATCTGAATAGTTCCATGGTTATCTCGTCGTATATCATCATGATATGTTTCCTTTTATTCCAGTCCTTATTTTTATTTATATTTATATCTTGTGCTGATTGCTGGTTTTAGTTCTTAAGTGAAGCTTCCTTTGTGGCACTTGCTCTTTCTGGGGTCTGACCCAGCTGGTTTTGTATGGCCAGATTTCGGAGCAGCTCCAGGGGATCTACCGACCTTCCAGCCAAATGGTGAACACTAGAAGGAATCCTGGCAACGAGTGGGTTATTTTTGGCTCTCCCACTCTATTGTAAATATATTCTTTTGAGGCGTTTAGCCGGCGAGCACCTGTTTAGCTCGATTGTACTTTATTTACTGTCTGCCTACGGGCTGTAACATGATTAACAGATCCTAGGGTTGACCATGTATGACTAAACTCTTGCTAGTCCTAACATTTTGTAACGACTAGCTTCATGATCAGCTGAATATGTAATATTTGGGACGCCTTATTATTGTATATTTAATGATCATACATCTTGTGACTTTTACTTACTTTCTTGTGATTGAGACACTAGGCTTGTTCATGACCATAGGAGACTGTTGGCTTGTAGTAAACCCTCATGTATCTAGACAGCCGTGACCGTATAGCGAGATGGAATCCATTTCATATACGTAGCTGGCTATGTCTGCCCCCGCTCTCCAGTATTCTGGTTCTGGGGCGTGACATGGTTTAAGTGGTGGCCCATGCAGGTCTTGTAAATCAAGATATGTGGGGGTTTACCGAATAGATGTCTCAATCAGTATTCGTCCTTGATCTCTGCTCGTATCTTCTGAATCCCTGGATTCTTGTCCTGATCATATGCTTGTATCGTTGATCTGTCCTGGTCCTTCCTTATTGTTTCCTATGTCGTCTTCTTCAGCGTCATAGTACCTGACCCGGACGATCAGCAAGGCGGAGCACCTCCCGCGGACCAGCAGCAACCTGGAGATCAAGCCCAGCATTCCGGAGTAGCCTCCAGAGTCGTGCCTTCTGACGGAGAGCCACCAGTCCAGCCAGTTCAACCTGTAGAACATGATGACGGCACTTTGGTAGGACTCGTCAGGAACCTGATAGCTTCCCAAGATCGTCGTGGGGATGCCTTGCAACAGGCAGTGGCAGATGCTTTGACCCGGGGTGGTCATCAGGGTAACAACACGGCCAACAGCTTCAAGCGCTTGAACCCTCCATTCTTCGACGGTAGTGAAGATGCTATCGCGGCAGATGCATGGCTTCAGGACACAGAGGTGGTTCTAGAAGCAGCCAAGACTCCAGAGAACGAGAAGGTAGCCGTGGTGCGCCTGCAGTTGTTAGATCTTGTCCGCAGCTGGTGGGCAGCGCAGGCCGTTGGGTTAGCAGCACCCATTCCTTGGACAGTATTCAGAGAGAGATTCCAGACCAAGTATTTCGATGCCGTGGCTCGGTATGATCTGCAGACCAGGTTCACCAATCTGAAGCAAGGAGGCAGGACGGTCGATGGATATGCGGCCGAGTTTTCGAGACTCAGTCGGTTTGCTCCCACTTTGGTGGCAACCGAGTATGATAGAGCCCAGCGATTCCAGCAGGGACTGCACCTGGAGATCTTGTTAGCAGTTGAGCAGTTTGAGCATCAGACTTTTGATGCAGTCTTGAGAGCAGCCCGGAGGCATGAGTATACCTCCCAGAGGATCGTGGACAGGACCGGAGGTCGGAAGAGATCTCACGGCCAGATGAATCAGTCTTCAGCCCCAGTCCCGGCAGCCAGGGCTTTGACTATTGGAGCTCCGAGGCGAGCAGCCTCAGTGACGTCGGTTCAGCATTCAATCCCGACGTACCCTCAGCAGCAACAGCAGCAGAAGCAGAAGCAATCTTCCGCAGTGGGTTGTTCTCATTGTGGGAAGCCAGGCCATGTGGTGGCAGAATGTCGTAGGGTACAGGGATTGTGTCTGGCTTATGGAGCACCAGACCATAGGGTTGGATCCTGCCCGAACAGGGGTGGTTCATCCTCGTCCAACCTTTCTAGCTCTTCGCTGAGAGGACCAGCTCCGGTCCATCAGCAGCAGTATCCATTGCCGAGGCCCTTGCCGCCTCAGACCCAAGTGTTCCAGCAGCAGAACCCCCAGCAGTATGTACAAGTCCAAGCCCAGAGTCAGAGCAGGCAGCGAGGATTTCAGCAGAGGGGACCAGCACCCCGAGGGCACGGTCAGGCTATGGTGATGACCGTGGAGGAAAGATTGGCACCAGGAGAGGTAGTGGCAGGTACTATTCTCGTCAACTCCTTTCCAGCTTCAGCTTTATTTGATTCTGGTGCATCGCATTCATTTATGTCTGCACGATTCGCGACACGGGTAGGATTGGAGCCCGAGTCATTATCAGTAAGGCTTAATATACTTACTGGTAATGGACTTGTGGGAGTAGATAGAGTGTTTTTCTCATGTCGGATCGTAGTTAGCGGTAGAGAATTCCCCGCTAGATTGATAGAATTTCCGATGGCCGATTATGATGTGGTCCTAGGGATGGATTGGTTGAGGAACCAGTATGCTAGAATAGACTGCCATATTGGCAGGGTTGTTTTTAGCATTCCAGGAGAGCCGGAGTTTTCTTTCTCTCGAGGCGAGGTTGAGCCTTCTCCTCCGATATTGCGGATGGCAGTAGCAGCAGTTCAGTTGCCCAGGATAGTGGACGAGTTCCCAGATGTTTTTCCAGAAGAACTTCCAGGTATGCCTCCGGAGCGGGAGATCGAGTTCACTATAGACTTGATTCCCGGAACAGCCCCAGTGTCAGAGAGAGTCTACAGGATGGCGCCATCAGAGTTGGAGATATTGTACAAGATGATTGAAGAGCTTAGAACCAAGGGATTCATTCGTGCTAGTGGATCACCTTGGGGAGCCCCGATGCTTCTTGTGAAAAAAAAGGATGGTACGTCCAGGTTATGTGTTGATTATCGTACCTTGAACTCAGTGACAATCAAGAACAGATACCCTCTTCCGAGGATAGATGACTTGTTTGATCAACTCAAGGGGGCTTCAGTATTCTCGAAGATTGATTTGCGCTCAGGTTATCATCAGATCAGAGTCAGAGAGCAGGACATCCCGAAGACAGCTTTTAGATCGAGATATGGGCATTGGGAGTTCCTTGTTATGCCTTTTGGAGCAACCAATGCGCCGGCAGTATTCATGGACCTCATGAATCGCATCTTCATGCCTTACTTGGACCAGTTTGTGATTGTGTTCTTGGATGACATCCTGGTCTACAGCAAGAGTGAGGCGGAGCATGAGCAGCACCTCCGTGTGGTTCTTCAGACTCTCAGGGAGCACCAGTTATATGCCAAGTTCAGTAAATGCGAGTTCTGGCTCGATCGCATTTCGTACTTGGGTCATATCATCCCCAGAGGAGGAGTAGAAGTGGATCCCCAGAAGATTGTGGCTATTGAGTCATGGCCAGTACGCAGCACCGTTGCAGAAGTTCGTAGTTTCCTTGGATTGGCTGGCTATTACCGACGGTTTGTTTCGGATTTTGCTCGAATTTTAGCGCCATTGACCCAGTTGACCCGCAAGGATGCACAGTTTGCTTGGACAGCAGAGTGTCAGAGTTCTTTTGAGCAGTTGAAGCGAGGCCTGATAACAGCTCCTATTCTCACGCTTCCAGATGGAACCGGAGGATTCTCAGTGTACTGTGATGCTTCAGACAGAGGTTTAGGATGTGTTCTGATGCAGCATGGGAAGGTGATAGCTTATACGTCACGACAACTTCGTGATCATGAGAGGAATTACCCAACCCATGACTTGGAGCTGGCAGCAGTGGTGTTTGCACTTAAGTTGTGGAGGCACTACTTGTATGGAGACAGGGTGGAGATTTTTACCGACCACAAGAGCCTGAAGTATGTTTTCACCCAGAAGGATCTTAACATGCGTCAGAGAAGGTGGCTAGAGCTTCTTGTGGATTATGATGTCAACTTGCAGTATCATCCTGGGAAGGCTAATGTCGTAGCAGATGCATTGAGCAGGAGAGCCGGAGCTTATTTCCTAACAGCGCAACCAGAGCTGTTAGCAGATCTTCAGAAGATGGGTATTGAAGTTGTTCTCCCTTCCAGTGTGGCGTTGATGGCCAGCATGCAAGTTCAGTCCACTATAGTCGAGAGGATCCGGATGGCGCAGTCGGCAGATTCCAAGCTTCAGCGACTCAGAACAGAGTGTGAAGCAGGACGAAGACCAGAGTTATGTATTCATGAGGATGGTACACTTAGGCATGGTAAGCGTCTTTGTGTACCCAGTGGAGACATCAGACAGGAGATCATGTCAGAAGCGCACAGTTCGCAGTATTCCATCCATCCCGGCAGTACAAAGATGTACCGTGATATCCGATAGCATTTCTGGTGGAATGGTATGAAGCGGGAGATAGCTCGGTTTGTCTCTCGGTGTTTGGTTTGCCAACAAGTTAAAGTCGAACATCAGAGACCGGCTGGACTTCTTCAGCCCTTACCGATCCCAGAATGGAAGTGAAAGCATGTGACCATGGATTTTGTGACTGGACTACCTAGATCCCCAGCTGGTAGAGATGCTATCTGGGTTATAGTTGATCGGCTCACGAAGGTGGCTCACTTTCTTCCATTCAGAGTTGGTCAGTCGACGGCTCAGTTAGCAGAGATGTACCTCAAGCAGATTGTCAGATTGCACGGTGTGCCAGTCAGTATCACCTCGGACCGAGATTCAAGATTTACGTCGCACTTTTGGCGTAGCTTGCAAGAGAGTTTGGGAACTCATCTCCAGTTCAGTTCAGCATATCACCCGCAGACAGATGGCCAGTCGGAGCGCACAATCCAGACTCTTGAAGACATGTTGCGGTCTTGCACACTTGACTTTGGTGGTTCATGGGAAGATCATTTACACCTGGTGGAATTCTCATACAATAATAGTTTCCAGGCCAGTATCCAGATGGCACCGTTCGAGGCACTGTATGGCAGGAAGTGCAGATCCCCGCTAGCCTGGGATGATATTGGAGAGAGGCATATGCTTGGTCCAGAAATGATTGCTCAGACCGTTGAAGTAGTCAGGCGAGTCAGAGATCACCTTCGAGTTGCCCAAGATCGCCAGCGCCATTGGGCCGATTCTCATCGGCGCCCTCTCGAGTTCTCGGTCGGCGATCATGTATTCCTGAGGATTTCGCCTAACCGTGGCGTCATTCGTTTCGGCGTACGGGGCAAGCTTAGTCCTAGGTATATAGGACCGTTTGACATTCTGGAGCGAGTAGGAGATGTATCCTATCGTCTCGCTCTTCCGCCGTCGCTAAGCGAGGTGCATGACGTATTCCATGTATCCCAATTACGACGGTATATCCCGGACCCGAGCCACATCCTGGATCATTCGGAATGGGTTGTTGGTACCAACCTTTCGTATGAGGAGAGGCCCGTGTCTATATTGGATCGAAGAGAGAAGATCCTCAAGAATAAGACTATCAAGTTAGTCCGAGTTGCTTGGGGTCATCACTCTTTGGGTGAGTCAACGTGGGAGCGTGAGGATGATATCCGATCACGATATCCTAACTTGTTTGACTCGTGAGATATAATGTCTTTCTTATGCCTCATGCCATCAATTTCTTGCTTGCATGATTGATTGATTGCCTAGTATAGCTTGCCTGTGAATAGTGTAGCTTGTTCTTGTTCCTCTAGCCTCTTAATTAAATTCCGAGGACGGAATTCTTTTAAGGTGGGTAGAGTTGTAATGCCTGTTGTTCGTATTACGTATTTTGGAAATACGTGTACGTATTTTCTTGTATTGTTCCTTGTTTAGTTTTCTTGGCTTGGTTTAACTCTTGGTTTGGGTTAGTTTGGTTTGGTCGGCTGGTTGCTTGGTCCATCATGGACCAAGGTGAACCCCCTACCTACCACCAACCCATGATATTTATTTCTCCACCAACCTTCTCTCTCCTCCATAACTCTCATTTATTTCTTCTTCTTCTTCTTCTTCCTTCCTCCCCACAACTCCCCAACCCTTAGGCAAGTGCAACTTGCTTCCACAAGAGAACTCATTTTTATGGTTCCATTAGCTTCTTCTCATGATTCTAAGACACATTAGAACTTGTCATTTTCCATTTTGAGGCTTTGATTCTTGTAGATCTACAATTTAGTATCTTCGGATTTTAGTGGTTTTGATCTATCAAACTCTCTTATTTTCAAGTTTTTATGGTTCCATGTTTTAGATAATTTTATTCTACCCAATTTTGACCTTTGGAAAGTTGGATTCGGACTTGTTTTGACCAAGTTATGAGCATTTGGAGTTTTGGGTTCCATCCATGGAGTTCTTGCAGTTCTTGCTGTTCTTGCCCTTTGGAGAAGACAGTGAGCAGTGTGCTAGCTTTTTAGCTTACGCCGCTGACTTGTGTACGCTGCTCTTTAGCGAGCGTACGCTGCTTTTCGTACGCTGCTCTTTAGTGAGCGTACGCTGACTTGTGTACGCTGCCCTTTAGCTTTCGTACGCTAGCCTTCGTACGCTGCTGTTTAGCGAGCGTACGCTAGCCTTTGTACGCTGCTGTTTAGCGAGCGTGCGCTAGCCTTCGTACGCTGTTGTTTAGTGAGCGTACGCTAGCCTTCGTATGCTGCTGTTTAGCGAGCGTGCGCTAGCCTTCGTATGCTGCCCTTTAGCGAGCGTACGCTAGCCTTCGTACACTGCTGTTTAGCGAGCGTACGCTAGCTTTCGTACGCTGCTCTTTAGTGAGCGTACGCTCACCTTAATACGCTGCCTGTTGGCAGTGTGTCTTGAGCGTACGCGTGCCTTGGTACGCTAGCTTAAGCGAGCAAGGCGTACGCTGGCCCTTTCGTACGCTAGCTTGAGCATACGCTGACCTGTAGCTTGAACGTGCCCTTGTGTACGCTGACCCTTACGTACGCTTCCCATTGGAAGTGTATGGATCCTTTGGTACGCAGACCTGGGCGTACGCTAGCCTGAGCATAGCCTGGCTTGAGCGTAGCCTGATTACCCTTGATCTTTTATAGCCCTGTAATATTGATATTTTATTAGATATTTAACATCCATTTTATATCCTTACGCCTTTTGACCTGAACTTGATAATCATGAATTTATTTGATATGTTTGGAATTGATAATTGAGCATGACGTGATAGTGATCCGTAGTGGTGCACTCCTGACATAATGACCTGACATGACCAGATAGTGGCCCGTCGTGGCGCACTCCTGACAAGTATACTTGACATGATGACCTGACATGTTATATCTTGATAAGCTGTTGCGACGGCTACCTGACATGACATGACCTGTATAATAACATGGACACCGTGGGCAATTGTGCGTGTACAAATAAACCAGTCCTGTCTTGCATCATGTCTAGGAAGGGAGCTCCTGAGTACCACGGTCAGGAGCACCTACTAAAATGGACTAAGGTTAATAACTAGATTAACACATTAGTCATGAAGAGATTTCCCAGCTACAGGCAATCCCGTTACCTGGGTACGCCTTGGGATCTGTAGCCTGCCGTCGAGTAGGGCACATTTCCAGCACACTGTCATGTGTTGCACCCTTCAAGCTACCTAAGGGTACATTCGTTTCCTGGACAATGTACCCACCTGAATTCAACTCTAATCTTTTAACCCGGGGAACCTGGATGGTCTGCAGGGCTTGTGGCTGTGGAATAGTCTCACTGCATCTTGTTAGTAATTAGGCTTGTGATAACCCTAGTTAGTTAAAGTATCAAGCCGTAATTCTTGCTTGGCCGTGAAGTGATTGGATGGAGTCTAACCAGTCTAGTCTTATCCTGAATCCTGTTCCAGATTATTGAATGACCTGAATGCCTGTATTTATTTTACCGATAAATGGTAAGAATTCCAAGCTCTGTTCAGACGAAGGGTTACAACCCCGGTCCTTGTTTGGTTTACGGGTTATAACCTGGTTATCTGAATAGTTCCATGGTTATCTCGTCGTATATCATCCTGATATGTTTCCTTTTATTCCAGTCCTTATTTTTATTTATATTTATATCTTGTGCTGATTGCTGGTTTTAGTTCTTAAGTGAAGCTTCCTTTGTGGCACTTGCTCTTTCTGGGGTCTGACCCAACTGGTTTTGTATGGCCAGATTTCGGAGCAGCTCCAGGGGATCTACCGACCTTCCAGCCAGATGGTGAACACTAGAAGGAATCCTGGCAACGAGTGGGTTATTTTTGGCTCTCCCACTCTATTGTAAATATATTCTTTTGAGGCGTTTAGCCGGCGAGCACCTGTTTAGCTCGATTGTACTTTATTTACTGTCTGCCTACGGGCTGTAACATGATTAACAGATCCTAGGGTTGATCATGTATGACTAAACTCTTGCTAGTCCTAACATTTTGTAACGACTAGCTTCATGATCAGCTGAATATGTAATATTTGGGACGCCTTATTATTGTATATTTAATAATCATACATCTTGTGACTTTTACTTACTTGCTTGTGATTGAGACACTAGGCTTGTTCATGACCATAGGAGACTGTTGGCTTGTAGTAAACCCTCATGTATCTAGACAGCCGTGACCGTATAGCGAGATGGAATCCATTTCATATACGTAGCTGGCTATGTCTGTCCCCGCTCTCCAGTATTCTGGTTCTGGGGCGTGACAATTTCCTCATACATATAGGTCTATTTTGAACCCATAGGAATGACCCCCATGGTTGTATCTCCATTTGTGTCCATTTCGTGTCTATTTGGAGGTCATAGGAGTGTCCTTTGTGTTGTAGTTGTGTCCATGTAAGAAAATCCCAAATTTGGACACACTATGTGTTGTTGTTATGTATGAATAAATTATTACATGTTTAATCTCATATTTTTGTATTGGAGATGTGTTCTATAGTGTCTCATATATATATATTAGTGTAGAGAGTGAGTTCTTGATATATTATGTTATATACTTGTGTTCTTTTGTCTCAAACTACCCAAATCCGTCATGATTTTTATCTACGTTTTTAATTTCAGCCCTAACTTAGAAATGTCATAACTTCTAGCTCAAAGCTCGGTTTAATCTCCCTTTTTTTTAAAAAGAAGCGTATTGAAGTTAGATTTCCAAAAACATGTATTAATAGGCCTAATTCTTTCTGTAACTTTTTGGAGAATTATTTGAGTGTCAGCTGTACGAAAGACAAATGTGTTCTCGGTGTTTTCGCGATTCCGGGAGTTTCCGAAAACGAAAACGCGATCCGTTTAAAGTTTCGGAAAGCTAACACATAGATCTATAACATACTTTAATCCTAGATTTTAATTCATGCTGAGATGGTGCAGTATTGATTATTAGTAGGAGTTACTATTCGGCATATGCATTTTGTGCACCCTTGTGTGTAATATAATGTTCTATTTGATTTTAACCCATGTTAATGTATATACATTATGTAATTAAATAGAGAATGCAAGCATGAGTAAATGTTTAAATAAATAATGTATAAGGTGTAAGTATCCTATCTAATGTAAGCATGTATAAGTATGGCTTGTAATGAATATGTAGGTTCCATAGTATGTAATGTATGGTACATATAGTGGTGCAAGAGAATAAATGAATGATGAATGAATGCAAGCATGAATGTAATATGTAATATATGTAGCCTTGTTAGGAATAAAACTGGAATTTAGTTTTGTTTCACTAAATAAGAGATACATGAGAACTCATATATGTGAATGTCAACTTCCTATTGACACTTTGCTACACAACTGTCATGTCTCACTATCACTCCACACACAATGCACACTATACTATATAACCCTCACACCCTCACTCATTGACACTCTCACTCACACATTGCCTAACACTCATTCCATGATAACACACACATGTTCTTGTGCACTTTCATGACACACACACACACACCCATGAACACATACACATGCTCTTCTCTCTCTCTCTATATATATATATATATATATATATATATATATATATATATATACTATACATGGCTAAATGTGTTAATGTGGTAAATAGAGTTTTCCTATAGTTATATATACATATATGTGATATAGGGTCTAGTGTTGAATTCTCTTTTCATGTACACCTCCATGTTCACACACACACATAGCTTTACATGTTAGCTTCCTTTCTCTTATGTATAATATTGAATGTGATGGCTTGTGTTTGGCTTGTATAGCCTTGTGATTGGTGTGTGATTGCTAGACTAGGCTTGGTTAGGCCAAGTGAGACTTATTAGACTTGTTGGGCTAGAATTTGACCTAGTTGACCTAGTTTGACTAGTCTAGTTGACTGGAGTTGACCAAGTGTTGACTTTAGTCTAGTTTGACCTAGACAGCATGCAGATGCATTGTAGATTATATTTATCATTCCCTGTGTACATCTTGACTTGTGTTGCTCTAACTAGGAGTCAGGTACCTCATCTCGGACAGTATATTTACTTCAGACATTCAGATACGAGGCGAGTACATTCTCTGACCGTTTCATACTTGTCTGGATTTATATTCTTGCTCTAGATTACTGTACTTGATGCTGACACAATCATTATCACGGATTGGTACTATACGGATCTTCTTCTGAGATGTTATCTCCTTGTATTCACTAAATACATATTGTGATGTGCGTTTCACTTACATATTGTATTTATTGAATACCCATATCCTTGTATACTCCTTGTGCATATTGTACTCTCAGTATCACATGAGTCCCAGGGATAGACCATTGTACAACTATTGTATAACATTGTACATCTATTGTATAATATTGTACATCCATTGTATAACATTGTACATCCATTGTATAACATTGTACATCCATTGTATAATATTGTACATCTATTGTATAATATTGTACATCTATTGTATAATATTGTACACTATTGTGCAAGATAACGTAACCGGAGTAGATCCTTGTGTATTGATTTGGGGAGGGGGAGTAGAATTGGTTATGTAATAAAATCCTATTGTACAACATTGTATAACTATTGTATATGTCTATTGTACACCCACGTACAATGGAGTTACCATTGTATTTTCCTAGACCGTTTACATAACCATATTGTACTCTAAATCATAGTAGGCTTACAGTTCTTATTTATCATATTTAGATATTTCCTGTTATCAAATCTCTACTGTTTTTCATATACTTCTTACTTTCAGCGTTTCATGTACCTTACTCTATTGCATGCTTTATATTTCCTAACATGATATGAACTGCGTGAGATGTTTTGTGCTCGCTCCCGTCCTGACTGGACCTATTGAAAATTTTACAGAGGATGATGAGGAACCTGCACCCCTTACTTGGAGCTTGCCTAGTTGACACTAGGAACCTGGACCCCTGGGGAGGTTCAGGCAGCTGCTCAGGATGATACCTTGTATAGTGTAGATAGCCTAGACTGTCCTTTCTTTTCATGTTTAGCTGTTGTCTTACTTTCAGAGTTGTATATTTTAGAGATGTTGAGACTTTGTTATTTCTTTCTGCTGTACCTCAGTTGAGGATTTCTTATCTATTTCTATCATGCTACATTCTACCTTAGATTGTGATTGAGTTATACCTCTGTGTTGGCCTCCTTATGGAGAGTATTCATATTATGTTAGTTATAGTTTATGACCTAGAACAGCGTTCTACCGCCGATACTGTGGCGTAGGCTGGGCGTTGTTATGTTCTCGTACCCTCACAGTGGGTGCGGGTCGTGACACGTTTTTAGTGGTGGCCCATGCAGGTCGAGTTTATGTAGTGGTATTCGAACTAGATTATCACTACAGCCTGCAGCAGGATTAGGATTATTTTTAGAGGTACTCAATCACATTAGGAAAAACTTTTAATCAGATTCCTTTGTCTAAAATTGTTGCTTATTGACTTCCCTTGAATATAAACTGTCCTCCTTTGAATTTTCGCTTCATTCTCAGAAATTGCTCCTTGTTTTGATCTGTTTTCATGATGGTTATGAAGACAGGATCTCATCACTTTGGTTCGGGAGATACTATCGAGAGGCTGGCCACCTCTCGTCCTGTTCATCAGGGCCTCGAGACCGCAGCTCCTGTTGTGCCACTCAGGTTGGCGTATCTGCTACATTGGAGGTGCACCTCTATCTGTACAGAGATTTTCTTCCGTTATTTTTGATTTCTCTCAGCAGCGGTGATTCATGCAGCATCAGCAGTAGACCAGGGGAAACCAGCAGGGCGAGCTATCGTCAGGCCAGTCGAGGATGCACAGACCGTTGGAGATCTTGCAGCAAGTTCTGTTTTTCTCAATTCTATTCCTGCAATTGTCTTTTATAATTACCTTGAAATCCGATTCCATCTGTTCCTTGTTGATTGATTAATTTTGTCATGTTACTCTTTTGTTGTATTTATTTTTTTTCTTCTGAGAAAATCATATGGGCTAGGTCGCCTAAATTATGGGATCTAGAATCCTCGATAGTCATGTTAGTTGGCATAGTGAGGACATGTAGTCAGATTTCAGATGTATTTCTTGGGTATGGGAATTTAAGGTTTTCGCCGTCGCATGCGACTATACGAAAATTTTAAATACCATGAACCTAGAGGTACGTACCTTAGTCAAGGACTCTGTGATTATCGTAGCCTTGCTCACTAGCATGATGAAGACTCTGGACAACATGATTTTGGACAGACGCATGTGATTAGCAGATTGTATCTTGAGAAGGTTTAAAACATCATACCCTTTTTGTTGTTATAAATGACTTAGGAGTAGGGATATTTAGATTGTAGAGCTTGTTCATAGGTAGTTCCTTCATAGTATATAGATATGGTGACTTGTAGAGTGTCTGTACCCTAGAGGTGATAGTTAGCATTGGTGCTAGAATAGTAACCCATTGCAGATAATTCCCTGTTATTATGATACCAACCAGTTACGTATAGGATGTTAGTATGCCATACAACCTTGATGATTGTTTATTGTTTTCCTTTACCCTTCCAGTAAGGCACCCAGTAACCAGAGCCTGCCCTTGAGCATAGTTGTAGTTTCACCTAGGACTAAGAGGTCTATATATATAGATGATATACTTAGGATATATGTGATGGGTTGTTGTTCTTGAGCATATATATATATGTGGTATTTGGGATTAGTGTTCTTAGCTTGTGGGTAATTAGTTATGGGTGACTTGATAGGATTTGGAAGTTAAGAGCTAGTCTATTATAGAGTTTTCTTTGCTAATCCCTAGTTGCCAACACTAAGTAGCTAGCATAGGTAAAAGTCCTAAGAAGTTGACCAGATGATGACCAAGTACTAGGATGTTGAGAAAATTGACTAGTGATTGACCCTTGTCTATGTTCGGCCTAGAAAGGGTGCGATCATCTTAATTTCGAGGACGAAATTTTTATAAGGTGGGTAGGATTGTAACACCCAGTTTTCCAGATGAGGGTAATTTTGAAATTTTATAATTATAATTTTTATTTAATGATATTTATTTTATATTATGATTTTTAGTGATTTTTAAATTATTTTAAACTATTTAAATTCATGACTTGTGGTTTTGATGTTTTGCTAGTGAAATCCTAGAGACTGTTTGACCTAGAGCCTAATCATATGATTATGATATTTTAATGTCATTTTTGGCCTAAGGATATTTTTGCATTTGACCTCTTTGAATTATTTTGATATCATTTTATTATTTATGATATTGTTTTGGGGTTATTTGAGTCGGGTTCGAATTTCAACTCAATCCGACTTGAAACGGGGACCCGGGGGTAGTTTGACTCTAGTGGAACCCACACACTAGTTAGGCATAGCCCACATGATATTAAATTTAGTCCACATGATAGAAATATTTTAGTTAGAGGTTAGACTAATTATTATGGATAAGGTTAGTGTGATTAGAGACTTTAGAATGACTAATTTAGCCCCAACCAATTAGCCCTTTCCTAATACTCATAGAATAGGTTAGTGGGGGCATTTTGGACCTTACCATAATAGGACAAATAGGCCCATATGGCCAGCCACTTTGGAAGAGGATAGGCTCAAGTTCATTTCATTATTCTCATCCACACTCTCTCTCTTGTTCTTCCCCAAATTTCTAGAGAGCAATCCCTAGCAATTTCTCCACCAAATCCTTCCATTTTGCTACCAAATCTTCTTCTTTCCTTCTCCATTCTAGCCAAGGAGGAAGCTACCCAAGTTTGGGAGGATTCGGAGCTCGTTCGTGTCCTTTTGGAATCTCTACGTGTCGGTGTCGCTCCGGGAAGGCTTTTCTTCGATTCGATCTATCGGGAGGTATAAATCCCTTCTCCTTTTCATTTCCTCATACATATAGGTCTATTTTGAACCCATAGGAATGACCCCCATGGTTGTATCTCCATTTGTGTCCATTTCGTGTCTATTTGGAGGTCATAGGAGTGTCCTTTGTGTTGTGGTTGTGTCCATGTAGGAAAATCCCAAATTTGGACACACTATGTGTTGTTGTTATGTATGAATGAATTATTACATGTTTAATCTTATATTTTTGTATTGGAGATGTGTTCTATAGTATCTCATATATATATATATTAGTGTAGAGAGTGAGTTCTTGATATATTATGTTATATACTTGTGTTCTTTTGTCTCAAACTACCCAAATCCGTCATAATTTTTATCCACGTTTTTAATTTCAGCCATAACTTAGAAATATCATAACTTCTAGCTCAAAGCTCGGTTTAATCTTCCATTTTTTTTTTAAAAAGAAGCGTATTGAAGTTAGATTTCCAAAAACATGTATTAATAGGCCTAATTCTTTCTGTAACTTTCTGGAAAATTATTTGAGTGTCAGCTGTACGAAAGACAAACGCGTTCTCGGTGTTTTCGCGATTCCGGGAGTTTCCGAAAACGAAAACGCGATCCGTTTGAAGTTTCGGAAAGCTAACACATAGATCTATAACATACTTTAATCCTAGATTTTAACTCATGCTGAGATGGTACAGTATTGATTATTAGTAGGAGTTACTATTCGGCATATACATTTTGTGCACCCTTGTGTGTAATATAATGTTCTATTTGATTTTAACCCATGTTAATGTATATACATTATGTAATTAAATAGAGAATACAAGCATGAGTAAATGTTTAAATAAATGATGTATGAGGTGTAAGTATCCTATCTAATGTAAGCATGTATAAGTATGGCTTGTAATGAATATGTAGGTTCCATAGTATGTAATGTATGGTGCATATAGTGGTGCAAGAGAATAAATGAATGATGAATGAATGCAAGCATGAATGTAATGTAATAATATATGTAATATATGTAGCCTTGTTAGGAATAAAACTGGAATTTAGTTTTGTTTCACTAAATAAGAGATACATGAGAACTCATATATGTGAATGTCAACTTCCTATTGACACTTTGCTACACAACTGTCATGCCTCACTATCACTCCACATACAATGCACACTACACTATATAACCCTCACACCCTCACTCATTGACACTCTCACTCACACATTGCCTAACACTCATTCCATGATAACACACACATGTTCTTGTGTACTTTCATGACACACACACACACCCATGAACACATACACATGCTCTTCTCTCTCTCTCTCTCTATATATATATACTATACATGGCTAAATGTGTTAATGTGGTAAATAGAGTTTTCCTATAGTTATATATACATATATGTGATATAGGGTCTAGTGTTGAATTCTCTTTTCATGTACACCTCCATGTTCACACACACACATAGCTTTACATGTTAGCCTCCTTTCTCTTATGTATAATATTGAATGTGATGGCTTATGTTTGGCTTGTATAGCCTTGTGATTAGTGTGTGATTGCTAGACTAGGCTTGGTTAGGCCAAGTGAGACTTATTAGACTTGTTGGGCTAGGATTTGACCTAGTTGACCTAGTTTGACTAGTCTAGTTGACTGGAGTTGACCAAGTGTTGACTTTAGTCTAGTTTGACCAAGACAGCATGTAGATGCATTGTAGATTATATTTATCCTTTTCTGTGTACATCTTGACTTGTGTTGCTCTAACTAGGAGTCAGGTACCTCATCTCGGACAGTACATTTACTTCAGACATTCAGATACGAGGCGAGTACATTCTCTGACCGTTTCATACTTGTCTGGATTTATATTCTTGCTCTAGATTACTGTACTTGATGCTGACACATTCATTATCACGGATTGGTACTATACGGATCTTCTTCCGAGATGTTATCTCCTTGTATTCACTAAATACATATTGTGATGTACGTTTCACTTACATATTATATTTATTGAATACCCATATCCTTGTATACTCCTTGTGCATATTGTACTCTCAGTATCACATGAGTCCCAGGGATAGACCATTGTACAACTATTGTATAACATTGTACATCTATTGTATAATATTGTACATCCACTGTATAACATTGTACATCCATTGTATAACATTGTACATCCATTATATAACATTGTACATCTATTGTATAATATTGTACATCTATTGTATAATATTGTACACTATTGTGCAAGATAACGTAACCGGAGTAGATCCTTGTGTATTGATTTGGGGAGGGGGAGTAGAATTGGTTATGTAATCAAATCCTATTGTACAACATTGTATAACTATTGTATATGTCTATTGTACACCCACGTACAATGGAGTTACCATTGCATTTTCCTAGACCGTTTACATAACCATATTGTACTCTAAATCACAGTAGGCTTACAGTTCTTATTTATCATATTTAGATATTTTTTGTTATCAAATCTCTACTGTTTTTCATATACTTCTTACTTTCAGCGTTTCATGTACCTTACTCTATTGCATGCTTTATATTTCCTAACATGATATGAACTGCGTGAGATGTTTTGTGCTCGCTTCCGTCCTGACTGGACCTGTTGAAAATTTTACAGAGGATGATGAGGAACCTGCACCCCTTACTTGGAGCTTACCTAGTTGACACTCAGAACCTGGACCCCTGGAGAGGTTCAGGCAGCTGCTCAGGATGATACCTTGTATAGTGTAGATAGCCTAGACTGTCCTTTCTTTTCATGTTTAGCTGTTATCTTACTTTCAGAGTTGTATATTTTAGTGATGTTGAGACTTTGTTATTTCTTTCTGCTGTACCTCAGTTGAGGATTTTTTATCTATTTCTATGATGCTACATTCTGCCTTAGATTGTGATTGAGTTATACCTCTGTGTTGGCCTCCTTATGGAGAGTATTCATATTATGTTAGTTATAGTTTATGACTTAGAACAGCGTTCTACCGCCGACACTGCGGCGTAGGCTGGGCGTTGTTACGTTCTCGTACCCTCACAGTGGGTGCGGGTCGTGACACTGTGCAAGGATCCTTCCCTAGATCTCCAGGCGTCTTATGCATATGTTCGTCGAGTCGAACATGAATGACACCATAAAGAACTAGGAAAAGAAGACTAAAGTTACGGTGGTTCGTAATCGGCCTTATCAGAACAGGTCCATTTCATCTGGTTCAGGAGGTCGACCCTACACCGACCCTTATCTAATCAATCAGACGATGACCATTGTACCCATCCTGCTGGAAAATATAGCCACTACAACCTCTCTGGTCATTTGAAAGCCCGGAGCTATGAGTCAATTGTCTATACTGAAGGATGGGACAAAACGCGTGATCCCCTGTCATGACCCGCATCCGGTATAGGGACACGAGTGCGTGATATCGCCCAGCCTACGCCGCAACATCGGCGGTAGAACGCTGTCTAGATCAATAACTATCTATCTCACACAATTATAATGTACCTGTCATAGATCTCAACTCCAAAATAGAGGACGAAGTATAATGATAATGGTAAATACTCAATTACAATCTAAAGCATGATAAGATATCAAGAAGTTTAATAAATTACAAAGTCTAAAACATCAACAATATCCAAATATAATATCAAAATCCAAGTCTGAAATACAATAACAAAATCTTCATTATATTTACATGCCAAGAGTTCTAACAAAGAATTTAACATAAGCCAAAACTAGTAACTAAGTCTCTCGGTAATTACTCATGAGAATCAGGACCCATGGTAGCTATCCGGCCCTTCCTCGAATTCGTAGTATGTGGGACGCAAATCCCTTGAGAAATCAACTGAAAAATATATCCAGTAAGGATAGAACGAGCACATCTCCTCTAGCAGTTCCAATTAAATGACATAGACTATAAAACAGTTATAGCAAGTAACACTTGATGAATAGGAAAGAATGAGTTAGGAAATGAAATAGAACAACAGTTAACTAAAGTACAAGAAAGTAAATACGGTGAACCAGAAGATCATGGAAAATAAGACTGTAAATAAAGATATCTAACTAGAACAGATATGATGTGAGTCTAGTGAGTACAACGTGAATCCAGTAGGGAAGTACTAAACCAGTATATTTTGAAATACCGCTTTCGACATGTAAACGACAAGGAGTAAATATGGTACATCGCATGCTTGGCAAGCGTGCGACGACGATCTTTCCAGATTAGACTAGTAGGGGTGGCTCGAGTATGATTGGGAATGTGTACATGTCAACTCGAGTATTTTTTCGTCCATCAAGTACCAGTGAATCTATATCCTGACACATAAATCAAGTAAAGTCTAGCCATAATATAAGCGATGCTAGTAGGTGTTTCCAGTAGGTGGTTCCAGTGGATGATTCCAGAAATAGAGGCCAGATAAATATAATATGTGTGTCACATGTAATGGATCCAAAAATACCAATCTGTATCGTATCAGAGAATCAAATAATACTATACTAGAAGCTGAATCATATCATCAAATAAATAAATAAATATCAGAGAATGTACTCACCTGTTGTCCTGAGCAATAAATATGGATCGGCGCCCAAAGTGGAGTCACAAGGACCTATGTATGATATATACAGAGTTACATGGTGTTTTAGAGTAAACAATATAGTTAAATGCATTAATGATATGCTTATATGTCTTTTTTAGGTCATAAAAATCAAACTAGGTCAATGCTAGTCAAAATGGGTCAATTTGACTTATAGGTTGAGTTTTTCGGTCAAACTAGTCATCTAGGGTCAAACTGGGTACAACCTAGTTCTTAGGTTATTACCTTGTCATACCAAGGTAAGCCTCTCTCTATATTAGGCTATCCTAGTATCTAATTGGCCACCCACCCAGTCAAAGGTAATCCCATTACCTACATATTTACATGTATCTTATATTGTGAGATTACCTATTAAATCTCCCTACCTATCTTAGGGTAATATCACATTACTTAGACAATGGTGAAAACCTTCTACCCTATTGCCATGCCTAGGTAACTGTCCAATACCTAAACCCCCACTCATATTTCCTACCTACAGGCTACTGTCTATACTAGTAACCCATATCCTTACTGCCACATGCTTCCTGCTAAGTAATTTTGAACTGCTACTAGCAGTACACCCCTGTACAGACCTGCCCATACAGGGATTTCCCTTGTCCTTTCCTTCACTCTAAGCCTATCTATCTTTTTTACCCAGTAAGCCTATTGTGTCACGACCTGCACCCGGTATAAGGGAACGAATGCGTAACAGTGCCCAGCCTTACACCACAGAATCGGTAGTAGAACGCTGTCTAGGTCTATTATCTAATAGTAGTAATATAATAAGATGTCATTGCAGCTCATCTCCGAATGGAGGATAACAATAATATATAAACCTCAATCACAAGTCTAACAGGAAGAATATATGGCACGATAAAATATACAGATAAAAATATAAACTCAGAGTGCAAGGTACCAAACACCAATCTAGAGGGAATCATAATAGAGGTATATAAGTCTGAAATAATAATAACAAACATAATGAATAAGCTGGAGACAGAGTCCAGTCAAATCCTAGTCTAACTAAGTCACTACTAGGGCCTCCTCAGCTGGAACTAACCCCCTGCCGGACTAGGGTCTCCTGGTCAATGTCCACTACGTCATGAGGACCATAGTAGGTGGTACACTCGTCCTCACTGTCGTCTGAAAAATATATCCAGTCAGGATGGAACGAGCACATCTCCAACAACATTTCCCAGTAAATGACAAGTGCTATAAAGAATGTACATGAAAGTAGCATGGCAAGGGTAAAGCAGTAAACTAGAGCAATAACAGGAAAAACTGATCTTGTCATGTACAAGAGTCAAGAATCAACTATCTATGTGAGTGAAAACTAGCTTTGATATGTGGCCGACTTGGAAACTTGCACAAGGTCTACTGGCCTGGTTAATCAAACGTGAAGTGTATGATTAACACTCACAAGGATCTACACAATGTACAAGGTGGGTGTTGACCACATATCATGACTAATATTCCTTCTTCCCCGATTGGTAGAGTGGATCCAATTATGACACGTTACGACATGTAATTCTAAAAGAATATAACAAGTCTTCTCGAGAATTGATGTCAATATATTGCACAAGAACTACAACGGGGCTTGCACATGATAGACCAAGGTAAACAAGGAATAACATCTCATGGCGGGATCTGTAAATACCAATCCGTGTGACCAATGTGTCAATAAATAAGTACATCTACACTAAGTACATGAAACATAGTAAATATCATAAATGAAAAATTATCAGAGAATATACTCGCCTGCAAACTAGTGTGAAGTATCAACGACGTTCGATACGGCGCCTCGAAGACCTAAATGTGGGATGTTGTATCAAAATCATATTTGGATTTGAAAACAAACAATACTAGTCAAATTCTAGGTCAAATGGTCAATTCTAGGTAAATGGTCAAACCTAGTCAACTTTAATTCTAACTAGTCAAAATGACCAACCTTAGTTATTACTTAGTCAATACTAGTCGTATCTAATTACCTATCTATCTAGCACTAGTATCTACAATATAGGATACCCTTGGTATCCATATTTACATTACCACACTTAAAATGTATATAATATATACATATATATGTATGGATACCTATTATAGGACACTCTCCTATATGAAATCATAATATATATATATATATATATATATATATATATATATATATATATATATATATATATATATATATATATATATATATATATAGAGGAAGGATCCACATCCCTTCACTTTTGTATCCCCCATGCATCCCCTCTTTCACATCCGTTGGATCTTTATTTAAGTCATCTAATCTTAACCGTTGATTTTTCAATGGTTAAGATTAGATGACTTAAACAAGATCCAACGGGTGTTATCATGGGGATGCATAGGGGATGCAAAAGTGAGGGAATGTGGATCCTATATATATATATATATATATATATATATATATATATATATATATGTATGTATATATGGTAGGTAAAATAATATCCTTACTGTGACAGTGTACCTAGGTAGAAGCATATTCCTACTATTTTCTGTGTTCATACCATTGTAGGATTCACTCTCTTACTAGCCAAACATTAATACAAGTTACATATAGGATACTATCCTATATAATATGTATATAGACACATTCCTACCTATTACTAAAACCCCTTTTCTTCTAAATCCTATTGAGTTTCAATGCAATCCCCTTCTACTGACATGAACTACAGTGCTAAACCCTGCTCTTACCAATACATGTACCCGAACCCTTACTCCAATCCCCATTTCCTACATACTTATCTCAGATAATAAAACCTATATGGCAGCATATATATTACACTATGCTATAACTATATATATATTGTGCATATACATATACTTATATTTATATAGAATTACACACATACACCTCTATTTGACACTCTAGTCCAGTCAAAGTCTGGACTGTTCAGTCCAATGAACCCTCCTTCAGTCTGATGGATGCAGCCTAACGTTCCCCCAGGTTCAAGTGTAACCCAAAATTATAATTCCCACTCCCTCATATCCTACAAGCCCATACTGTTCACTAGAGATAGGTATCTCAAACCCCCTTTCCTTACACTTCACTCTAAGTTCAGTTGAAACTAAACTGGACTTCACCTTTTCCTGTCCTTTGTACATCCTATTGAACTTCAACAACTCCCCTACTCTTTTGCTATTTCCCGACCCTCTTCATGTCATAGAAACCAACTTCAAATTTCTATATC
>JANAVB010004800.1:2745453-2810453 GCA_029216955.1 Iris pallida
TGCCCCTATACAGGGTGCGGGTCGTGACACCGGGACATCAGCGTCCACCGACGCCGCTGAGGTCGTTGCCCCGACCGGCCCCTAGGTACGGCACCGTCCTCCGCAGGACTCGAGACCCCTTCCGACGAGCCGCCGTGCTTGCCGCTCCGTCTGTCGACCACCCCTCACCGCCCTCGAGAAACCCATCTCCTCCGCGTCTTCCATCTCCTCCTTCTTCCCAGCCGCGTCGACCGTCCATGCCGCGGATCTGGCGCCGCCCCGTGCGCGCGACATCGATCAGCCACTGCGCCCTCCGAGTCGCCCTCCGCCGACCGATCGAAAATCACCTCCGCCACTCTTCCTCTCACGCTCACCTTTTTTCCCCTCTTTATTCTTCTCTCACTCCTTTCTCCTCTCTGACTCTCTATTATGTATGATATTATTTTTTTAATTTTTGCTATTGGTGTTCTTCTCTCGAGGAGAAGAAGAGTAGTGTTTCATTGTTTTTCTTTTTATTTTACTTTTTTATTTCTTTAATTTTATTCGCTTGCTTTTTAATGTTAACTGAAATATTTTTTATATTATTATTATTAGGATTATTTATATTATTATTGATTATTATTACTATTTTTGTTTTGTAAATATTAATAACAATAGTTTTTCCATTTTTATTATATTTATCATTACATAAGAACTTTTATGAAATATTTTTCCAAAACCATATTTGTAACTACAAGTATTGGACTTTGAACATCATTAAGGCTTTTATGTTATATTAACAGTATTTATATATATAAGGTTTATAAATTATTCTAAGTAGTTATAGATATTTTGTAAATATATTTTTATATTATTTTAAATATGGCTTTTAAATGTAGTAAAATATATTTATAATATTTTTAGATAATTTTCAAGGATAGTTTCGACCTATAAAATATAGCCTAAAATAATTTTTGAATTTTCAAAAAGTAGTGATCTAAATATTTTTGTCTAGTAAAATATATATATATATATATATATATATATATATATATATATATATAATTTACTATCTAGAAATTCCTATATGACAAATTTTGGATTTTAGCCTAAAAATATATTTTTATTTTTATTTTTATTTTATTTTTATTTTCCAAGTATTTATCTAAAATCATATTTTACTAATAAAAAGGTAGCTTTCGAGTTATAAAATAATTACTAGTAATTTCCAAGTATGTATTTGCTTAACATATTTTTGGGTAAAAATATAGATGGTTTTAAGTATCATAAGTATTTTCTAAAATAGTATATGTATTATTATTATTTCCTCAAATTCCTTCGGTTATAAATCATTGTCCATGACTAAATCCCGTTATTCCTATTCCTTCGTCAATTTCATACCACCTTATGTCGACCCTAACTAATTTGACCCTTCTGGACCCAATGGAACTGTCCGTGCCACCATCAGAGGTCATGTTGCATAGTTGTTGCACCGAAGTCGCAGTTCATGCCAACTTGATCATTGCAGCACACCAGGTGTCCTACCAGGCAAGACACCTTGCCATTTGCTGTTTATTTATTTTAGCTCATATTTTATGCATTATTCATTATTTTTTTTATGTAAATAAACTGTGATACATGGCATAACCTGTTAGAACTTACTGTTCATTTATATTTCCTGCTATGTATTAGTTTTCTTACACATTAAACTTAGATTTAAGGGACAACTTTTGTGTGTTGCATTCATGGCCTTGACACGTTGTATCACGAAGTTGTGTGTCGCATGTAGAACATGGACGTGCGTGGTTGGCTGGCCACCAGTACGTACAAGCCGTACGATAGGAATAACTGCTAATAGAGGTTGCATGCTAGTTTGACTTAGCAGTTATAGAGGTTTTCTGTTGTGGATACAACATAGTAGGCATTGGACGGGGAGGACAATTCCTTAGCGTATGGGCTTTGATGCACTTTTCCTTGTGATCCGGACGCTCCGCTGGAGATACGGGATTGATGACCCAAGATTACTGACGGCCACTGACGTTCTGTGGAACGTCATGCTCTTATTGATGGAGCCTCTGGTGCACCAAGGGGGACCATGCCGATCCTATTTAGCCAGGGTCCATGCGTAGGAAGGATTGTTCTTAACTACATTTCACTTAGAATGATTTGGCACCTTTATCCGTTAGGTACGAGTACTTTTGGTTTGGATACTTGTATCTGACCGTGGCTTGGAACAATAACTTATCGCGGATTAGTTCGTCACATCTTGTCCTTGTTTGGTTGTAGGTGTGACTTACTACTTCGATGATAAGGTGTTGAACCTTGTTGGGGTCCGGATACCATATTGGATTCATAGCACGGAAAGATACGTCACCGTGAATTAGTTTACCATTTCCTGTCCTTGTTTGGTTAGGGGGATGGTAAGCTCGTTCAATAGGTGTGTATTGGACCATGTTATAATTCAATTGACTTATTTATTTGAGCAATATTTATTAAGTTTATATGGCATGATATTATGTGTCTTGTTACGTCCCTCTGAGGACCTGGTTATCTCGCCAGGTGTGCTCTTGTCTTCGCAGGTGCTTTCGCTCTAGCCGTGATCATTGCTATTTCTTCGAGGATGATTGCACTTGGATCGTCTTCGCTTCGCTCGCTAAAATTATTCTTTTGTTTATCTTGTATTTCATTTCATAGTTGGTAGTGGATTTGTCTCCGCCCAACTACATGTACCAAAGACAATTCATTATCATTATATGATATATTTTATTCATTTATTTTATGTGGATGAGTTTAGTTATGGTTCTACTGCATTTTACAGCTTACGTATATTTATTATACGGCTGGCATGTCTACGTTCCTAGTCCTACGTATTTTAGGACTGGGGCATTACAATATGTATACATAAGCTGTAAAATGTAGTAAACCGCAACTAACTAATCTCATCCACAAAATAAGCGAATAACAGATATTATATAATGAATTGTTCTGATACAATATGTTGGGCGGAGACAAATCCACTACCAACAAGTAAAGGAAAATACATGAGAAAAAAATAATTTTGGCGAGCGAACCGAAGACGATCCAAGTGCAATCATCCTCGAAGAAATGGAGATGGTCACGGCTAGAGCTAGAGCACCTGCGAAAGACAAGAGCACACACACCTGGCGAGATAACCAGGTCCTCAGAGGGACGTAACAAGACACTTAATATCATGCCATATAAACTGAATAAATATTACTCAAATAAATAAGTCAATTGAATTATAACATGGTCCAATACACACCTATTGAACTAGCTTACCATCTCCCCAACCAAACAAAGACAGAAGATGGTAAATAATTCACAGTGACGTATCTTCCCATGCTATGAATCCAATATGGTATCCGGACCCCAACAAGGTTCAATACCTTCTCATCGAAGTAGTAAGTCACACCTACAACCAAACAAGGACAAGATGTGATGAACTAATCCGCGATAAGTTATTGTTCTAAGCCACGGTCAGATACAAGTACCCAAACCAAAAGTACCCATACCTAACGGATAAAGGTGCCTAACCAATCTAAGTGAAATGTAGTTAAGAACAATCCTTCCTACGCATGGGCCCTGGCTAAATGGGATCGGTATAGTCCCCCCTTGGGGCACCAGAGGCCCAATCAATAAGAGCATAACGTTTCGCAGAATGTCAGTGGCCGTCAGTAATCATGGGTAATCTTACCCGCATCTTCGACGGAGCTCACGGGTTACAAAAGGAAAAGTGCATCGAAGCCCATACGCTAAGGAATTGTCCTCCCCGCCCAATACAAACTATGTTGTATCCACAACAGAAATCTCTATAACCGCTAAGTCAAACTAGCATACAATTCTATTAGCGGTTATTCCTATCGTACGGCTTGTATGTATTGGTGGCCAGCCAATCATGCACGTCCGTGTCCTACATGCGACACACAACTTCGTGGTACAACGTGTCAAGGCCAAATAAATATAACACACAAGGTGGTCCCTTAAATCTAGGTTTAATGTGTAAGAAAAACTAATACATAGCAGGAAATATAAATGAACAGTAAGTTCTAACAGGTTATGCCATGTATCACAGTTTATTTGCATAAAGAAAATAATAAATAATGCATGAAATATGAGCTAAAATAAATAAACAGCAAATGGCAATGTATCTTGCCTGGTAGTACGCCTGGTGTACTGCAATGATCAATGTGGTATGAACTGTGACTTTAGTAACAACTACACAAGGTGACCTCTGCTGGTGGCACAGACAGTTCCATTGGGTCCAGATGGGTCAAATTAGTTAGGACAGTATAGATTGGTGAGGGAAAGGAGTAATGGGCATTGTCACAAATTGGGGATAATCGGAGGAAATTTGATAAATATACGATTTTAGAAAATATTTTATAATCTTTGAAAGATATATTTTATGAGTAAAATAATTTAAAGATAAATACTGAAAAGCATAAAAATAGTTTTAGGCAAAAACTCTAGATTTATATAAAAATGAAGTTGAGATAGAGAAACTATATTTATTTAGTAAATATATTTTAGATAGTATTTGAGAAATACCAACAAAATTATTTTATAATTTGTAAAAATACATTTTTATTGATCAAATATTTCCATATACTTTATCTAGGGAAATGTAATTAAATAATATCTATAGGGGTTTTGAAATCCTATTTTGGAAAATAAGTATAGGGTCAACCCTATATAATATTTGTATTTGCTAGTAATACAAAAATCGTTGGTAAAAATAAAAGTAAAATTTTTATATGTAATTATGGAATAAAGAAAATCTAAAAGTAGCAAATATCTTACTAATAATAATATTAATAAGAATAAGAATAAAAATAATAATAATACTAATATTGGTATAAATTTTTAAGAGAGAAAAAAAAACAAGAACAAACAATGGTAATAATAATTATAATAATAATAATAATAATAATAATAATAATAAAACAACAACAATTAAATAAAAAATAATTAATTACACAAAACAAGAAAATAATAATACTTTTAATAATAATAATAATAATAATGTCAACAAAATTAATAATAATAATAACAATTAATAAACTAAATAACCTAAAAAACACCATTAGAAGGGGCTGCTGCTCCCTTCTTTAGGAAAGAGGAGAGAGAGAGGGAGAAGGAAAAGGAGAAAAGGAGATAGGGAGCGGAGGAGAAGATCGGGAAGCGGCGGAGGAAGCCGATCAACACGCGCGCGGCGAGACGGAGTGGCGACGCGGGCGTGAGAGGGAGAAGGTCGGAGGGGCGGTGCTGTTCTATGAGATCTGGCCACGAGGCCTCGGCGGTTGTCAGGGCCAGAGCAAGGGCGCTTGAGCTCTCGTGGTGCGGTCACGGAGGGGAAAGGGTGAGCGGAAGGAATCAGGGTTTTCGATGGTGGGCGGCGCCGGTGGCCCGCAGGCGGGGTTGATCGCGGTCACAGCTCACGGGGACGGCTCGGCAAGGTCGGAGAAAAGGGGGTTTTGATGGGGACGGCTCGCCCGGGCGTTCTCCGGTAGGGCGGCGGCGCCGGGTCGGGCAACGGCAGTGGTGGAGGCTCGGGTCGATCGGTCAGGCGGAGTTTCACTGATCCAGTAACGATCGTGGCGGAGGCGGGTCGCCGGTGGAGAGAGCATGCACGGGCGGAGCTCACAACGATGAAGCCGACGGTAGGCGCAGCGGCTCGGGCAGAGACGGAGCTGTGACGCCGTCCGCAGCACTAGGAATCGCAGGCAAGGTTGGGATCTCAACGGGGTAGCCGACGCTAGGGTAAGCATGGCGGTGGTGGTAGGTTTTTAAGGTTTTGTTTGCTATTTTCTTTTTGGGATGGTGGTAGTGACAAATTTTTGGGTGTGTTTGATTTGGGATGGCGCCGTTGGTGGCGGTGGCTGGCGTGAGATGGCGGCGATGGTGGTGTTTCTGATTTGGTGTTGATGGAAGTTGTGTGAGGGGAGGCCGGGGTGGCTGGCTTGGCCGGAGTGGCCGGAGTGGGTAGCCGGGGTATGGTGGTCGGGGCTTGTAGCCACTGGTTCAGGTGGCGGTGGTTTCGGGATTGGGTGTCTGGGAACATGGGTGATGGGGATGGTTCGGCCATAGGGTCGGCCCTGGTGGTGGTCTCTGTCACGCCCCGCTCTCGTAGGAGCGATCGTCCTCGCTAAGGCGTGATGCCGCACGAGCCTAGATTGCGCTCGTGCAAGGCGGGTTCCATAACGGCCGATTTCAGCGGCTGCGATGGGGTCGTCGCACAGAAGTCCCGTGCAGAGACATTGAATAATAGCAGCGGAAATTAGAACAAACACAAGTCATTCAAAAGAAACTCTTTTATTGATATTGAAACAATGGTTACAATGGGGCGCAAGGCCAATATTATAATCACTCTCGAGCTCACTCATCTCACATTACAAGTCACTAAGCTCTCTCTCATCTCTCAATTACAAGTCTTGAGCCGGCGAAAGCTTCGGAAGGCGATGTCCATACATTATGTCCCGTATAAGTCTTCACTTCATGCGGCCGCGCGCTTCGAATCGCCAAGGAACTCCGTGCCTCGACGCATCCAAGCGAGCTCCGCGCCACGAGCTCCTACCTGTGCCTGCATATGAAAACTATGTGGGTGTCAGTACTCAACTGTACTGGTGGAATGAGCTCCTCACCCACCCATACAAACCCAACACGTTTGATTTACTTTGTGCAACATAGTCACTTCTTATCGATTGTCTTTCTAGTCTTGCCTTAGGATCAGTTTTATGACCGACGCCTTGCTCATTTTGTGTCTTTAGACCATCCTGTGCTCGCAACATCAATGTTAACTCAACAACGTTAACCTATCAAGTCGTGTTTGCCTTACGGCCAAAATCAGAGACGCAACTACGCGATAGTACCCAATTCCTTACGACCGTGCTACAAATCCATCACCGTGCCTCACAACTCAATGTGACTCAATCGTATCGCCGCCTTGCGGCCCTTTGCTACTAACTCATCATCCGACCCAATCCAAGACTTGTGGGCTAAGTGCCACTCGACCAACTTTGCCTTGCGGCGTTTCCTGACTTAGACTCAAGACAACTCAAACCAACTTATACAACTTATATGTCGACAACTTAAGACCGACGTCGTATCTCGTGCCGTAGCACGTCGCCTATGTTGATGCCAAATCTTAGGGCCAAACCTTGTGTTCTAACTGTACACACATCCAACTGACTCAATCCAAAGGCACACACGCGGATTTCCGCCCGTGCCGACCCATCTATATGAATTGGTCACTAACATCACAAGCTATCCTGGACTATAGCCTTGCCATTCGGCGACCCTTTCAGCGCAGGTAGCTAGCCCCGCTGAAAGTTCCCGAATGACCCGAGCGGTTCGTCCAGCTACGGCTATACCGTGTTTCCCTCCGGAACGCCGCGGTCCCATGGCGCCCAGGGTTGTCGCGCATGAAAACTCCTCCTTGTCGACAAGTTGTCCAATGACCATGCAAGACTCGACACAAACTAACGTCTCACACAGTCATTCCTCTTCCAATGTTACCACTCTTCAAAACCAATATCAAACCATCTATCATTTGAGACCCCTCGACGACCCACGGTCGCGAGCTTTCTTTCTAACATTTGAGACCCCTCGATGACCCACGGCCGCGAGCATTCTTTCCATGTTCTCATATCATTTCATTCAACTCAATGCCTATTCGATAGTCCTTCCTCCAAAACTCATTCAATCAACCGTGGTTCCTGCCTTAACACTAGGTCCGTGCATCGTGCCTCAAATCGAATTCCGTTCTACGCGACGCTATCGCCCAAGTCATAGTTTATATGACGGGCCTTGGGATCGTGGGACTATTTGACTTGACAACCGCAGAATGAGCAGGACCGCACTTAGAATAACTTAGGTCGACTGGCATAACTTTGCCTAACTTACTCAAGCCTACAACTTAACGAGCAAAGGCCGCGTCAAGCCTTGCTTCGATGGAACGTGCCGTGCACGCGTTCAACTTTGAACGACCAAGTCATTTGGGTGCCTAGACTTATGGCACAAGCTGTGCAACGCAACTTAACTCATGGGGCAAGCCAAGGCTATGCCAAGCCTTGGACGACAGGACCGTACATGCTTTATGAAGCATTCATGCGGGCGACGCCTATGACTTAAGCTATGTTCATAACTTCGCCGACTCAACCAACTTTCCTTCTCCCAAGCCACAGGACGAAGGATCGAGTGTAATTTTCAAAGCACGCCGTGCACCAACTCTAAGCCGACCGTTGGACCTTTCCATATTCTAACTCAATTCGACCCGTCGGAATTATTCCCTTTAGCTATGTGGATTCGTCTCTTTTATTATCAAGCCTACTTGTGCAAGTTGAAAACATGCGATTTATTATGTGAAGGATAAGATGAGGCGAGTTCACCGAAACTACCCCACCTGAGCGAGCGGTCGCCTCGACCGAGCGATGTCTTCGAGTAGCCGTTGCAAGGCTAAGTCCGAACGACGTTGGTGTTTTGATTCAGCCGATTGACTGAGCGGGACGGGGCACTACATCATACACCACTCAGAAAAAGTTTCGTCCGCGAAACTAACTGAGTACACTTCTCGACTTAGCACTTATTCAACATTCAAGAACTCTCGCACACACTACGCCTATGCGTTTCCCAAATCCGAGCCACGCTCGTGCTACTATCAATCTTTTCTTTAATACGATTTCAACATCCTCGATACTTTCCCGTTTCTCAAGCCTTACTTGATTCAGCGTATCACTTAGTTTAGATCGTGCACATATTCTAGGCGTCCCCAAAATACATGCATTTCAACCAAGCCTTGTGATAGTGAACCCAATTCCATCTATCGACCCATCCACTCAATCCTTTAAAATCAATCCTACCGATGCTAACTCTCATAACATGGACATCTCGCCTAGCCGCTAGGCAATCTCTTTAGGCTAAAGTCAATTGTCAGTATTGGAATCACAGTTCCCAAACAACGATATCAACACTGACCCCATCCTAAGGTCAACCAAGTTAATAGTACAGGGTTTTCTACCCAAGCTCGCATCACTCCGATTTCTAAACATCGAGCATCGATTCCCTACACACATTCCAATAATCATCGTACGGGGTTCGAGTCATTCAGCAAAGCCATCCTACGATAACTCACATTCAACCAATTTCACGACGTAACAAAATTGCCTGTTCAACAAACCATCTTCGCATAGTCAATCTCTTCGAACACATTCGACATAATCCTCCTATCAATCCTTCCAATTCAAGCACGCTACGACATAATTCATCGCTAAACCATAATTTCACATTCCTCATTTCCTAAGTCATCTATTCCAATTCACGTAATCGATCATGGGGTCGTCTAGCTTAACAATATGTTGCGCCCCGATCTCACGCGAGTCAGATTATCTACGGTGGGCATGAATCACCATGCACACTCCCACGGGATAATTATCCTTATTGGGACGTAACTCTTGTTTTGCGTCTAGACTAGTTCATTCTTGATACACGGATTGGACCTACTCAATCCTCAAGTCTCTTTCATTCATCAGTCGCAAGTCCAATCATCCTCAAATTTTCCTTCGCATCAAGCCAACAAGTCGAGACAATCAAAGTTGCCGCGTCCTAATTTTTTTGAGTTTGATCATTCCCGCGACATGAATCACCATGTCAACGCTCACGCGGAACGATCGCCCCAAATCCGACGCAACGCATGTGCGAGGCTAGAGTTGTGCTCGCACAAGACAAGATCGTCGACGTTGTGGCTATCCGCGTAACCATCAAGACACAATCATTTTTATCCGGCATTCATCTCAATCAAAATCCTAAGCATATCATCCAACTGAATAATAACACTTGCACGATCATCCTTCGCCGAGTCAGAGTACCCCCGAGTTATCGCATATCGATCTTTGATACGCCTCAATACCATCGATGATATGCGTAACCTGACGATCTTCTTTTGCAACCAGTTTCGAGTCGTACGAATGATGCTATCGTCCGACTGGATAATCTCCTCGATATTCATTTCAAGTTCGATAATTATCCCTCAAATCATTCACAACATCGATTTTCCTCGAACCAAATTCCCGTATCGTTCATCCGTTTATGTTAAGTCATCGACCAACGTATTTCTTCAATTCGCATTATTTCTTATCAATCGATCGACATCCCTGAGGCTATCGCATACACCACTCAGGGATGAAGTCATTCCACAAATCCTTAACTTATCATTCGAATCAAAATCCACTTCTTCAAATTTTCCGTTCGAACCATTCCTCGAATTCCAAGCACGCTCATCTATATCGCATCGATGTTATCGTCGCTCGCTAGTACCCCTTATCGATCGTTATCTTACTTTACTCAATCGAGTTCTACTCATTCTTGTCCGACACAATTCAATTCCCGTACTCGACTTTTCTAAGGTCGACGCAACTTTGGTGTATATGTCCAGCCCGACTTAGCCAACCGTGCTTACGCGAACCATCTTTTTGTTTTATTGTCAAAAACTATTCTCCTATGTTTTGTAAATTAGATAGACTTATTGTATGGACATCCCGTGGGACAATTGAGAGAGAGCGCACCAACGATATCAACTTGCGGAAGCAATTTCAGAGTTTGCGGAAAGAACGAGTTAAAGAATTCAATCGATAGTCCAAGGACGTAAAGCCGTGCTCTGATACCATTATGTCACGCTCCGCTCCCGTAGGAGCGATCATCCTCGCTAAGGCATGATGCCGCACGAGCCTAGATTACGCTCGTGCAAGGCGGGTTCCATAACGGCCGATTTCAGCGGCTACGACGGGGTCGTCGCACAGAAGTCCCGTGCAGAGACATTGAATAATAGCAGCAGAAATTAGAACAAACACAAGTCATTCAGAAGAAATTCTTTTATTGATATTGAAACAACGGTTACAATGGGGCGCAAGGCCAATATTACAATCACTCTCGAGCTCACTCATCTCACATTACAAGTCACTCAGCTCTCTCTCATCTCTCAATTACAAGTCTTGAGCCGGCGGAAGCTTCGAAAGGCGATGTCCATATATTATGTCCCGTATAAGTCTTCACTTCATGCGGCCGTGCGCTTCGAATCGCCAAGAAACTCCGTGCCTCGACGCATCCAAGCGAGTTCCGTGCCACGAGCTCCTACCTGTGCCTGTACATGAAAACTATGTGGGTGTCAGTACTCAACTGTACTGGTGGAATGAGCTTCTCGCTCACCCATACAAACCCAACACGTTTGATTTACTTTGTGCAACATAGTCACTTCTTATCGATTGTCTTTCTAGTCTTGCCTTAGGATCAGTTTTATGACCGACGCCTTGCTTATTCTACGTCTTTAGACCATCCCGTGCTCGCAGCATCAATGTTAACTCAACAACGTTAACCTATCAAGTCGTGTTTGCCTTACGGCCAAAATCAGAGATGCAACTACGCGATAGTACCCAATTACTTGCGACCGTGCTACAAATCCATCATACCGTGCCTCACAACTCAATGTGACTCAATCGTATCGCCGCCTTGCGGCCCTTTGCTACTAACTCATCATCCGACCCAATCCAAGACTTGTGGGCTAACTGCCACTCGACCAACTTTGCCTTGCGACGTTTCCTGACTTAGACTCAAGACAACTCAAACCAACTTATGCAAATTATATGCCGACAACTTAAGACCGACGTCGTATCTCGTGCCGTAGCACGTCGCCTATGTTGATGCCAAATCTTAGGACCAAATCTTGTGTTCTAACTGTACACACATCCAACTGACTCAATCCAAAGGCACACACGCGGATTTTCGCCCGTGCCGACCCATCTATATGAATTGGTCACTAACATCACAAGCTATCCTAGACTATAGCCTTGCCATTTGGCGACCCTTTCAGCGCAGGCAGCTAGCCCCGCTGAAAGTTCCCGAATGACCCGAGCGGTTCGTCCAGCTACGGCTATACCGTGTTTCCCTCCGGAACGCCGCGGTCCCATGACGCCCAGGGTTATCGCGCATGGAAACTCCTCCTTGTCGACAAGTTGTCCAATGACCATGCAAGACTCGACACAAACTGACGTCTCACACAGTCATTCCTCTTCCAATGTTACCATCTCTTTCAAAACCAATATCAAACCATCTATCATTTGAGACCCCTCGACGACCCACGGTCGCGAGCTTTCTTTCTAACATTTGAGACCCCTCGACGACCCACGGTCGCGAGCATTCTTTCCATGTTCTCATATCATTTCATTCAACTCAATGCCTATTCGATAGTCCTTCCTCCAAAACTCATTCAATCAACCGTGGTTCCTGCCTTAACACTAGGTCCATGCATCGTGCCTCAAACCGACTTTTGTTCTACGCGACGCTATCGCCCAAGTCGTAGTTTATATGATGGGCCTTGGGATCGTGGGACTATTTGACTTGACAACCGTAGAATAAGCGGGACCGCACTTAGAATGACTTAGGTCGACTGGCATAACTTTGCCTAACTTACTCAAGCCTACAACTTAACGAGCAAAGGCCGCGTCAAGCCTTGCTTCGATGGAACGTGCCGTGCACGCGTTCAACTTTGAACGACCAAGTCATTTGGGTGCCTAGACTTATGGCATAAGCTGTGCAACGCAACTTAACTCATGGGGGCAAGCCAAGGCTATGCCAAGCCTTGGACGACAGGACCGTGCATGCTTTATGAAGCATTCATGCGGGCGACGCCTATGACTTAGGCTATGTTAATAACTTTGCCGATTCAACCAACTTTCCTTCTCCCAAGCCACGGGACGAAGGATCGAGTGTCATTTTCAAAGCACGCCGTGCACCAACTCTAAGCCGACCGTTGGACCTTTCCATATTCTAACTCAATTCGACCCGTCGGGATTATTTCCTTTAGCTATGTGGATTCGTCTCTTTTATTATCAAGCCTACTTGTGCAAGTTGAAAACATACGATTTATTATGTGAAGGATAAGATGAGGCGAGTTCACCGAAACTACCCCACATGAGCGAGCGGTCGCTTCGACCGAGCGATGTCTTTGAGTAGCCGTTGCAAGGCTAAGTCCGAAAGCCGTTGGCATTTTGATTCTGCCGATTGACTGAACGGGACGGGGCACTACAGTCTCCGGTAGAGTGGAGGCCAGGGTAGCGAGGTCTGGACGGGGTGCTGGATAGGGAGGAGGTCGGGAAGACTGATGACAAGGGAGCTGCGGGGATGGTCGAGGCCGAGGGCAATAGTGGACTGCCGGGGATGGCTGCGCTTGGCTAGGATTAGGAAATTATTATTTGTTGTTCATGTCGGGGTGTGTCCGAGATGGAGGTGATGGGTTTGTATGTGTAAACTATGGAATAAGATGTTAGAAAGACACCCGGGGTCGGACCCGAGGCCAATCACGGCTAACACGGCAAGGATTGGACACAGACACGATGCACTCACTTTGTGGTGGAAATTTGTGGAAGAATTGAGGAGGAAAAATAATAAGGAGGCTCCCCTATTTGTAGGGTTGAGAAATCCTGGTTTGATAAGGATTAGGAAAAATTATAAAACTCCCTTAGATAATCTTCCTAATATTTAAATCAATCAAAAATAAATTTAATCAATCTAAATCCATATTTAAATCTTAGATAAATATTCTCTTCATCCATAAATTAAATCTTAATTTAAATTACCATAATATTAAATCATCAAAACTTCCAAATTATCTCTTATAAGTAATAAAATAATCAATATTAATTAATTTCAAAAATTGCAATAAATATTTTGAATATTGATAGAAAATATCTTTTAAATACCTTTTTACTAAATTAAGATAAATAATAAAAATGATTTTGAGAATTCCAATATATACATGAATTAAATTTCATGTATCTCGCATGGGACTAGTACAAAATATCTATGTATATATTATTTTCGAAATCGGCATACATAAAAAATTAAAATAGCAAACTTAGAAAATTTTGGTACGATAGCAAGAATATTTATTATATATATATATTATTTTTAAACTATAAAAATAGAAAAATGTTTTTCTAAAAATATGTACGCTCGCACATATTCGCACTCGTCGAGCAATTACGAAAAACGAAGTTTCGCGCACGACGTACAATGCAACTACGCGACGTGCAAATAAAAAATAAAAAATAATCAGTACCAAATTTATTAGAAAAATAGTAGAAATTTAGGAGTTTTACAACGAGTAGGGCACATTTCTAGCCCACTGTCATGTGGGGCACTTCTTGAACATAAATGTACTATGGTACACCAAGTCATCTTGTAACTTATGCAACTCATGTAATCTTGATAACTCTAAGCAACCTCGCATGGATAACCTGGATAGCTGCAGGGCTTGTGACTTGGGAATATCTCAAATGCATCTTGTTAGTAACTAGGCCTGTGATAACCCTAGTTAGCTAATGATAGCAAGCCGTAAGACTTGATTGGCCATGCCTGAATGCTTGCCGCATGGTTAACATGGGAATTATATTCCGCCTCTTGTTTTCATAATGCAAGCGATTGTTTTATTCAAACCCTGTCTTCTTATTACTTAATCATGTTCATTATTTATGTTTTCTGTTTATTAACCTGCTGGTTTTAGTTCCTAAGTGAAGCCTCTCTTGTGGCACTTGCTCTTTCTGGGATCTGACCCAGCTGATTTTGTATGGCCAGATTTCGGAGTAGCACCCGAGGATCTACTTATCTTCCAGCCAGATAGTGAACACTAGACGCAATCCTAGCAATGAGTGGATTTCTTATTTTGCTCTCCCACTTTATTGTAAAATTATTCTTTTGAGGTGTTTAGCCACCGAGCAAGTGTCAGCTCGTGTTGAAACTTATATTCTGTCTGCCTAAGGGCTGTAACATGATCGACAAATCCTAGTGTTGATTGTGTATGACTTTAACTCTTGCTAGTCTTCATATTTTGTATGACTAGCTTAATGATCATCTGAATATGTAATATTTGGGGTGCCTTACTTTGTATGTCCGATGATCTAATATCTTGTAACATTTACTTGCTTGCTTGAGATTGAGACACTAGGCTTGTTCTTGACCATAAGGGACTGCTGGCTTGTTGTTAAACCCTCATGCATCTAGACAGCCGTGACCGTATTGCGAGGTGGGTTACACTTTAATGTACGTAGCTGGCTGTGTCTGTCCCCCGCTCTTCAATATTATGATTCTGGGGCGTGACAGAGAGGTTACGATCCCTTCCGCGATAACAACCCATCATCTGAATGATAGTCTTGGGAACAGAAAATGGAATCCCTTTACGAATGTGATAAAGGGCATATAGATCAAGTATGGTTACATCATCTTTTGATGTAGATTTGGGTAAAATGGTGGAGTAGATGATGCGGTGCAACTTATAGTTGAATAAGTTCAAGTTAGCAGCCTTGAAATTAACAGAACGAACATGAGCAGGAGAACAAAGTTCATTCTTGAAACTGCTTAGAGTCGTGCCTGCGAGAAAATCAAACTCAGCGATATCATCAAGCGGGGCACCATCGTTAGGAACACCAAGGATTTTCAATAAAAGGACATCATTGAACTCGATATTGATTCCGCCGGTACGAGTTCTAATATCAAAAGTATCTAATATGAAGTTGCAATAAAACAGTATAATGGCATTAGTGGCAATAGGGAATTTTTTGGTGACAAGTCTGTGTAACACAAATGTCTCAAACAATGGACGATGTTCAGAAAATACAGTCCATTTTATCGGGCCTCCGGTGCATATGTTACGTATCGCAAAATTCGCGTACCAAAGTAAAGATTGATCATGAGTTTCAAAGTAGAACTCATTATATGCACCGTCGGTCGATTGGACCGGGGAAAAGAGTGAATCCTTTTGAGGATTTGAAGACGAAGCCTCTTCACTGGCTTGGTTCTTTTTCCTCTTGGAGGGATTGAAATACATAGGCATTGTGTCCCAAAAAGGATGAAAATCTAATGAAATGAAAGAGAGGGAAGGGGGAGTTTATACCTTCCAAGATTAAAGTATGTGGTACCGCATGAATCTAAAGTTTGGATGGAAATCTCTAAGTAGATTAGGAGCAAAAGCTTGGAGAAAAACTAGGGTTTGAAAGGGCTCTCGGGTGGCAGCTGCTGTGCTAGAGGAGTTTTGAAGAAGATGAGAAGAAGGGGGCCCCGGGTTCTGACTTGAAAAATATACACCACTACCGAACTCTGGCCGATTTCGGACCGAATTCTGTCCGAGTTTGCCTAGGGTTATGTGGATGTAATTTTCAAACAGAAAATTTTCAGGCCACTTTCTTTGCATCAACTCTTTTCAATTATTTAATTCCAAGTTTAGTTATTTTAAATTTTAATTAATATAATTAATATTATTTTATAAATTAAATTTTGTTACACAACGACTATCTCAGATTAGCTGTAGGGGTACTGTTTCAGCTAACGGGAGTTCACCAGAGAATAATTAAATACCTCTTTACTTTAACCATAGTCGTGGTGACAGTCAGACCCTTTGTAGGCTTGTCTCAAAAACCTTTTTGAGTATTGAAAGATAATCGATAAAACAAAATTAATTAATATTTTTAATATTTAAAATTCCTAATTCTGGACGTAAATAATTGAAACGATCTTTCGCTAATGGTTTTGTAAAGATATCAGCTAGTTGATTCTCAGTGTCTATATATACATGGTTTATATCTCCATTTTGTTGATGATCTCTAAAAAAATGATGTCGAATCTCAATATGCTTAGTGCGAGAGTGACATACTGGATTCTTAGTCAAATTAATAGTACTAGTGTTGTTATAGAAAATGGGTATGTGTGTGTATAGTAAACCAAAGTCTTCTAGGGTTTGTTTCATCCACAAAATTTGTGCACAACAACATCCTGCGGCGATATATTCTGTCTCAGTTGTTGATAATGCGACATAATTTTGTTTCTTGCTAACCCAAGAGACTAGAGCCTTGCCTAGGAAATGACATGTGCCGCTGGCACTTTTCTATCCACTTTCCATCCAGCAAAATCAACATCCGAGTAACTGGTTAGGTCAAACGACGTGGTTTTGGGATACCATAAGCCGACAGAAGAAGTGACTTTAAGGTATCGGAAGATATGCTTAACTGTGCACAAATGTGATTCCTGAGGGTTAGCTTGAAAACGTGCACACAAGCAAACACAAAACATTATATCTGGACGACTAGCAGTTAAATAAAGTAAACTACTAATCATACCTCGATACTTACGTGTGTCGACGGGTTGGCCTTGTTCATCAATATCAAGCTTAGTCAAAGTTGCCATTGGAGTACCAAGTGGTTTGACTACTTCCAGATTGAACTTCTTTAATAGATCTTTTATGTACTTGGCTTGATTAATGAACATCCCATTGTTGGTTTGTTTGATTTGCAGTCCGAAGAAAATTTTTAGTTCTCCCATCATGCTCATCTCAAACTCATTCTGCATACACTTTGAAAATTCTTGACAGAGAGATTCATCAGTAGATCCAAAAATGATATCATCTATATAAATTTGAATTAGAAGAAGATTTCCATTAAAAGATTTTATAAACAGTGTAGTATCAACCTTGCATTTTGTAAAATCGTTGTCAAGTAGAAAAGAGCTTAGACGATCATACCAAGCACGAAGGGTTTGTTTCAATCCGTATAAGGCTTTCTTCAACTTGAAAATATAATCAGGATTTTTGAAATCAGTAAAACCTGGAGGTTGAGCTACATAAACTTTTTCTTTTATAAAACCGTTCAAAAATGTCCTATTGACATCCATTTGAAATAATTTAAAGTTATGAAAACATGCAAATGCACATAGTATGCGAATGGATTCTAATCTCGCAACTGGGTATATATTTTATCGTAGTCGATACCTTCTTCTTGATTGTATCCTTAAGCTATGAGTCGAGCCTTATTACGAGTCACTAAACCATTCTCATTCAGTTTATTTTAAAATACCCGACGGGTAACCGGATGATCAATGGGCTTGCGAACAAGTTCCCAAACTTGATTCCATTCAAATTGGTTCAATTCCTCTTGCATAGCATCTAACCAAAAAGTGTCGCTACATGCTTCTTCAATAGTTTTGGGTTCAAGCTGTGAAATAAATACAACACTGGAAGCTATATATTTACTGGAGGAACGAGTACTTACACCCCTGGTAATCTCACATATTACCAACTCCTTGGGATGGTCTGCCAAAAATCTTATTTCTTTTGGCACATCCTCAGGATTGCTGGTTTCCGCTTCTGGTTCTGCACGTGATCTGCCTGGAGGAACAGTTGGTGCTTTGCATGAAGGTTCTACAGGTACTGTATTTGGTGTACTTATGTCTTCATAATCATCATCATCATCGACTGAATATTTATTTAGTTCGTCAAATATAACATTCATCGATTCTTCGATGATCATGGTTCTCTTGTTGAAGACTCTGTACCCTTTGCTCTTTGTCGCATAACCTAAAAAGATACCTTTATCGGCCTTTTCATCAAACTTTCCCATATTGTCTTTAGTATTAATAATAAAGTATTTATAACCAAATATTTTGAAATATGAAACAGTGGGTGTTCTATCAAACCATAGCTCATAGGGAGTCTTCTTTGATATAGGTCGAATTAGAACCCTATTGAGAATATAGCAAGCTGTATTGACAGCTTCAGTCCAAAAGTATTTTGGTAGACTAAATTAGTTTAACATTACTCTAGCCATTTCGATAGAGTCCTATTCTTACGTTCCACAACTCTATTTTGTAGGAATGAAATCGTAAAACAGAATACTCTAGAGGGGTGAATAGAGTAGGCAGCGAAATATTGCTAATTAAAAATTTGTTAGCAGTTAGATCACATATATAATAATAATCACAAAAGTAGATGACAGAACTTAAAAGTGATCAGAAGGCAAACACAAACACCGAGATTTATACTGGTTTCCCTCTTGTGAGGACTAGTCCAGTCGGAAGAACTCTAGCTTCCAATTGAATCCACTATTGGAAAATCCCGTAAGTTTTCATACAAAGTCCTTGCAACTTCTACAGACACGAGCTTTGATATGAAGAACTCGACCAACTTCAATTTTGAAGAGTTGAATCTTCTATCAAGCCTCTGATTACAATCGCTCTGAAACTTCTAAACCGTACTGCGCTGGCAAATCGATTAGAGGATTGTAATTGGCTTGGGATTTGAAAATAAAAGCTTTTTAGAACTCTTTGGAAGAATGTAAGCTCAGGAAGAGAAGAGATTGAAAGTGAATTGGTGACTTGAAATGATCAAAATACTTCTCTATTTATAGTTTTTCCAAAGATAGAACTCTGACAGAATTTGGGCAGAATTTGGACAAAACTCTTTGTAACAAACCGTAACTGAAGGATGACCAAGTTCAAAAACCCAACATTCACTAACGTTCCAAATGGCCGAACTCTGGCCGAACTCGGGCCGAGTTATCCTTGGGTTCTGCCAGTTCATTTTTGGAGAAAATAAATTTTTGGCTTTTTGAAAAAAATCCTTCAGAAGCTTTTTATAAAAAGAATATTTTTCAAAAACGTAGGTCAGGTCATTTGTAAAGGAATATGATGGTTTTGAAAAACATTTTCGGATAGCCTATTTGCCAGTACGATTCGGTGTATAATGTATTCCTAGACTCAATAAAATGAAAAATTACATTGCTTAACAGGAAGTACATTCTGAATGGCAAACGGCTTTAGTCTTGAACATTGTTGATATCCATTGTTGAGCAGTGTCCAAAACATCGTAGGTAAACATCTAAGTTGACTTGTATTTATATCGAGACAGAGTTTGATCATTTATTAAAATCAGGTTTGACCATGACCAATGGGCCAACAATCTCCCCCATTTTGATAATTGACAAACCTTGCCGATATAACATCTAAGCTTGGAATCAATTCAAAATAGTAATTAAAAGAAATTGTTCATAACCTGTATTCACAAAAATGTTAGATCCTTATTTCTCCCCCGTTGTCACTTAGCAAAATAATTGTAAAAGAGAAAGCTCCCCCGCAATAAATGCATAAGTAACAAACAGTGAAGAAACACAATAAAAAATATAGGAATAATTATTACAGGCATGGTATAAACAGTAAAAGAAAATAGATAGTCTAGAGAACACAACACAGTCATGTATTTGTCACAGAAAATATTTAATAAAGTGCTAGAATAAAAAATGAAATAAATAAAGTGCTGAATAATAGACTATGATGCCAAAACTGAGGCATAACCAAAAAACATGTCTATGAATAGTCACATAATAAAGAAAAGTGCTGATAATAAAAATAAGAGTATTGATAAAATCTTGGAATGTCGGAGCATTTCCAAGTAAACATAAGACAAAAGTAACAGTCTCAATATCTAACATCTCAAAAATCATCATCATCATCAACGTCATCAGCTGCAGCTCCAGCATGTCCAGAAGGACCAGCTCTAGAAGTACCAGCGCCAGAAGTGTGAGGAGTGGCACCAGTGGTACGATACCAATCATATGCGTTCCCTAGCTGGAACAGAGAGTGGACCGCCTCGTCGTCAACGCGGTAGCCAGAAATAGAAGGGTCTCGAGGTAGAGAGCTAGCAGAATGACCCGTCTGCGCAAACCTCAGATCGGCGAAGGAGTTGGCAATCGCCTGGAATCGAGTCACATCACGGAACTCGTGTTCCCTAGAGGTCTCAACATAAAAAGACTGCAGATCTGATAAGTGCTGATGTATACCCTCAAATGTCATTGGGTAAGAATGAGGAGGAACAGGTGCTGTGGGAGCTGTGGGAGTAGGTGCAGGATGAGTAGGTACAGTAGGTGGAGGAACAGATACAATGCTGCGACGAGATAGTTTGAGAAACTTGGGCTCGGGGTCGACAGCACAAGTAGATAGGTCAATATCAAATCTCTGAAAGATGCGTGAAATAAGCATCGCATAAGATAGGTTGCGGTCTCTCCCGCGACATCTACCCATCATCTGAATGATAGTCTTAGGGGCAGAAAAAGGAATTCCCTTAAGAATATGATAAAGAGCAGAAAGCTCAAGTGCAGTGACATCATCTTTAGAAGTGGATTTTGGAAGTAAGGTGGAATAGATGATGCGATGTAATTCGTAGTTAAACAAGTTAAAGTTATTAGCCTTGAACTTTCTAGGATGAACGCGTACGGGCGCACAAAGTTCATTCTTGAAACTAACGAGTGTCGTGCCATCGGGGAAATCAAAATCAGTGATGTCATCGAGCGGGGCACCTTCGTTTGAAATACCAAGGATTTCCGCTAACGTTTCATCAGTGAATTCGATATCAATTCCTCCGACTCGTGTTCTCGTTGTAAAAGTGTCTAACAAAAAATTACAATAGAATAGTCTAATGGCATTATTGGCAATTGGAAATTATAAGGTGACAAAATGTTGTAACCCTAATGCCTCAAAGTAAGGGCGGTGATCTGGAAAGATAATCCACTTAATCGGCGACCCGGTGCAAATAGTACAAGTAATAAAATCGGCGTACCACAATAAAGCTTGATTGGAAGTTTTAAAGTAAAACTCATCCGACGCACCATCGTCCGATTGAACCGGAGAAAAGAGGCAATCCGTATGTGGATTTGAAGAAGATGCCTCTTTACTGGCATTGGTCTTCTTCCTCTTGAAGGGATTGAACTTAGGCATTCTTTCCCAAAATATTTTGGAAATGCTAAGTATTGAAAAGTGGAGGAAAGAAGGGATTATACCTTACAAGAATTGGATATGTTGTAGAGGATGACGATCTCCGCACGAATCTAAAGTTTTGACGAGAAACTCTACACGGATTGGAAGAACAATGATGGAGAAGAAGCTAGTATTTTAGAGGCGCGCTGCTGCTGTTATGAGGATGTGGAAAAGAATGAAGAATAAGGAAGCCTCCGGTTCTTGCTGGTATATATATATATACCCAGCCGAACTCTGGCCGAATTCGGACCGAACTCGGGCCGAATTCGCCAAGGGTTGCCTGGCTATATATATATCAAAAAATAATTCAAATGAGGCCACATTCTTTTTCATTAATTCGTTTCAAATGCTTAATTCAAAGTTTAGTAATTTTAAATCTCAAAGTAATATAATTAATATTATTTTATAAATTAATATTCTTTACTCAGCATCTGTTTCAGATTAGTTGTAGGAGTACTGTCCCAACTAACGAAGGTTCACCGGGGAACTCTTAAATACCGCTTCGCTTCGACCGTAGTCGTGGTGACAGACAGACTCTTTTTAGGCTTGTCTCGAAAACAGTTTATGAGTATCGAATAAATAATTAATAAAACAGAATTAATTAATATTATTGATATCTAAAATTCCTAATTCTTGATGTAAATAATTGAAACGATCTTGCGCTAAAGGTTTTGTGAGTATGTCAGCTAATTGATTCTGTGTGTCTATGTATACAAGGTCTATATCTCCATTTTATTGATAATCTCTAAGAAAATGATGTCGAATCTCGATATGTTAAGTACGAGAATGACATACTGGATTCTTAGTCAAATTAATAGAACTAGTGTTATCACAGAAAATGGGTATGTGTGTAAAAAGTAATCCATAGTCTTCTAAAGTTTGTTTCATCCACAAAATTTGTGCACAACAACGTCCTACGGCGATATACTCAGCCTCGGTTGTTGATAATGCAACAGAATTTTGCTTTTTACTAAACCAAGAGGCTAGAGCTTTTCCTAGGAAATGACATTTGCCGCTAGTACTTTTTCTATCTACTTTGCATCCTGCAAAATCAGCATCGGAATAACCGGTTAGGTCAAACGACATGGTTTTGGGATACCATAAGCCGACAGAAGAAGTGCCTTTAAGGTATCGAAAGATACGCTTAACTATGCACAAATGTGATTCCTTAGGATTAGCTTAAAAACGTGCACATAAGCAAACATAAACATAATATCTGGTCGACTAGCAGTTAAATATAGTAAGCTACCGATCATACCTCGATACTTACGTATGTCGACAGGTTTGCCTTGTTCATCAATATCAAGCTTGGTTGAAGTCGCCATTGGAGTGCTAAGTGGTTTTGCTGCTTCCATGTCGAACTTCTTTAATAGATCCTTTGTGTACTTTGCTTGATTTATGAACGTCCTATTGTTGGTTTGTTTGATTTGTAGTCCGAAAAAGAATTTCAGCTCTCCCATCATGCTCATCTCAAACTCATTCTGTATACACTTTGAAAATTCTTGACAAAGAGATTCATCAGTAGATCCAGAGATAATATCATCTGCATAGACTTGAATCAAAAGAATATTATTATTCAAAGACTTCATAAAAAAAGTAGTGTCAACCTTTCCCTTTGAAAAACCGTTATCAAGTAGAAAAGTGCTTAGACGATCGTACCAAGCAGGAAGGGCTTGTTTCAATCCGTATAAAGCTTTCTTCAACTTGAAAACATATTCAGGAAATTTGAAATCAGTAAAACCGGGTGGTTGAGCTACATAAACCTCTTTTTTTATAAAACTATTTAAAAATACGCTTTTGACATCCATTTGAAATAATTTAAAATTATGAAAACATGCAAATGCACATAACATGCGAATGGATTCTAATCTTGCAACTGGGCATAAGTCTCATCGTAGTCGATACCTTCTTCCTGATTGTATCCTTGAGCTACGAGTTGAGCCTTATTACGAGTCACTAAACCATTCTCGTTCAGTTTATTTCGGAATACCCATCGGGTGCCAATGACCGGATGATCAATAGGCTTGGAAACAAGTTCCCAAACTTGATTCCATTTGAATTGGTTTAATTTCTCTTGCATAGCAACTAACCAAAAATTATCACTACATGCTTCATCAATATTTTTGGGTTCAAACTGCGAGACAAAAGCAACACAAGAAGCTATATCTTTATTAGAGGAATGAGTACTTACACACTTGGTAATCTCACCAATTACCAAGTCCTTTGGATGAGTAGCCAAGAATCTCATCTCTTTTGGTGCAGTCTTAGGATTGCTAGTTCCGGCTTCTTTGCTTAGAGGTTCATCTGATGCCAGATGTGATGGTTCTGCATCTTTGTGTGAAGGTTTTGCAGTAGCTGTACTTGGTGCGATTATGTCTTCATTGTCATCACCGTCTAAGTGTTGATTTAGCTCATCAAACTTGACGTTGATAGATTCTTCAATGATCATGGTTCTTTTGTTGAAGACTCTATATCCTTTGCTCTTTGCTGCATAACCTAAAAATATACCTTCATCGGCCTTTTTATCAAATTTACTCAAATTATCTATGGTATTCAGAATAAAACATTTACAACCAAAGATTTTGAAATAAGAAACATTTGGTGTTCTATCAAACCATAATTCATAGGGAGTCTTCTTCGATATAGGTCGAATTAGAACCCTATTGAGAATATAGCATGCTGTATTTACAACTTCAGCCTATAAATATCTAGGTAGACTAAACTGGTATAACATAACTCTAGCCATTTCAGATAGAGTTCTGTTCTTACGTTCCACAACTCCATTTTGTTGTGGAGTCCTAGGGCAAGAGAATTCATGCAGATAACCGTATGTGTCACAAAATTGCTTGAATTCTGCATTCTCAAATTCGTCTCCATGATCACTACGAATGCGAGTAATCATGAACCCTTTTTCATTCTGTACTTTCTTGCAAAAGGTGACGAATTTTGATAATGCATCGTTCTTGCGTACAAGAAAATAAACCCATGTATATCTAGAGAAGTCATCTATAATGACAAATGCATATAACTTACCACCTAGACTAGCAATTCTGCTGGATCCAAATAAGTCCATATACAACAATTGTAAAGGTATAGTGGTACTTACAGCGTTCTTGGATTTGAATGCGGATTTGGTAGCTTTGTTCTTTTCACATTCACTACATACCGTATCCTTCTTGAAAGAAATATCTGGTAAGCCGCGTACCAACTTTTTCGTAGATAATCTTGAAATTGTATCCATGTTTGCATGACCGAGTCTCATATGCCATAGTTGACTTTCAATACTTTTGGCCATCAAACATCTTCCTGCTGTGTTAGCATCTTCCAACAAATAGAATACATATATATTGTCTTCCCTAATACCTTCAAATATAGTATTGCCAGTTGAACTATCAATAATAGTACATTTATCTTTTATGAAGTTAATACCATAACCATGATCAGCTAAATGGCTTATGCTGAGCAGATTATGTTTTAACTCGATAACAAGACAAACATCTTTAATCACTGGATAGGGAGCCTTACCAATGTCACCGATACCGATTATGTACCCTCTCAAATTATTACCGAAGGAGATGTATCCTTCTTTTCCTCTTCGACAGTGTTGCAAATAATGAGGCATCACCGGTCATGTGCCGTGAGCAACCGCTGTCGAGGATCCATTTGCTCTAAGCATGTGAAGGGTGTCCCACCTACAAAACAATTTATAGATGAAACTTTTGGTACATATTTCTTGTAGGGTCCTGACTGATTAGTTTTCGGTATCCATGCATAAACATTTAAATCTACTAACTTTCTAATTCTACATGCAGAAGATATGTGACCAATGTGGCCACAATAATGACATTTAGCATGTTGAGTGTTGAAAGTAGTGTGAGGTGCATGATTGGTAGGTTTTGGTTTTCTAGTATAGAAGAATGCATGCTTATTAGTCTTCTTGGGCATAGTCTTGGTATGGTTTGGTCTGACAGTGTTGGGCATGTTCCGATTATTCGGTAATTGACACGTGTTAGAATAGGAAGCAGCAACTTCAGGCCATTTTCCTAAACTAATTTCCAAATTTTTGGAAGTGTCATATAATCTAGTATAGTCAGATGTGAGTGATTCTAATCTGACCTATGCACACTGGAGACTCTTTCTCTCCTAAGATATGTCTTCCTTTAACTGGATAATAGTTTGATCTTTTTCTTCGGATAGCTTAACAGTCTCGTGTAACAACAATTTAATAGAAGAAAGCTCACCAGACTCATTTGAAGAGTCATTATCTCTAACCTGATCTAGTAGGTCGGTAAGTATTCCTATTTCACCTTTGTACTCTTTGAGTACCTTCTTAGAGGTTTCATATTTACTACGCAGTTTCCTATAATCATCTAACAGTTCACTGAAAGCCTCTCCTAGTTGCTCAAAGGTGAAATCATCATAAGGGTCAAATAGAGGATTAGTGATTACCTGATCGCAAGCCATCAAGAACACATTTGCAGCGTCATCTGATTGTTCATCTTCTGAGTCGCTGGCTTCACTTTCATGCCATATGCTTGTGTTGGCGTACTTTCTTGGTGTCGATTTCTTCAGGTAGCCTTTGTCATATTTGCTATTTTTCTTTAATGATGATGCTGAGGGACAATCTTTTTTCATGTGTCCTTTCTTCTTGCATCCATAGCAAATAGGATCTTCCTTGTTGTTGTTGTTGTTGCTGTTTTGTTCTCCTGTTAAATCTCATGAACTTCTTGAACTTTCTTACCGGAAGAGCTTGATCTTCAGAGTCGGAGTCGCTGTCGTCGGAATCATCTTCGATGGTTCTTCTATGTTGAGCCTTGAGAGCGATCGTCTTCTCTGACTTCTCCTTTGGTGTAGCATCTTCAAAGTCTTGAAGTTCTAACTCGTAAGTGAGTAGCTTACCCATGAGTGTTTCTAGAGATATTGTTGAGAGGTCGTTCCCTTCAATGATTGCTGTAGCCTTTGGAATCCAGTTCTTTGTAAGGGTTCGTAGAAGTTTACGAATTTTCTCATGGTTACTGTAATCCTTGCCTAGTGAGGACAGAGGATTCACAATATCCAAGAATCTTGTAAACATCTGAGCGACTGATTCACTTGGCTTTATTTTGAACGCCTCATACTCCTGAGTAAGTCTGCTGATCTTTGACTCCTTGACTTGTGTTGTTCCTTCGTGGGTTACTTCGAGAAGTTTCCACACTTCGTTTGATGTTGTGCAAGTAGACACCCTGTTGAATTCAGTTCTGTCTAAAGCACAAAATAAAGCATTAATAGCACGTGCGTCAAGACTGGCCTTTTTCTTTTCTTCCTCTGTATATTTGTTATGGGGTTTTTCAGCTAAAATACTATTAACATAAATACGAGGTGCCTTTTTATAGCCATCAATAACCACAGACCATAAGTCAAAATCAAGAGATTTCAGAAAGAAACTCATACGTGTTTTCCAATAAGTGTAGTTTGTGCCGTCAAACAGTGGAGGTCTGTTTGTGGCTTGGCCTTCACTTGTGAATTTCACAGTTGCCATGTGTAATAGTGTGATCTATATAAAAATTGAGTATAACTACAATTTTACCTTGCTTTACCTGTATAACCCGCTCTGATACCAATTGTAGGAACAATTGGGATCATAATATAATACCTCTAGATGGAGAGCCTGCACTGATACCAATTGTAGGAATGAAATCGTAAAGCAGAATACTCTAGAGGGGGGTGAATAGAGTAGGCAGCGGAATATTGCTAATTAAAAACTTGTTAGCAGTTAGATCATAAATATAATAATAATTACAAAAGTAAATAACAGAAATTAAAAGTGATCAGAAGGCAAACGCAAATACCAAAATTTATACTGGTTTCCCTCTTGTGAGGACTAGTCCAGTCGGAAGAACTCTAGCTTCCAGTTGAATCCACTATTGGAAAATCCTGCAAGTTTTCATACGAAGTCCTTGCAACTTCTACAGACGGGAGCTTTGATACGAAGAACTCGACCAACTTCAATTTTGAAGAGTTGAATCTTCTATCAAGCCTCTGATTACAATCGCTCTGAAACTTCTAAACCGTACCGTGCTGGCAAATCGACTAGAGGATTGTAATTGGCTTGGGATTTGAAAATGAAAGCTTTTTAGAACTCTTTAGAAGAATGTAAGCTCAGGAAGAGAAGAGATTGAAAGTGAATTGGTGATTTGAAATGATCGAAATACTTCTCTATTTATAGTTTTTCCAAAGGCAGAACTCTTACAGAATTTGGACAGAATTCGGACAGAACTCTTTGTAACAAACCGTAACTGAAGGATGACCAAGTTCAAAAACCCAACGTTCACTAACGTTCCAAATGGCTTTACTCGGGTCGAGTTCTCCTTGGGTTCTGCCAGTTCATTTTTGGAGAAAATAAATTTTTGGCTTTTTGAAAAAAAATCCTTCAGAAGCTTGTTATAAAAAGACTGTTTTTCAAAAACGTAGGTCAGGTCATTTGTAAAGGAATATGATGGTTTTGAAAAATATTTTCGGATAGCCTATTTGCCAGTACGATTTGGTGTACAATATATTCCTAGCCTCAATAAAATGAAAAATTATATTGCTTAACAGGAAGTACATTCTGAATGGCAAACAGCTTTAGTCTTGAACATTGTTGATATCCATTGTTGAGCAGTATCCAAAACGTCGTAGGTAAACATTTGAGTTGACTTGTATTTATATCGAGACAGAGTTTGATCAATTATTAAAATCAGGTTTGACCATGAACAATGGGCCAACACATTTTGTTGTGGAGTCCTAGGGCAAGAGAACTCATGCAGATAACCATATATGTCACAAAATTGCTTGAACTCTGCATTCTCAAATTCGCCTCCATGATCGCTTTGAATATGAGTGATCATCAAACCTTTCTCATTTTGAACTTTCTTGCAAAAGGTGACAAATTCTGAGAATGCATCGTTCTTGTATGCAAGAAAATATATCCACGTGTATCTAGAGAAATCATCCACTATTACAAAAGCAAATAACTTACCACCTAAGCTAGCAATTCTATTAGGTCCAAATAAATCCATATGCAATAATTGTAGAGGTCTAGTGGTTCTTACAGCGTTCTTGGACTTAAATGCGAATCGGGTAACTTTGTTCTTTTTACATTCACTATATACGATATCCTTCTTGAAAGAAATGTCCAGTAAGTCTCGCACTAGCTTCTTTGTGGATAACCTTAATATTGTGTCCATATTTGCATGACCAAGTCTCATATGCCATAATTGACTAATATCACTCTTGGCCATTAAGCTTCTACCTGCTTTGTTAGCATCTTCTAACAAATAGAAAAAATATATATATATTGTCTTCCTGATACCTTCAAAGATAGTACTACCAGTTGAGCTATTAATTGGTAGTACACTTGTCTTTGACAAAGTTAATACCATAATCATGGTCAGCTAAATGGCTTATGCTGAGTAGATTATGTTTTAGCTCGGTAACTAGACAAACATCTTTAATCACAGGGTAGGAGTCCTTAACAATAATGTCGATGCCAATTATGTACCCTTTAAGATTATTATCGAAGGAAATGTATGCTTCTTTTTTCTTCGACAGTGTTGTGAATAATGAAGCGTCACCGGTCATGTGCCATGAGAGACCGCTATCGAGGATCCATTTGCTTCTAGCATGTGATGGGTGTTTCACCTACAAAAGAATTTGTAGATAAAAACTTTGGTACCCATTTTTTGTAGGGTCCTAGAATGTTAGTTTTTGGTATCCATACACAAATCTTTAAATCAACAAGCTTTTTAACTCTACATTGAGAAAAGATATGACCAATGGTGCTACAATAGTGACATTTAGCTTGTTGAGTGTTGAATGTAGTGTGTTATGTATGATCGATAGGTCTTGATTTTCTAGTATAAAAGAATGCTTGCCTATTAGTCTTCTTGGGCAATGGTTTGGTTTGGTTTGGTCTGACAGTGTTGGGTTTGACAGTGTTTCGATGTTTCGATAAGTGACACGTGTTATGATAGAAAGCAGCTAGCTCAGGTTGTTTTCCTAACCTAATTTCCAACTTTTTAGAAGATCATACAATGCAGTATAATCAGCAGTAAGTGTATCATTCCTGATAAGTGCATGCTGAAGGCTCTTCTTCTCTTTGAGTAGATCTTCCTCTAATTGGGTAATGGTCTTGTCTTTCTCTTCGGATAGTCTTGTGGTCTCGTGTAGTAACAGCTTAACAAAAGAAAGCTCATCCACCTCACTAGAATTATCATTACTTCCAACCTTAGCTAGTAGGGCAATAATTCTTCCTATTTTACCTTTATACTCTTTGAGTACCTTCTTAGAGTTTTGGTATTTACTACGCAGTCTTTGTAATCCCCTAAGAGGCCAGTAAAGGTTTCACCTAATTGCTCAAAGGTAAAATCATCATAAGTATCAAACAGGGGATTAGTGGTTACCTGATCGTAAGTCATCAAGTACACATTTACAGCGTCATCTGATTGTTCATCTTCTGAGTTGCTGGCTTCACTTTCATTCCATATGCTTGTATTGGCATACCTTCTGGATATAGATTTCTTCAGGTGTCCCTTGTCGTATTTGTTGTTTTTCCTGCTTGATGATGATGCTGTTGGACAGTCCTTCTTTATATGCCCTTTTTTCTTACAGCCATAGCAAATAGGATCTTCTTCATTGTTGTTGCTGTTGCTCTTGTAGTCCTTTGTTCTTTTATTAAATCTCATGAACTTCTTAAACTTTCTTATCATAAGAGCTTGATCTTCAGAGTCAGAGTCATTGTCATCAGAATTATCTTCGACAGTTCTTCTATGTTGAGCCTTGAAAGCGATCGACTTCTCTGACTTCTCCTTTGGTGCAACATCTTCAAAGTCTTGAAGTTCTAGCTCGTGAGTGAGTAGCTTACCCATGAGTGTTTCAAGAGACATTGTTGAGAGGTCGTTCCCTTCGATGATTGTTGTAGCCTTTGGAATCCAATTCATTGTAAGAGCTCGTAGAAGTTTGTGAATCTTCTCATGGTTACTGTACTATTTGCCTAATGATGACAGAGGCTTTACAATATCTAGGAATCTCATAAACAACTGAGTGACATATTCGTTTGGCTTCTGTAAAACCCCTTTAAATTTCTACTATGTTTTTTTTTAAAAATAATTTGGTACTGATTTTTGTACTTCGTATGTATACGCCGCGTATGAATTTGTCGTATTGAACGTCTCGTATGAATTCGCATTTTCATACGGCTCGTCGAGTGCGAATATGTGCGAGTTACATACTTTTGTAAAAATATTTTATTTTAGAAGCATAGATTTTCAAATAATAAATAAAAAAAATTTCAATTGCTTAAATTTGTAAAAATGCGTCACATTAGAATTCCAAAACTTTATTTTATATCATGAAAGGTTATATAAATAATAATTTTGAAAACAATGTTTTATGCAAATACTTGTCGCATATGAGGTGTATAAATTTAAATTTTATATATATAATGCTATTTTTGAATTTAATTAATATTAATATTTTATTATTAAAAAATGTATTTTTAAAATATCGTTTGGTTAAAATTTAATTATGGTGATTAAAATTTGAGAAGGTTTTATTGACTTTATTTTAAATAGATTTTAAAAATAGTATGTATCTCTATGTGATTGGATTTGATCAGTTACTTTTAAACAAATTGAATTTAATATGATATTATCTAATGGAGGATTAAATCCACCCAATCCTTATCAGAATAGGAGCCTCCACCTCCTATATAAGGAGAGCCCCTATTCCCTTGTCTCCATAATTTACCATCAAATTATTCCACACCCAAACTGTGCATCGTGTCCGTATCCATGCCTTTTCCATCCACTATGTCATTTTATTTTACATATACATGGTCCGCATGTCCGATAAATCCGGACATTCACTATGTCATGCCGGATACTCCCGATCCGATGCAAGCAAACCCGACATTTCAATCCCCCAACCTCTCTGGTCTCGAGCCTTGCAACAAACACCACCCAATGGCAATACCGCCACCATTATCACCCCTCCTTCCCGATACCCGACACCCGACCACCACCACAGCCTACCAATACCACAACCGTCACCTCACCTACTGCCGTCTCCTCTGTACCCCGTCTCCCTACAATGTCGAATTCCAGCCATGGCCTCGCCGCCCCTTTTCCAACCCTGGCACAGTATCATCGTCACCACCTCCACGGCCAACATCGCCACCACTATCCCCAAACCCCGGCTACCTGGACCACCCGTTCTTCCCCACAGATCCCCGCCTCTGCCAACACCATCACCGCCACCTTCACCACGCCCACCACCGTGGCCGTCTCCACAACCGTCACCCACGGCTGCAGGCACCCGATCCGTTGACTCCACCCGTCTCTACCACCACCACTACGACCAAGCCTCATCCACCGTAACCATCACCACCCTAACCACCGTCTGTCCCCGGCCACCTAATCCCAACACCTCCAACACCACTGTCGGCACCACCCGTGCCAGCCACCACCACATCATCAACCCCCCAACAAAGAAAGAAAAGGGAACCCTTACCTTGATCCGCTGCCCACGCCAAACCCTCGTCCTTCCCGTCCGACCCGGTCGCAACCTTCACCAATCTTGCCGACGAGCATCCGCGGCCAGGACTGGACGTGGAAGTCGTGCTTCCACTCGAGCCTACGGCTTGAGCCGCGTGGTCCGCCTCCCTCTACCGCGGTTAATGCCGAGGCGACCGTCTCCATCTCCGCCGCGTCCACTGGCGAGAGCGCCCTTCGCGCTCGAGAACACGCCGACCCGTACCAACGAGCGCGTCTGTCGCTCCTTGCTGCGACCTCCATCGAGCCACCCAGGTGATAAACCCCTCTCTTTCTCTCTCGCCCCTTGCTCCCTCTCTCTTCGTGTCTCCTTCCCGCTCTCCTTACCCTCTTATTCTCTCTCTGTCTCTCTATCCTGATAAAGGAAAGGAAAAGTGAAGTAGGTTATTATTATTATTATTATGTTTGCAAACAGAATACCTAATATCTATATTTTACGTTAAAGTTTCTTATTATGTTATTTATTACTATTGATATTTAGTTTTATATTGTACTCTTTTAAAGTATGCATATTAGTATATACAAATATATGTAGATATTAATATTACATTTTTGTGGTTTTATTAAGTGTTATTGTAAATATTTTGAGTGTTACAAAAAAATATAGGTTCACTAACTATTATCAAAATGTAGCTTACTGATTATAAAATAAATTTTTTGTATTTTTAATTATAAAATATAGCTTCGCTATCTATAAATCTTACGAACTTAGAATTTAGTCTACAAATAATTTTGATTCTTCAAGTACTCATCTAGACAAGAAAAAAAAAAATATTTTCTAAATTGTATAAATAAATTATTTTCAATATATTTACATAAAATAGCAATATAAATATTTTCTAAAAATATTATATTTTCGTAAATCACCTTCGATTATCACCCTTGACCATGATTGATCACATCTTCTATTTTCTCGCAATATTTGGACTCTTACACATCGACCTCGGCTATTGGACCAACATGACTTGTCGGATCATCGTACCACATCAGGCGATACATCAGGCAAAATACCTTGCCATATTTACTGCTTATATTTAGTTGTATTTTATTTCAGTTATTATATCTATATTTATTGTTTATTATTTTTTTCTTGCATGTGGACTTAGAGTTAAGGGACTACCGTCAACTTAGTGTATCTCATTAAACTTGTCATGATTGTATCACAAGTTGTGTGTGAGTTGTGAGTATCATGTAGTGGTCACTTGCGTGTTGGCTGATCACCCGTGCGTATGCGTAGGAATAACTGTCAATAGATGCATGTTAGAAGACTTGACAGTTATTAGGTATAAAATAGTGTTGTGGAAGAGACACGTGTTGGTGTGTCGTAGTTACGATGCATGTATAGTATCATTGGGGGGAGGAGAGGACAGCTATTAGCGTAGGGGCTACATTTACTTTTACACACATTTGTGGGCCGATAGAGACTCAGATGAACGCTACTTACTGCCCATGGCCGATAGTGTCTCGGATGAGCGCTACTTGACGATCACTCTTTATTACTTGCGAGATCCTACAGCCCCTGCGTAGAACGTTGTCCTCAAAGTGCCTATCACTTAGACAGTTAGGGACCCAGTTGTGTTGTAGTTTTATAGTATTATATTTGCAGTTGTAATGGCATATTTTTCCTGTATCTTGTTACGTCCCATCTTGTTACGTCCCACTTTGGACCTGGTGATTTCTCCAGATGTGTTTTGTGACTTCCTTTAGGTGCTCTATCTAAGGCCATGACTTGTGCTATATTCCGTCGAGATCTTGCTTTTGGATCGGCATCCCCTTCGCTCGACCAAATCACTTTCTTTGTATATTTCTTGCCTAATTAAATTAGTTGGTAGTGGATTTGTCTCCGCCCAACGATTGTATACATGATAAACTCAAAGTTGCTTTTATATCATTATTTATATTCGTGGATGAGATTTAGTGTCTTGGCTTTCTATATTTTATAGCTTATGTATACACACGAGCCTTTCATTTACTCGTATGTTTACAGCTGGCATGATACATTTCTAGTCCTTCTATTTTAGGACTGGACGTTACATATTTTTGTGGTGGCCCATGCAGGTCGAGTTTATCACTTCGGTTACATGATTGTTCCGATGTAAACTTGCATATAGGAATAGAGTTTAGGATCTCATCTACAAGCTTGACCTCCTTCCTTGCTTCAAGTTTCGAACTCTCGTTGTTATCCTTGATTTGCATCCTACTTGGACTCTTTTACCGTGAATTCTTATTTTCGTACTTAGTGACAACTAGGAAGATGACTACACTATTATATGCTCATAGGTCAAACACATGGCTAGAAAGGTTACAGTGACAATTAATATGTATTGAGGTTCTATTTGAGTTATAAAGATTCTTATTTCCTAAAAAAATCTGATCTTAAGGATTAGCTAATTCCAAGTTGGATATTTGCATATTACCACCTTCGAAGGATAGTGGGAATTTTATTTTTATTACAAGAGGGTATACACAAGAGGATAGCTAGCTCGAGGAAACAAATTTTGATTTATGATTTTTAAAATTGTGAAATAGTTATGATTTATTGGGATATGAAATCGATTGAAGAAATGCTTAAAGTTTTAAATTGTGACGCATGATTTACGGTTAAGTTATGTTTGGAATGTAATATGATAAAGTTTATCTCGAGATTATTTAAAAAATTTTAAATTATGATTTTGTAGACGACTAGAGAATGTGGAAGTAAAAAAGGGAGAGCTTTAGGTTTTAAATTGAGTCGTACGATTTACGATTTATAAGCTTACTTAATTTTGAGTTGAAAAGATGATGGTAAAATTTTGGTTTAAAATATTTTGGAAGATATGAAATCGACCTTGAAGGAAAAATTTTAATTTCAAATTGTGCCCTATGATTTATGATTTATAAAGTTACTTAGATTTCGAGTTTAAAAAGTTTCGATTATGAAAATCTTGGTTTAAAAAAAAAGTATATTCAATTTGCGATTTACAAGGGTTATTTCGAGGTTGACTAGAGATTTAAATTTTGATTGAATTTAACAGCCTTAGATGATTAGAAATTTGATGTAGTACCTTGAAAATTTTATTGAAAAACTTTTGAGGAACTTGAAATTTAGATTAGATCATATATTAGTAGAGGACCAAGAAGCAAGCAAGGTCACCCTAATGAGTTACAAGTATTCAACATTATGTTGTCATACCACCTATGATTATGATATGGCATATACACAAGTATAGTTAGTCATCGACCAAACTGTATAACTATATCTTTATCTTGACTTACTCGACCTTTCCTCAAATCTAGATCTTTTATCGTGACCATCTAATTGTTTGAAAGTTAGAAATGATTAGAATCTTTACCTTGACCATGTTCCATCTAAGAGACTATCTTCTCTCTAGAAACCGTGTCCCTAACTTATTATACTTTGACCTACTAGATTCCTTAATTACCTTTATTTTGTGCTTTAACTGGATCCACTTTATTTGTGCGTAAATATCACCTTATGAACTCCCACTTTCTATTTTAGATCCTTTGGTGGCCCCACTCGTGACTTTGATATTTGGAGCATAACAGTAGACTTTTTCTTCCAACAAATTTTACATGTAAGACCTAGGCGAGCCCACCTTCATGTAGGTATATCACGTGCCACTAAAACACGTCTCCTTGTGTTCTATTTTCATGATATGACATTTGGGTCAAAAAAAGACTAAACTGTAACCTTTACCATGATATCGACTTTGACCACAGATAGAGATTCAACCAAGACTCAAGTCCTTCGACTAAATAAATGATGTGATCTACTTAATTCCTTAAATGCTTAGCTTGTGCTTTATATTGATTGCTATCCCGTGCCTTTTTTTTCATACCTTATCTTAATTTGCTTTGAGCCATAAATTTTTATTTTTGTGCAATAATCCGTATTTATTATCCAAACCCTTATCATGACCGTTGAACCTAACTATATTCTCCTCCCTATTGTTTTTCTTCTCTCTTCAGGGATCTTATTTTCTACACTGTTATTCATACAAACAGAGCCGGACTTAGTAGGAAGCCCATGAGGCACTTACCTCGGGCCCAAAAATTTTAGGGGCACCAAAATTTTAATTTTTCGTATATATGTATACCATAGTCCATTCCAACTGGGCCCAGTTGAGTTCTTTTTGTGCTGTAAAGAAAACCAAGGCCTTATAATTGGAATACTTTATTAGGGTTTGTAATTACTTGCATATGTCCGGTTGTACTTGAGGGACAAGCACTTCCCCTTTTTATATATTCAAAAGAGGACAAGCACTTTCTTCCTATTCTCATTGTTGGCTCCAAGCACTTCCTTAATTCCTTTCCTCCTCCACGTTGCTGATTGCTCCGCAGGTGAGTTTATTAAAATTTTTTTTGATAATCTTTGATAAATTTGTTTCGGACCTTAAAAGTTTCATCCATGCTTGATGCTTCAGTGCTTCTTAGCTAATAACTACTAATATTGTCATAAAAAATAACTAAGCAATAATATTAAAGATTATCAAAGAAACCAGTATTTATTAATTTATATTTGTGTAAGTGAGTTTTATAATTTATTAATATATATTTTTTGTAATATTGATGATTAGGTGTGTTTTGTTTCTTTTTTTTGTAATTTATTAATAAAAAATTTCCTCCACAAGTATGTTCTATTTGTATTTTTTTGTAGGTTTTTTAGAAAGAGAATCCCTATGGTCGGTTCCTGGACTAAAAAAAACCTACTAGAATCAGTCATTTTTTGTCAGGTGAGTTTTATAATTTATTAAAATATATTATAATATAAATTGTTGATTATCTTTATATGTGGTAGACCAATTTATTGAATGAAAAAAAAACAATTTTGTCATTTTATTGTATAGTTATTCCTATTAAGATTGAAATCAAGTAATAGAGAAACTGAGAAAAACAATATTTTTATATTTATTGTTGATTGTTTATTTGTTGTTAATTATTATTATTTTTTGAAAAATTATGATAATGTCATTTGATTTCATAGTGTTCGTATCTAGATAAGCATGCAAACGTGCCTCTAATAAGTAAACAATTTGGTATATAAAAAATTCGTTTGCAGAGCACTACTACAATATAATATGATATGAACACTAAGTTTTGAGGGCACCAATTTTAGAGTTCGTCTCAGGCCTCAAAATCGAAAGTATGACACTGCATGCAAACCTTGTTTTGTATATGTGAAGATGGAAAGTTTATCATGACACCCTTCGGTTAAAGAATGAGTTAGAGTCAGAAAGCCATAAAAGAGATTAGTATAGATAAATAAAATGAGTGTATAATTTGGAGAAATGAGTTGAAAAGTGGTATTAGATGGAATTAAGGGAAGTGACATTTGGTTTTTATGTTCAAGTAATAATATGCTTGAGGTTGACAAAAAGGTTACAATTAATCAAACATACTAGAGAGGAATTTTATGTTTAGTGCTTAAGGAATTTTGTTAGATTATAAATAAATGTGAATGTCCTACTAGGAAGAACTTGATTTGGCCATCGACTGAATGTATTGAAGGTTATTAAAATTAAATTTTTGAGAAGATTATAGCTTGAGGACATATAGACCTATATGGAAATATTGGAGAAGAAGAATCAAAAGTTTCAGACTTATTGAAATTTCTGTCGTGAGATATGGAAATTAAAAATTTGTCTATTAAAGGTCATATTAAGGTAAGATTGATTCTACTCTTGACTAAAGTGAGAATGAAAATTTTTATGTAAATTCTTAAAAGGAAAATTTTGCATAGAAAAAAATTGCTTGAGGAAAAACATATTAGAGATTATTTTGGACTTATCAAATTTTAAGATTTTAGACATAATTTCATATCGAAATAACTTTGAATATATCTTCTTGGATTAAAGGTTGACTGATTTATGTTGAAAGACGAAAGTTGGTTGGGAAAATATCCGTTAGAGATTATTGAAACCAAAACACCAAAAGCGTCCTATTAGGAGATATCGAATGTATATATGTGTTGGCATCTAAGGTTGTTCATCAATCTCAAAAATTTCGGAAAAGCGAATATGTTTTGTAATTGTGACAAGAAATCAACTTTTTGAAGATTTACCAAAGATTTAACGGTATTGTGAACCACAACTAAATTAGACTCGAAACTAACAAGCTAGTAAACCTTGACTTGAGGTAAGGAGGTTATTGCTTAAAGTTGCACGTCTATAAGGAAAAAGGTAGCATTGATTGATTTTAAATCCTTGATGGGTTGTCATGCATTGACCATCTTCGTGCTGTTGATTTTATTCGACTAGAATTATCCAAGTTACCCATTTCCCTATCTTATGTCTTCAACTTCTCGCCCGATGATTTAAATCATGATTTTTATCGACTAAACTCTTTCTACCCCCTTCGACCCTACCTACCCTAGCTACTCCTAAATTTCGAGGATGAAATTCTTTTAAGTTGGGTAGGATGTAAAACTCCCATAAATTTCAACTATGATTTATTTTATAAATAATTTGATACTGATTTTTGTACTTCGTATGTATACGTCGCGTATGAATTTGTCGTATTGAATGTCTCGTATGAATTCGCATTTTCGTATGGCTCGTCGAGTGCGAATATGTGCGAGGTACATACTTTTGTAAAAATATTTTATTTTGGAAGCATGGTTTTTCAAATAATAAATAATAAATATTTTCAATTGCCTAAAGTTGTAAAAATGCGTCACATTGGAATTTCCAAAACTTTATTTTATATCATGAAAGGTTATATAAATAATAATTTTGAAAACTATGTTGTATGCAAATACTTATTGCATATGAGGTGCATAAATTTAAATTTCATATATACAATGCAATTTTTGAAATTAATTAATATTAATATTTTATTAATCGAAAATGTATTTTAAAAATATCATTTGGTTAAAATTTAATTATGGTGATTAAAATTTGAGAAGGTTTTATTGACTTTATTTTAAATAGATTTTCAAAATAGTATGTATCTATATGGGATTAGATTTGATCAGTTACTTTTAAACAAATTGAATTTAATATGATATTATCTAATGGAGGATTAAATCCACCCAATCCTTATCAGAATAGAAGCCTCCACCTCCTATATAAGGAGAGCCCCTATTCCCATGTCTCTATAATTTACCATTTACCATCAAATTACTCCACATCCAAACTGTGCATCGTGTCCGTGTCCGTGCCCTTCCCATCTACTATGTTATTTTATTTTACATATACATGGTCCGCATGTCCGATAAATTCGGACATTCATCCATGTCGTGCCGGACACTCCCGACACGAAGCAACCAAACCCGACATTTTAATCCTCCAACCTCCTAGGTCCCGATCCCTGCAACAAACACCACCCAATGGCAACACCGCCACCGTTATCACCCCTCCTTCCCGATACCCGATACCCGACCACCACCACAGCCTACCAATACCATAATCGTCACCTCACCTACTGCCGCCTCCTCTGTACCCCGTCTCCCTACACTGCTGGATTCCAGCCCTGGCCTCGCCGCCCCCTGTCCAACCCGGGTACAGTATCATCGTCACCACCACCACGGCCAACATCGCCGCCACTGTCCCCAAACCCCGGCTACCTCGACCACCCGTTCTTTTCTACAAATCTCCGCCTCTGCCAACACCATCACCACCACCTTCACCACATCCACCACCGTGGCCGTCTCCACAACCATCACCCATGACTACTGGCACCAGACCCGTTGACTCCATCCATTTCCACCACCACCACTACGACCAACCCCTATCCATCGTAACCATCACCACCCTGACCACCGTCTGTCCTCGGCCACCTAATCCCAACACCTCCAACACCACCATCGGCGCCACCCACGCCAGCCACCTCCACATCATCAACCCCCCAACAAAGAATAAAAAGGGAACCCTTACCTTGATCCGCCGCCCGCACCAAGCCCTCGTCCTTCCCGTCCGACCCGGACACAGCCTTCACCAACGTTGCCGGCGAGCATCCGCGGGCAGGACTGGATATGGCCGTCGTGCTTCCACTCGAGCCTATGGCCTGAGCCTCACGGTCCGCCTCCCTCTACCGCGGTTGACACCGAGGCGACCGTCTCCATCTCCGCCACGTCCACTGGCGAGAGCGCCATTCGCGCTTCGGATCACGCTGACCCGCGCCGGTGAGCGCGTCCGCCGCACCTTACTGCGACCTCCATCGAGCCACCCAGATGATAAACCCCTCTCTCTCTCTCTCTTGGCCCTTGCTCCCTCTCTCTTCGTGTCTCCTTCCCGCTCTCCTTATCCTCTCATTCTCTCTTTGTCTCTCTATCATGATAAAGGAAAGGGAAAGTGAAGTAGGTTATTATTATTATTATTATGGGAAAATTTATGAAATGCCCAAAAAACGAAAATGTTTTATGAAAAATCCAATATACAATAATATTTCATCGCGTTCCCAAAATTAGCAAAAAATATATAAAGAGGGTTCCGAATGACCTTTTTGTCCTTCCTTCTAATTTATCGAAAACACCTATGAAACTACTCTTAAAAATGTTTTGATACTTCATCTTCTTCCATATGCTGTTCACTTTCGAATACAGGTTTTATCCTCAAAAATCTTCAAAAACTCGTCGAAAAATTTTGAAAAGACCGAGACAAACGACAAAAGTGCTAAAACGGAGGTCCAAACATCATTTTTTTGCAATTTGAAAATTTCGAAAGGCCAAAAAATGGGAAAGCTGTTTATCTTAGGCTCCTCGAAGATACGCTCATTTTGCGATAAACCGGGCCTCGTTTCGACCTCCCAGTCAAAAGTTATGGCCCTCCAAAGTTTCAACTGACCATAAAATGCAGGAGAATGGCCATTCTCCATGTTAGAACACGAAGAATGTTAATTTCGCATGAGAGTGGCCATTCTCCATGTTAGTAGCGCAGAGAATGGCATTCTCCGTCTTAATTTACACGGAGAATGGCCATTCTCTGTGTTAGTAACACGGAGAATGGCATTCTCTGTCTTAATTTACACGAAGAATGGCCATTCTCTGTGCTAAATTACACGGAGAATGGCCATTCCCCATCTTAATTTACATGGAGAATGCCATTCTCCGTATAATTTAGCACGAAGAATGGTCATCCCAGTGTTAAAACGCAGAAGAATGGCCATTCTCTGTGTTAGAAACACAGAAAATGCCATTCTTCGTGTTAAATAACACGGAGAATGGCATTCTCCATATTAATTTACACGGAGAATGGCAATTTCCAGTGTTAAAACGTAGGAGAATGACCATTTTCCATGTAATTTAGTACGGAGAATGGTATTCTCCATGCTAAATTACACTGAGAATGGCCATTCTCCGTGTTAAATGACGGAGAATGGTCATTCAAATGTTAAAACACAGAAGAAAGCCATTCTCCATGTTAGTAACACGGAGAATTCCATTCTCTGTGCTAATTTACACGGAGATTGGCATTCTCCTTGTTAAAATACAGGAGAATGACTATCTTCGTATTATATCGACGGAGAACAGTTGATAGAAACATAATTTTTTATTTTTTTTGTTTTATGGAAAGAAATTTGACATGAATAAAGATTCAAGAGTTTTCGTTCTTCTTTCAAAATGATGCTAACTCTTATGGAAAAGAAGAAGAAGATCTTCTCTCCATAATTGACCTAATTGTCGAAAAAGAAGAAGAAGAAGAAGAAGAAGAAGAAGAAGAAGATGAACGATGATCAGAGTTCGACTGAAAAAAGCACGATGAACTACGAATGATCTTTGCGATATCTGCTGAAGATGCGAGCAATGGAATTCAGATCTCTCGTGAAGAAGAAGAAGACGACGAAAATCGCAATCCAAATATGTGTTTGTGCGGAGGGGTAGTTATGGTATTAATTTTGTAAATATAGAGCATCTAAAGGGAATCTTGGAATACTTAACGTGGAAATATATAATTCTGGGCATTTCATAAAATCCATCCAGCGGGTGAGTTTTTTATAAAAACCAACCCCGAAATTGGGTTTCTCTGCAATATTATTATTATTATTATTATTATTATTATTATTATTATGTTTGCAAATAGTATACCTAATATCTATATATTTTATGTTAAAATTTCTTATTATGTTATTTATTGCTATTGATATTTAGTTTTATATTGTACTCTTTTAAAGTATGCATATTAGTATTTACAAATACATGTAGATATTAATATTATATTTTTGTGGTTTTTATTAAGTGTTATTGTAAATATTTTGAGAGTTACAAATAAATATAGGTTCACTAGTTGTTATCAAAAGGTAGCTTACTGATTATAAAATATATTTTTTGTATTTTTAATTATAAAATATAGCTTTGCTATCTATAAATATTACGAACTTAGAATTTAGTCTACAAATAATTTTGATTCTTCAAGTAATCATCCACTACCAAAATAAGTCATATCAGCGACGTATTTAGCGACTCCAAGATAAAACGTCGCTAATATTTGGGGGTTTAGCGATGTTTATCTAAGACGTCGCTGTTCGTCGCCAACAGCGACTAATAGCGACGTCTAGCGGCTACAATTTGTTAAATGGGAATCTGCGTCGCAAGTTCGTCGGTACATGTCGCTGATATAGCGACGTGTAGCGACGCATTTGAAGTAGCGTTGCCGTTTATTAAATATCAATGACATTTAGCGACGGCAGAGAAGGACGTCGCTAAATATTTCATATAGGCGGCGAGGGTTTCCTTTTCGATCATTCACAAATTCCCGCCCTCCAATTTTTCGTGCACTTCTCCTCCGCGACGCTCCTTCGGCGATTTCCCTCCACCGGCCTCCTCCTCCGCGGTGCTTCTCCGACGATCTCCCTCCTCCTTCTCCTTCTCCTCCTCCTCCTTCCTCAGGTAGCTCCTCCTCAGGTAACTCTCCCCTGTCCCTGCTTCCCATTTTCTCCTCGTCTTCTAGCTCTCTCTCTCTCGCTTCTAGTTCGTGTCCACGAGAGCGTGGACTTGCTGCGGGGGACACGAGACTCACAGTGGACTCGCTGCGGGGGACACGAGAGCGTGGACATGCTTCTAGTTCGTATGACACCTATTTTGTTGGTTTAGACACGTCGTGTCCCACTGTGTGGACATGAGACTCACAGTGTGACACCTATATATTAAAACTGGGAGTTTTTTGGGCATATTAACTGTCAATTTGATGTTTTGCTTGGATTCGAATTCTAATTTAGGGTTCGAGCCCTATTTACTGATACTGGGAGTTTTTTGGGTATTTTTAGGGTTTTGAAATGATGAATAAATTGACTAATAATTATTATCGAGCCCTATAAAATTTCAGCTATGTTGGGCATTTTCAGGGTTATGATTTAGCTCACTGACATTACTGAAATATGGAATGATTAGTGTAGGGTATGTTGGTCAGGTTTTGGCAGAGTTGGGATATGATAGTATGCATGTTACAATTAACAAGGAATGCTGTTGACACCAAATGTTACACGACAGGTTACTTGAGTAACCTGGAATGTTTTACCTACTGAAACAAATGGTTTGGGCAAGGGTGTGTAAAGGTTTATCATCAGATGGTATGGGATTTTGCCTGCCAACTTCTGAACAGCAGTCCAGGCTGCCTGCTTAGTTGAAAGTCTTAATTAGACTTTCTGTTTAGTACCCTTTGACTGAATTAAGTTGATCTGAATACCATATTTTAAATCCTAAATCTAAGTCTGCCTGTTGTTCAATTCATGACAGGTTATCTTGTTAACAGTAAATGCCTTCCTTTTTAATATGTATAAAACTCAGAGGTAGAATAAATCCAGTACAAATTAGGGACTGTCATGTTCAGGCAGTTGGTACCAGTATTTAAGACTAGTTTGATTTGTATAATTATCTGCCATTCGACTGGCGAGACAGAAATCTATATATGACATTTGCTATAAGGAATTTGCATTAATCTACGGTACGACATCGTGATCAGGACATAGTCCCTGCAGCCATTCGACTGGCGAGACAGAAACTATGTAGCCGTAGATAAAGTTGACTGTCCTCCGACCCCCATCCCTCGGCAATGATGATACGACAACCTATCACTACATCTTTTAGTAGTAGATAATGTCTTAGTATTACATTATATGGGTTCATCTTGATTCTGTTACATCCTTCAGATACTAGATTCAATAAGAACATATACTACACCATATGTACAGAACATAGATGATTCAAACTAATGTATGCTAGAATGAATTTTGGGTTGTGTTCTGAGCCATTCGTCCCCACACTTGGCAATTATGCATATGAAATATATCGTTGAAGAACATAAAACTTGTGGTCGTACAATCGTCACTTTCGTGCGTCAGTTCATGTCGGTCTTCACTTTCTGCAGTAATTATCTTAAAATGAATATGAATTACCATCTGCAGAACCGTTTGTGGATATACAATCGTCATCCTGATGAATTATTATCTGTGTCAATCTTTGTAGAATTATCTTAAAATGGATATGAATTACTATCTGCAGAATCGTTTGTGGATGTACAATCGTCATCCTGATGACATGTGGGGTGTGCGGGATGAATTTATACAGGGTGTGCAACAGTTCCTGCAGTTTGCCAAGGCGTTTCCTCAGTACATGGACCATACAAAAATTAAGTGTCCATGTATGAGATGTTGCAACTTGAAATATCTTTCGGAAGTGGATGTGACATATCATTTGTATTCGAGGGGTTTCATGCCAAATTATTATCAGTGGACCGCACACGGAGAACTTGTGCCTTTAGCCTCCCAGCCGGAGCCTTATGTGGAGCCTTATGTAGATGTCCACGAGCATGCTGATTACGACCAAGGGTGGACGAACATGGTTTTCGATGCTACGGGGCCTAGTTTCGATCCGAACAATCAATATACAGCTGAGGAGGCACCGAATGCCAATGCTACAAAGTTCATGGAGTTGCTAGAAAATGCAAGGACTCCTTTATATCCTGGTTGTGATGACCATTCACCGTTGGAGGTGATTACAAGATTGTTGAGCATAAAATCAGATTTTAACATGTCTCAAGAATGCTGCAACCGAATACTGGAGTTAATTAAAGATATATTGTCGGAGGGTGGCAAGTTACCTAAAGACTTCTACCGATCCAAAAGAATGGTGAGATCGCTCTGGATGGGGTATGAAAAAATTGATGCATGTCGCAACGGATGCATGTTGTACTATAAGGACGACAAGGATGAAGACGCCTGTAGATTTTGTGGTGCCGATCGCTTCAAGGCAAATAGTACAACAAGGACTTCTGGTGCACGCAAGCCAACAGATTCGATGCACTATTTTCCTTTGACGCCGCGGTTGCAGAGGTTGTTTATGGCAAAGGAGACAGCTGATAATATGAGTTGGCACAAGCGGGAACAAATAGATGGAGTACTGGATCATCCATCCGACAGGGAAGCATGGAAGCACTTTGATCGAGTGTATCCCAATTTTGCTTCGGAGCCGTGTAATGTCAGATTGGGGCTTTCCTCCGACGGTTTTACCCTATTTGGACTTTCGGGCTCATAATATTCTTGTTGGCCAGTGATTGTTACTCCGTACAACTTGCCGCCTTGGATGTGTATGAAGACTCCTTACATGTTCCTAACTGTTATTATTCCTGGTCCGAAGAACCCGAAGAGGAACATCGATGTGTACTTACAGCCCTTGGTAGATGAGCTGAATCAGTTGTGGGAAGTAGGTGCAACCACATATGATGTTTCCAGAAAGCAGAACTTTCAGATGAGGGCCGTACTAATGTGGACCATCAACGATTTCCCGGCTTATGGAATGTTATCGGGTTGGAGCACCCATGGTCGTCTCGCATGTCCGTATTGCATGGATCGCACTAAGGTTTTCCGTTTGAAACACGGAGGAAAACCGTACTTCTGTGATTGTCATCGACAGTTCCTGCCAAAGGATCATCCGTACCGGAGGAACATGAATGCTTTTCGTGCTGGCGTGGTAGAAAAGTCTAGTCCACCGCCACGGTGGTCCGGGGACACGATATGGAAAGAAGTTGAAGAATTGTCAAGTGCTATTGAAGAGCCTACAGCAGGGTACAAGTGTGATGGATTTGGCCGTGCTCACAACTAGACGAAGAGGAGTATATTCTGGGACCTACTATATTGGAGTGACCATCTGCTCAGACATAACCTGGATGTCATGCATATCGAGAAAAATGTATTTGACAATATAATAAATACTGTGATGGACGTAAAGGGGAAGACGAAAGACAATCCCAAGGCCAGGTTGGACTTAGAAGAAATATGCAGACGCCCAGAGTTGCATTTGATAAAGGAAGGCAGTGGAAAGTATAAGCAGCCCAGGGCCATTTTCTCACTGGACAAGGAGGACAATGGTAAACTTTGTAGGTGGATCCAGGACCTAAAATTTCTAGACGGGTACGTATCGAATTTGAGAAGATGTGTTGACCCAAAGGAGAACAAACTACAGGGTATGAAGAGCCACGACTGTCACGTTTTTATGGAGAGGTTAATCCCGATTGCATTTCGGGAATTCTTACCTCATATCGTTTGGGATCCACTGACAGAGCTTAGCATATTCTTCAGAGATCTTTGTTCTAATAAGTTGCTCGTCGATCGGCTTGAAAAGTAGGAGAAGGACATTACAGTAACATTGTGTAAGCTTGAGAGGGTGTTCCCTCTGGATTCCTCGACTCTATGTAGCATTTGCCAATTCATCTTTCATATGAGGCACGTGTTGGTGGGCCTGTCGGTTATCGGTGGATGTATCCGTTCGAGCGCCATCTAAACCACCTGAAGAGGAAGGTGAAAAATAAGGCATGGGTCGAGGGTTCTATTTGTGAAGCCTATGTCCTTGAGGAGATTACAAACTTTTGTTCAATATATTTCAAGCCTCATATTGCTACAAATAGAACAAGAGCTCCGAGGAACGACGATGGAGATATAGAATATAATGATGCATTATTGAAAGTCTTCAATGCTTTTGGGAAGCCTTCTAGAAAACTGAAAAAGAGATATTTGAATGATGAGGAACTAAAGGCTGTCCAGTTATATATATTACTCAACTGCGAGGAGGATGAAGTGAAAAAGCTAGAGTGGTAAGTGAAAATCTTCAACGTTCAAGTCATCTATTTGTTGATTACGTTATTATAATTTAACGAGTATATCCCGATATTTATTGGTTTTTAGCAAATTTAATGATGAGGTGAGGTCAAGTAGACCATACATTGCAGATGAAGAAGTAGAAGAAGAAATGAGACTTCATTTCCTGTCTTGGTTGACTGCATATGTACGTAAGAAGCTAGTTAGAATCTTCCTTCATTCACAACTGCACAAGAAATAACTTAACATTAAACTTAATTTTGTATCTTTTTGTGTTTAGGTCGATCGTCCGGACGTCATCCTTGAGAATGAATCTATTAGAACTCTTGCCAAGGGACCAATTTATGCCGTCAAAATATGGCCAAGTTATTGCGTGAATGGGTTTAAGTTCTAGTCAACAAATGCTCTCATCAGAGATAGCTTCCTGGATCTTGATTCCACAAAAAATAGTTGCTTGTGTATCAAATCTACAAACTACAAAGATGTCACTCCAGGCAATGATTTCTATGGCGTCTTACGGAAGATCGTGGAATTGACGTACAACTATGGCATAGAGCCTACCAAGATCGTGTTGTTCAAAGTTGATTGGTTCGATCCCATACAAGATCAATGATGGAAAATTGACAAGCATGGTCTTGTGGATATTAACTACCGTCGTCGATACCAAGGATACGAACCATTTATCCTAGCAAGTCAAGCTCAACTCGTATATTTTACAATATATCCTAGACGGGGAACAACAAGGTACGACTGGTGGGCAGTATGCAAGACTAAAGCCAGAAATACCTACGACGTCGACGAAGTGGCTTATCAGGAGGACGAGCTGCCTCTTGTACCAAATACAGTTGATGTCGACTCAGCAGAAGTTCTCCATTTAATATCTACTTGTGTAGAAGAGGTACAAGTATCCGAAGGGGAAGACGAAGGAGATGCTAGTGACGACGAGGAGGAAGAGGATGAGGAGGAGGAGGAGGCAAACGAAGAAGATGAATTTTCAGAGGATGATTGAGAAACTGTTATTTTGATGTATTCATATTTCTGTAATCTTAAATTATGAACTATGATCATTTTTGAAAACTTAAATTATGAATTCTAATGTATGCAGATATTTCTAAACTATCATTGTATTTATTTATATTTTCAATCATAAACTGTGATTTTGATGTATTCATATTTCTGTAGTCTTAAATTATGAACTCCAATGTTATTATCAGCATGGCAGGACGACGCGGAGGCACTTCAGGACGATGCAGAGATAGGCCAGGACGAGCCGTGTCCTTAGGTGGGCAGAGAGCTCCGTTACCAGAGGATGGCTCTGGACCATCGTTTGACCCGAGCACTCCATTGTACCATACGGTCGCAGGTCCGGGTGGCAGTGCACCTGCGACGAGCAGTTCCAGGCTTGCTGATCATACTACTTTCTCTAGCCTTTCTACTGCTGACAGCAGCATGGCGGATGGGGAGCAGGTGAAGGAGGTAGTCCCTACTCCCGCCCGGGCGGATCCATACCAGAGCGACCCTCCATGCGCACCTTAAGACGAGACGAGGATTGAGATTTGGGCCGACGGTCCTACGAAGTAAGTTAAATAAATATATATATATATTTATGCATGTCTGTATATCTATATATATTCATTAATACGTCGGTTATCGTTGTATACAGATATCGTCCCTCGTTGGTACAGAGAGCGTTGGGCTCCTTTCTAAGGTCCAACTATGGGGGTCCGTGGATCAACTACTCGGATGCCTCGGAAGAGAGGAAGGCATTCTGGTTTGTCCACTTCAAGGTAACTAAAGATAGTTAATTTAGTATGATTAATATAATTTTAAGCATTTTTTAGAACTTATTATTTTAATTTATAATTCTTGTAGAGAACTTATTTTTATCCACCACACCGGGCCGAGCAGATTGAGAGGCAGTTTTCTGCCGTCGTCACCAAGTTGATCCGTGATGCAATTGACGATCAGAAAGCTCGTCAGCGCTCCGGAAAGCCGATTGCTGGTTGGATCACACCTGACCAGTGGACCACGATGAGGGCTCGATTTGAGGAGCACGGGTACAGAGAGCTGTCGGAGAAGGCGAAGGCGGCTAGGACGAGGGCCGAAAATTGGTATGGTGGATCGATTCCTATGACGGAGCATTTCCGTCGTCTGGTATGTAATTTATTGTAAAATATAAGATTTTATTGATAGTAGGAGTATATAATTTTCTATTTTACTAAAGAATAAAATATAACAAACACGCAGGTGAAGAGGGGTGAGGACGTAAATATGGTGACCGTCTTCCTGGCCACCCATCGGAAGGACGGGAAGCTCATCGACGACCGGGCTACTCAGAGCTTTGTAAGTACTAATTTAGATTTCGTTAATTTTTAACACAACTTGAAGAATATATAGATAAGCATATACTTAATAATAATTAAATATTTTAGACATTTATTAGGCTAATTTAGGTAAGTACTGATGTATAGAGATGCACAATAATTTCTAGGAAGAGTATGTTAGGCTACGTGATGAGCGTGCGAGTGCTAGTGCACAGGCAGAGAGAGGGGTTGGTACATCGCAGGCCTCTCCGCCTCAGTCGGAGGACGAGCTCTGGAAGACCGCTGTTGGTGGTCTTCAGAGGGGTACGTACTACGGTACGGGGTCCTACAGCGCATTTGTTACGACGCAGGCATCCAGGGCTCCCTCTTTCAGTGCGCATTCACAGCCGTCACAGGCCGAGTCATCCCGAGTCGAGGAGACCATTGTCCGCCAGATTGCTGAGCTGCGCGATAATATGCTGAGGAGGATTGCTGAACAGCTAGGGTCTCAGGAGCAAGGGGACGCTGTGTCGGTCACCGCACGCTTTGACGAGCTCGAGCGCACCGTGCAGCACGTACAGGGGACACAGGAGTCCATTCATGACACCGTTACTAGGATAGCGGCTTGTATGGAGCAATGCAGCGCCAGACTGCGAGCCCTAGAGGAGACGCGGACGCACCCATCTCCAGCGGTTACACTGCCTCCTTCTCCAGCGGTTGCATTGCCTCCTCCTTCATCGTCGTCGGTGGTTCTTACACCGGAGCAGTATGCTTACCTTCTTTCCAGGAGCGGTGATGCTCCTCCTGATCAGCCGTAGTCAACATATATATTGTTGTGTGATGGCCCATTGTTGGGTCTTTTATGTGGTTATACATAGATTATTCTTATGTGGACCATTATGTTTGACATTGTTGTTACAAATTTTCATATATATGTGTTGATTGATGAGATTGTGTTTCAAACGTGTTCATGATTGTGTGTATATGGGTTGTTTGATACTGTGTTCGTGATACACACCGTCGTTGTTGTAACAAATGGTGTAGGGGATGCTGCAAATGCTGCAAATGCTGCAGGGGATGCTGCAAATGCTGTAATTTTTTTATTTTTTTTCAATATTAGCGACGTTCAACGACTCTCAGCGACGTCCAGCGACGATGGTAACGTCGCTAAGTAAATATAAGGCACGTCGCTAACTGTGATGAATACCATCGCTGATCGTCACTAAACGTCGCTACGTAGGACGTCGCTAAACGTCGCTATATGTCGGTACTATAGCGACGTAGGAAAGTCACAGAACGTCGCTATTTGGCTCTCAAGCCAGGTCAGCATCGATGCATGTCAAGTCGCTCAACGTCGCTAGGTTGCGTCGGTAAATGATAACGTTTTACGTCGCTGGTATTCGCTGAATTAGCGACGTGTCTGCGTCGCTGAGTGTCGTCGCAATAGCGACGTTTTGTTATTTAGCGACTAGGTTATTCGCGACTACGTGCAAACGTCGCTAAATACGTCGCTAATCGATATTAGCGACGTATTTTCCCTATTTAGCGACGTCCTGAGGCATCGCTGATTTGACAGATTTTAGTAGTGATCTAGACAAGAAAAAAATATATTTTCTAAATTGTATATATAAATTATTTTTAATATATTTACAAAAAATATTAATATAAATATTTTTTAAAAATATTATATTTTCATAAATCACCTTCGATTACCACCCTTGACCGTGACTGATCACATATTCTATTTTCTCACAAAATTTGGACTCTTATACATCGACCTCGGCTATTGGACCAACATGACTTGTCGGATCATCACACCACATCAGGCGACACATCAGGCAAGATACCTTGCCATATTTACTGATTATATTTAGTTGTATTTTATTTCAGTTATTGTATCTATATTTCTTGTTTATTATTTTATTCTTGCATGTGGACTTAGAGTTAAGGGACTACCGTCAACTTAGTGTATCTTATTAAACTTGTCACGATTGTATCACGAGTTGTGAGTATCATGTAGTGGTCACTTGCGTGTTGGCTGATCACCTGTGCGCATGCGTAGGAATAACTGTCAATAGATGCATGTCAATAGATGCATGTTAGAAGACTTGACAGTTATTAGGTATAAAACAGTGTTATAGAAGTGACAAGTGTTGGTGTGTCGTGGTTAGGATGCATGTATAGTATTATTGGGGGTGAGAGGATAGCTATTAGCGTAGGGGCTACATTTACTTTTACGCGCATTTATGGGCTGATAGCGACTCAGATGAGCGCTACTTACTGCCCATGGCCGATAGTGTCTCGGATGAGCGCTACTTGACGGCCACTCTTTATTACTTGTGTGATCATACAGCCCCTGCGTAGAACATTGTCCTCAAAGTGCCCATCACTTATACGGTCAGGGACCCAGTTGTGTTGTAGTTTTATAGTGTTATATTTGCAGTTCTAATGGCATATTTTTTCTGTATCTTGTTACGTCCCTCTGAGGACCTGGTGATTTCTCCAGGTGTGTTTTATGACTTCCTGTAGGTGCTCTAGCTAAGGCCATGACTTGCGCTCTATTCCATCGAGATATTGCTTTTGGATCGATATCCCCTTCGCTCGACCAAATCACTTCCTTTGTATATTTCTTCCCTAATTAAATTAGGTGGTAATAGATTTGTCTCCGCCCAACGATTGTATACATGACAAACTCAAAGTTGCTTTTATATCATTATTTATCTTCGTGGATGAGATTTAGTGTCTTGGCTTTCTACATTTTACAGCTTATGTATACATACGAGCCTTTCATTTACTCGTATGTATACAGATGGCATGATACGTTTCTAGTCCTTCTATTTTGGGACTGGGGCGTTACAGCTTCATCTTGAACGCCTTATTCTCCTGAGTAAGTCTGCTGATATTTAACTCGTTGACTTGCATCATTCCTTCGTGGGTTACTTCGAGAAGTTTCCATACTTGATTTGACGTTGTGCACGTAGACACCCTGTTAAATTCAGTCCTGTCTAAAGAACAAAATACAACATTAATAGCACGTGCACCAAGACTGGCCTTTTTTTTCATCCTTATTATACTTATCATGGAATTTTTCAACCAATACATCTTCAATTAGAATAAGAGGAGGTTTTTTATAGCCAGCAATAACGACCATAAGTCAAAATCTAGAGATTTTAAGAAAAAACTCATCCGTGTTTTCCAATATGTGTAATTTGTACCGTCAAATAGTGGAGGTCTGTTTGTGGCTTGGCCTTCACTTGTGAACTTCACCGTTGCCATGTGTTATACTGTGATCTATGTAAAAGCTAAAATAATGAGAATATATAATTGCAATGTTACCTCGCTTTACCTGTATAACACGCTCTGATACCAATTGTAGGAATGAATCGTAAAGCACAATACTCTAGAGGAGGGTGAATATAGTAGGCAGTGGAATATAGATAATTAAAAAATTAGCAAAAAGATCACAGAGAATGTATATATCATAAGTAAATAAATGTAAAGGCAGAGATCAGAAAGCAAATACAAAGACAACGATGTATACTGGTTTCCCTCTTGTGAGGACTACTCCAGTCAGAAGAACTCTAGCTTCCAGTTGGATCCACTATTAGAAAATATCATAAGTTTTCATGCGAAGTCCTTGCAACTTCTACAACGTGAGCTTTGATACGAAGTACTCCACAACTTCAATTGTGAAGTGTCTTTCTTCAATCAAGCCTCTGATTGCAATCACTCTGAAGCTTCTAAACCGTACCGCACTGGCAAATTGACTAGAGGATTGTAACTAGCTTGGAATTTGAAAATAAAAGCTTTAGAATACTTTGGAAGACGTTTAAGCTTAAGAGAAGAGATGAGAAAGTGAATGAGTGAGTTGAAATAATTAGAATCCTTCTATGTTTATAGGTTTTCCAAAGTCAAAATTCTGATAAAATTCGGACAAAATTCGGGCAGAGTTCTATGAGAGATTCTCGGCAAATAGCCGTTGCATTCATAACTGCAAAAAGACGAAGTTCAAAAATCAAACGTACACTAGGCGAATGCTGGCCGAATTCTCCTCTGTGTATTTTTTTAATTTTTGGCCATTTTTGAAAACAGTTTAAGCAGTTAGGAGCTTTTATAAAATGGGCTATTTTTCAAAACATATGATATTTTAAAAATATTTTTTGGGTAGCTTTTGCCAGTACGACTCGGTACTCAATAAATATGAAAATTACATTGCATATAGAAATACAGACTCATACGTCAAAATCGGCTTCGGTCTTGAACAGATAGGTAGCAGTTCTTTGGCAGTTGTCCAAGTTGTTCAAATAATCCAAGTAGCCCTTATATCGAGACAAGAGTTTGATCAATTATTAAAATTAGGTTCGACCATGACCAATGGGCCAACAGATACCCCCAACTTAGTCCATCCTCCATTCAATCTTTGGATTGAACTCAAAGTCCAGTCCCTATGTGGCTTGATTCACTCTCCATGTCAAATTCTTCCATCATTCATATATGACAGTATAGCTTCACATGTGCACATTTACATGACAGGGTCTATATATATATATATATATTTATATATATATATATATATATATATATATATATATATATATATATATATATATATATATATATATATATTTTATCAAATAGAGGTGTATATATATATGTTATGTATCAAATAGAGGTGTATATATATATATGTTATGTATCAAATAGAGGTGTATATATATATATATATATATATATATATAGATATATATATATATATACACCTCTATTTGATACATAACATATATTTTCACATATATATACCTACATATGTATAGGCCCAATCTCATACATAATACTTATATAACCAATTGTCTTCATAGAAATGTGGATACACAAAGTAGTGAGCCAATGCTAGTGTCACATATCATGGTAGTGGGTGCACTAATGTGTAAAGGTCCATAAACCCCCAAATTTGTCCCGTGTCCTAATACAACAAGACATAACCTATTGGTATCCAATTGTGGACACGTTACTAGCCTCAAACACTACACACAAGCCTATTTTAGCCTATGGGACATTTTAACAAACACTTGGTATGTCACCCTCAGATTTTTTTCAAAGAGTGGCACAAAACCTGTCCAAACTTTCAAATGAGGACTCAATAGAGCCTTAAAACTATTCCTAAAGGTTGTCCTTATACATGGGTAAGTTTCTATTGGTCCAATATCAAAATTAGGATTGAAATGACATGGTTAGAGAGTGTTATACCTATAGGGAGTGGTTTCCCAATGAACAATCCAAAGGACACGAACCCGACACGAAATGCTTTAACAAATGGACTCTCCTCCTTGCTCCTAGCTCCACACTCCTTGTAGGCACCTTATTATTGAGAGAATGTGAGGAATGGTGGAGGAAAGAGTGAGATTGAGAGAAAAATCAATGGTGGAAAGCTCTTCTTTTGGAAAGAACTCTTGAATAGGAAAATGGAGGCTAGAATGAATGAAGTGAGATGAAGAATCCCTCTCAAATGGCCGGCCACTTTGTCCTAGGTTAGGAATTAATCATAATGTCTAATATGTCCTCTAAGTTGTCATTTGGCTAAGTGAATGCAATGTGAAGGGTTGGGGGTTATATTGGACAAAAACCCAATCTCTTAATGAACTAATTGGTCCTGAATAATTAGTGTAATAAAACTAGTCTAATGAGTTGGTTTATGGGCCATGCCTTGCTAATTGTTGGGCTCTAGTTTAGTGGCTAAGCTAACCGGGCCACTAACACAAGTCAAAAACTAGTCTTGTCTCTAACCCAACCAACTAATCCCAATAATTTAAATAGATACATACAATAGTCCTAAATATATTCACAATATATTACAATTTATAAAATAAAAAATTTAACCTTATTTTGGAAAACTGGTAATTATAATCCTACCCCTAGAAAAATTTCGTCCTCGAAATTTAAGTTAGTTGTACTCTTCTTAAGGTCATGCCCTCAACAATCATGGTCCAAGAAAACCTTATATAAGCCCTACAATGCTATTGAAGGAAACAACATACATGGGTATGATATTATTATTCATGACATGCAGTATCAATTTGGGGTCTCATCTAACTACACTAACCATACTATAGAACAAGACAATTCATAAAGTACTAAGAAGAACACAAACAAAGGTAGGGTGCATCATCAACTTATCTCAAAAGAAAAACTAAAATCTAGGTTAATTACTCACCTCCAACTGGGTCTGGTGACTGGAACTCCCTCCTTGAGGCGAGATTTTGACTAGAATAGGTGCAAAGGGGACAATCTCGCATCATGTGTGCAGCTGACCCACAAAACAAGCACAACCCTTTCCTCTTCCTACAGTCGGACCATACATGCCCAAGCTTCTTGCAGTAAGCATAGGTTGGCACTCACTAAACTGGCCTTTGCTGAGCATGAATCTGAACTAGAATGGATGTCATAGGCTGAAGGTCTGGATACTCCTGAGGCCCTGGGTGGATACTGCTCCTCACTATCTTGAAACTAGGCTCCCCTCCTTATAAATTCACTAGGACCCACAATTGTTGGATCCTCTAGTTCTGCTCCCTTAGGATCTCGGTCTGAACTCTCTGTGTTTCTAATACATCATGAAGAATTCCAAATATCTGAGTTCTATCAGGTGGCAAACCTTCTGAGAATATGGTATGAGGTACCACTCTAAGAGGCAGATGATGAGGCGGTGGAAGACTCTCGATCTCAGATGAAGCTACAACCATCTCCTGAAAGACAGGAGATAGAAGAAGACTCTATGGTGAGGCTGCTACCACCTTCTCAACGGCAGGAGGTGCCACTACCCCTGGTCAACCGGAGGGGTCCTACCTCCTGAGCAATATGAGGTGGAAGCACGCTCTCAACCATGTCCGGAACTACAACTGCTCTCAAACGACGGGCTCTAGTAATGGGTGCCATACTAGAAAGATAGATGGAAAACAAAAAATTATCAAAGAGTTGTAAGACAGATTATCAATCAACATAATAATAAAAACTGATAACTATCTTAATAAACATAAGAACTCTCTATACTAGGTTACCAGTTATAATACTACCAGTATACTATAGTTTCAGGCCACGAGCATACTAAACTCACTCGCACATACTATCCAGGATACTATCTTCTATTGTCTGTCTCAGTTCCTCTATCAACAATACTGCTTCACCATTCTCCTTATGATGAACACTGGTATACACCGCAATCATGCACTCAATTGATGCACTCATCTATCTAGAATACTCTCTCTAGGGTGCCTACCCAAGTCTTGACACTATCTACTTAAGGTACTAACTCCTCTATATGGTATTTGGATGACACTCTCATACTAGGTTACTCATGTCTCTCCTCCAACTAGTCACTAAAATGTTGGTGCCTAAACCTCTATAATACTTGAAATACTCTGGCTCTTGCTACTAGGGTATTCCTCCTATTCTGGTACTTGGTGCAACTCATATCCTGACACTTGTTAATCACTCTAGGGCTCTTATCTATAATTAGTTATCAAAATACATTTACAATACTTTCCTAACCATACTCTAAACAGTTAATACTAATACTCAAGGATACAGACCAATTTTCATGTCTCCAAACCATCACACTATGAAGTAACTATAATGAAATAAAGCTCTATAAAGAACTGGGCTAAAGGAACTGAAAGTATTCCAACTACTAAGTTAATTGATGATGGAACAAAATCTATAATAATAGAAGTAAATGATAGAGATGATATGTTAAGAATCTTTTCATGATATAATCAGATAATCATATGCGTGTGTCCAAAATTAAGATACTCAGAATCCTCGCCATGCTAGTAAGCAAAGCTGTGATAAGCGATAGATTCCATAACTAGGGTATGTACCTCTACAATCATGTCGTCTAGAGTCCTCACTGTGTCGACTAGTATAGCTGCGAGGAGTTCTAAATTTCATAATTAAGATATATACATCCGAAGTCAGGTCTCTATATTTCTGCCACGCTGGCTAATATGGCTGCGATAAACTCCAGGCTCCATAACCAAGTAGATTTTTACTTTTATTGTTGTTCTCGTCAACATATGTTATCAGAAGATACCGTAACTCAGGCCATAAAATTCATCTCGATATGAAAATCAAAATCAACAACGAACCATCAAAATTAAATTCAATAACAAGGAGCAAGGGTGAATAGAAACAAGAGAAAGGGATTTCAAATTGGAGTTAAAATTAAGATTCTCAATGGTCGTCCCAAGAATCTTTCAAGGAGTTCTAACTGTGGTTAAGTATCCTCTCATTCTAATACCTTATTTCCTATATCATATCGCAGGCTCGCAGTAGTATAACTAAGTCGTTGTACTGCCACGATATCGCACCAATGCGAATCTTGACCTGCATGGGCCACCACTAAAAATGTGTTACGATCTGCACCCGTGTAACACCCCAGTCTCAAAATACTTAGAACTAAGTACGTAGACATGCCAGCTGCATACATACGAAGTATACTCTAATGTATGGAACCCCCGTATGTACAGATAAGCTATAAAATGCAGTAAACCATGATAACTAATCTCATCCACCAAATAAAAGAATAATAATATAAATCAACTTTGAATTTGTCATTTATACAAGCAGTTGGGCGGAGACAAATCCACTACCAAATATTTAAATGAAAGAAAATATACAAGAGAATGATCGATAGAAGGGCAAGACGAACCAAGAGCAATCCTCTTCGAAGAAATGGAGAAGAGCACGATCTTGGCTAGAACACCTACGAAAAGTCACAAAGCACACACCTGGAGAGATAACCAGGTCCTCAAGGGACGTAACAAGATACATAAAGAACATGCCATAATAAACTGAATATATAAAATGTCACCAACCACAAGTAAAGTAAAGTAGTCCTAATCGTAACGAGATCCAATATCTCATCATCGAAACAGTGCACTACCCCTACAACCAAACAAGGACAAGGGGTAGCACATATTTTGTGATGCAACATTATCCCAAGTTACTAATGGAATGGGGGTGACATGACATGGACAAGGGTTACCTAACAAATCTAATGTGTTTTATACAGTTAAGAACAAACCTTCAACGCATGGGCACTCTGGCTACAGGAGAAAAAAACTCAGGTATGGTCCCATCAGGAAACCAGGGACCTCAAAGTATAACGTTCATCAAATGTCAGAGGCCAGCATGAAATCAGGTATCCGGATCTAGGACCATATCTCCAGCGGAGATAACCGGCAATAATAGAAAAGTGCATACGTGGCCCATATGTTAAGGAACTGTTCTTCCCAACCAATGTCTAGTAGAGTCACATCCATGACTCCTATACCTCTACTAACTGCAAAGTCTCCTAACATTCCTCTATTAGCAGTTAGTCCTAACGCATGCGCACAGGTGATCAGCCATAACGCAAGTACCTCTACATACTACTCATCTCACACATACCTTGTGGTATAACTGTGTCAAGGTTTATGTTACAAATGGTCATCCCTTAACTCTAGGTCCATATGCAATCAAAGGATAATAAGTAAAGTAAAGCTAATATCACTGAGCAGGCAATAAATCAGGAACTGTAATAATGGTACAGCTACAAGAACTGGAAATAAGTAAATAGTGATATGCAATAATAAAAATGTAGACTAAATATAAGCAGTAAATATGGCAAGGTATCTTTTCTGAGGTTGTGTGCAAAAGGGCGACGTCCAATAGCTCGAACCGTTAGAAAAGTGAAGTGATGAAAGCCAAATCCCCATACGTCCTTGGATGCTAAAATAAATACAACGAACGTGTTCGGAATATAAGATATGTCTAGGAAATGCCTGTCCAAAAGACCAATTCTGGAATAGGGGGTAAAATCATAATTTCGGGTCAAAACGATGTCCGTCGTTGGACCCGTTTTGCACCGAAATGCTTGCCAATATCTATGCTCTCTAAAGTCGGCAAACTATATGTCTACAAGTCCGATTTGAGGAGATGAACCCAACCATATGTCTAAAGTTGGATTTCGACAGGCCGTGCACAATTTTGTCCATTGGAGTAGGTCGCGGGCCAGCCAAATAGGCGTTTCGGTCGACCTTCTCAGAACCGACCAAACTTGGCATACATGACAAAAAAATAATTCGGTCCTGCTGGCGCAAGTTTCGTCTCGATTTGACGAATGTGCACAAAATAATGGGAAGTTTGCAAAAGGCCGATAGGGTGAATTTCGACGGATACGCATCAAATTCGTCGAGCACATGCAACCAATTTGAATTTCGTCAAAGCCCACACTTCTATGAAGTCGATACGCACCTTTCGATGCTTTCGGTTCGTGGCCACGTCGCCCGGTTTGTCGGGACAACGCCGTATCAGGGATTTGTTTAAAATTTTCAAGTTTTCGAAAATAGGTTTTTCTAGAACTTGGAATAAAAATATTTTCATATAACGAATAATAATTTAAACTACAAAAAGGGTTTTAAGGCCCTATATGTGGTCTAAAACTGTGTTCAAGTACACTTTCTAAACTGGTACTAGATCGATCGAAATCGATCTTCTAATGTGGGCACCTGGACTGTTATATGCCCTGTTTCGCAAGCTAGAATTTGATCGACTTCGCTCGATTTCCTGGACCGATCGTGCGACTATATCAAAACCTAATTGCTAGATTTTGAGGACGGTTATGTCGGGGTCGTACCTGAGAAAATGGATCGACGAAAGGTCGAGCGAGGCGACGACAATCACGCTACGAAGTCGGGGTTGCTGATTTTGTTGTGCTGCTGTAGTTGCTGTCCGCGTCGTGCGCGTACGGTTCTGCCACTGGCCGGCGGCTATCGTGATGATGCTGCGTGGGGGTCGAGGGTGACACGCCGTCAGGGGGCGACGAGGTTTTAGGGTTTGGGTTGAGTTAATTTTTTTTAAGGTTGCAATATATATATATAATATATATATATATAATAATATATATTATATTATATATATATATATATCTATATATATAATATATATTATCTTATCTATCTCTATATAAATTTATATATTATATATATATAATATATATATTTATATATATATTATATTTATATATATATATATATATATATATATATATATATATATATATATATTATATATATATATTTATATATATATTTTATATATATATATATAAATATATATATATTTGTTTTTTAAATATATATATATATATATTTTTTTTTTAAATATATATTATATATATATTTAATATATATATTATATATATTTTCTATATATAATATATATATATAATATATATATATATTATATATACGGGTACTGTTCACTAGGGGTTTTACTTTTTCAATTCATTTTTTTCTTTTTAAAGTATAAATGCTATACATATCTAAATATTTTAAATAATTTACTAAAATCCCAAAAATTATCTAAAAGTTTAAAAATATTTTCTAGCTGATAAATAATAATTTCTTGTATGAAATTATCTATAATGTAGCAACTTAACTGCTATTTCTAGTATTGGAAAAATTTATTCATTAAATACAAATATTTTAAAAATTAATAAACACTACAAAATTTCTAAAATAAAAATTCTTTAAGTATTTCAAAGTATTATATAAAATATATATCTATATTTTTTTGAAGTACTTAATACATAACCTTGTACCATTCTTGTCTGCGCATATATATGCTCTAGCATTAAACTTGCTACATAATCATTATGAAAACCAAAAATTAAAATTTCAAGCAAATAGATAAAATGAGAAGAAAAAATCTTAAGATTTGGGGTTTTACATCCTACCCAACTTATCAAAATTTCGTCCTCAAAATTAAAAATAATCTTAATATATAAAAATCATAACATTAAATCTTATTTTAATATAAAAATATAACAATAATATAAATTTCAAAAATATAGTAAGGCTGAATACGAAAGGAGCGTAAGTGCATCAATTCACAAATCGGTTTCCGAAAAGATGTAGGTGGTAGTTAATAAAAGGAATCCAATCGATGTCATATTCTATAAGATAGGGTATAATCGTTCAAGCCTCTACCCAACTATAGATGTCGGCTACTCGTGCAAATCGTCGTTACGAGACTTACGAAAAGGACAATTTCTAAAGGGGCACAAGAACATTTGGCATTCTTGACCATAGTCACGGGTCATAAAGGGAACCTTAGATATTGCCATATCATTCGTCTAAGAACTTACTACTATTTAACATCATTCCTATTTGGTCATGTTTTTACAAGATAATAGGCATCTCTTACTCGAGTATAATTAAAACGTGTTGGTTCAAAAGGATTTCGTTCTTTGCCTAACATGGGTAAATAAGAGTTGAGATTGAAGGATTTTGGAAAAGAAGAGTTCATGGAGCAAACGATGAGAGTCCTTAATAAGTGAAGAAAATCTTTTCATAAAATTTAATTAGATAAGAGTCTGTAATCTTCAAGTCTTAATGGTTAACGTATGCGGTTTGGTGTTTGGTGTTGTGTAGGAGGGATGAGCTTGCTGGTGTGGAGTGCATATGACCTAGGTGTGATGCATGCAGCTTGAGCAGTTTAGGTTATGAGTATGAGTTTGTCGGAATGGAAAAGCTATTGTAGTGCTCAGCATATCAAAGTCATGGTAGATGGTATCACTTGATACTGGTAGGTGTGGACGTTATGAGCCATTATTCTATGAGTTCAATTGGAACCAATCTATGCCAATCACTTGCAAGTTCTTAGAGAGGCTTGCCTATATTCTTCAAGAAATTTCGTTCTCGAAGTGAAAATAAGACTTGATTCTATGTTGGAACAAAATTTCAAAAAATTAAGGTAGTGATCCTTTACCATGGTTATCTAACGCACGAGCAAAGATACAAGATACAAGATACGATACAAAGATCATGTTACAAATCCCAAGCAGATGTAGGAATGGTTACGAATGGCATTCTATTATAAAAGAGAGAGTATGCTAAGTTCGTGGTTTTACCCCACCCACACGAATTAGTTAAACGTCGAAAGCACGATAATAGGACTTCTAAGATGGCAATTTCAAGGAGGTGTTTAATGTTATGAGGTACTTCTGGTCGTAGTCATGGACTCTATAGAAAGTCTAGGTATTACTTACTTAATGTTGCTCATGTATTGCCCATATTTCACAAAGGTGGTAGGAGAGGTCTTGGTCAAGCCTAACCGAAAAAGTTGGTACAACGTGATTCCATTCATCGCATAACATGGTTACGACAGAATACGGTTAATGAAATTATGGACGAAGAATAAGCAGCCATGAGATGGAGGCTACATAATGTATGTCGGGACCTATTTCATAAGTTTGGTTCTATAGTCCAATATGGCGATATGCATGGATGGGTTTAACTAAGTCTCAATGGGTTCCCTAATTGGAATTCAATCTTGATTGCATGAACCTTAGATCTTTAACTATAGTGGCTGGACAAATCTCGTAGAATCAATTTAAAACCATCCCTATTAGGTTAGGGTAATGTAGAATAGGTTCTAATTCACGTGGTTGGGCTAATTCCCATCGGGTTGGTAGAATTCTGTAAGTCATGAGATGCGCCTTCCGTGACTCTTATATTTAAGAAGCATAAGAGTCCTTTATTGAGTGGCACACTAGCAGCATGCGTGTAGTAGGCTTCGAGTAGATCACAATCATATATTTGGTCAAAAGATTTGAGTCGAGGTTGGATCTCTAACTGAAATCAGAAGGGACAATGGTATAATGGTAGGGGTTATATCTAGTCCTTTTTTATATCTGAAAGTCGTATCATAAAAACATAGTACAAGGAGACGTGTTTGGATGGGACATGATATGTCTACTTGAAGATGGAGTCGTCTATGTCTTGTATGTGAAATTTGTTGGAAGGTAACAGCTAGTCTCGTGCTCCGAATATCAATGTCACGGTAAGGGACACCAAAAGATCTAAATAGAAAGTGGGAGTTCATAAGTCACTCAGTTTATCATCCTATTGAGAACCAATTTACTTTATTAAATTGTAAGCTTAGTGAATCCCAAAATATATAAGGTTTATAATCTATTCACTCTAGAAGTAGGGTATAATTTTAGGAGTAACGTGGTTATGAATATTTGAATCGTGACATCGTACTTTGACCTCTAGTAATAATAAGTCACGATGTGATCGATACGTGATATGGTAGTTGTGAATAATTTTTGAGGATCGTACCCCAATTTCTAGTAAATGGAAGTGATGGTGTATAATGGCGCACGAGTCGATAACACAGATTGACCCATTTGTTCATTGCATACGAGAGTGTATTGATGGGGTAATGAACCTTAAGGTACCATATGAAGATCTCTAATGGCTAAGTCATAAATTACTATTTGTGTCAAGCCTGCCAGACTATGGTCACAAAGGTTCTAGTGGTATCGAATGTAGTGCTCATGTATTGGTGTTGATAACCAGTAAATCATAACATGACAGGGTATTATGCTATGGTATTAGCTAAGCTAGTAATTGTGATGTCCCAAGGCTAAGTCAGGTCTTAATAACAAAATCTGCATAACTAGAATAATACCTGTTGGACTCAAATATCTCAGGATGGATGTCTACCATAGTCAGTGTAAATGCTTGTCCTTACTTTTTCTCTATTCCTCTTATATCTAAACTGTGGGGCTGGGTCTAGTAAGGGTTGGTTTAAGGTATACGGGTTGATAGTTAAAGCAAGAATCGAGAAGAATAATTAGAGACTCACAATAATTGGTTCTTTAAGAATAGATAGTCTCCTTGGTTGATGTTTTGACCAAGGGTACGATTCTAATCATCATCAATTTCAAATGATTAGAAGATCGCGATAGTAGTTTTAGGGTCGAGGAGAGAACGATTAACCCAAGGCTAGGTTGTAGTCATATGGCTTGGCCGATAGTAGCTACGTTTGTGTACACAACTATCATGGCCAAGAAGGATACTCCGTCTCTATCTACCAAATACGAGCATTTGTCTTTCTAAATCAGTGAAAGACAAAAGCAATAAGATCTAAGAAAGAGGTCATAGAATACAATTTTGTGATTCAAAGACGAATGTATAATTCAAGAGGAATTGTCAATACAGTCGTGGATGAGATCCTAGATACCTCGATATCTCAATCCACGCGGGATAATCAAATAAAAGCGAATCAAATGCACCACGGTTGATCAGACCATAATATATTGTTTCTAATTAGACAATATGCTAGTGTGCGTCCCCAGTTTATATATGTCCTGAACAAGCTTGATAAAGAATAAGCTTGCAAAACTAGCTATAAATTGTGATATTATTCATGGTGGTGCAAAGTATAAGTACAGAAGATAATGAATAAAGCAGTTATAAATAGTTCAAGTTTTATAAGGATCTAAGTCTTGTCCGGTGTTCCTGCTTATACAGTCGTCCTACTACCTCTTGTATAAGGCCGTGGTTGACCAATGGAGTATGGGCTACTAAAACTCTATATTCTAGGTTAACATATCTTCCTGCAGTAGCATATATTCAGTTGCCACCCTGTTACACTTCATTACTAGGTTACAAGGATACGG
>JANAVB010004800.1:2815453-2824360 GCA_029216955.1 Iris pallida
ATATATATATATTATATATATATAGTATATGGTAAAAAATACCTTACTGTGACAGTGTACCTAGGTATACCAGTAGGATTCACTCCTCCTACTAGCCAAACATTAATATAAGTTACATTAGGATACTATCCTAATAATATGTATATAGACCATTCCTACCTATTCCTAAAACATCATTTCTTCTAAATGCTATTGAATTTCAATGTATCCCTTCTACTGACATGAACCGTAGTGCTAAACCTGCTCTTACCAATACTATACCCGAACCCCTTACTCCAATCCCCATTCCCTATATGGCAGCATATATATTACACTATGCTATAACTATAACTATATATATATATATATATATATATATATATATATATATATATATATATATATATATATATTATATATATATATATATATATATATATATATTTATATATATATATAATATAATATATTATTTATTTATATAATTATATATATTACACTATGTAATATATATAATATATATATCTATATATTATATTATATATATCTATTAATTATATATATATATATTATATCTTATATATATATATATATATATATATATATTTATATCTTATATATTATATTCATAATTATATATTATACAATTCACTATGATAATATATTAACTATATATTATTACACTATGTAATATATATATTTTTATATATATTACACTATAATATATATATATAATATATATATATATATATATATATATATATATATATATATATATATATATATATTTAATATATATAATATATATATATATATTTTTTAATATATATATAATATGATGTTCTCATATATATATATATAATCCAAAATAAGTCATTATGTTTGGTCCAGGCTCCCCCCCCCCCTTCCCCCTCCCCATGCCTCATCCCCCTCCGTGCCTCAGTGCCCGCCTAGGTCGGCGTCCGCCACCCATGGCCTGTCCCCCGCCGATCTTATTGCCGTGTTGGGCGCTCAGTCCCCCCTCCCTGTCTCTTTCCCTTCCTCCGCTCACAGTGTCACCCCCTTCCCGCCTCTCCGACCCCCTCCGCCTCCCTCGCCAGCCTCCGCCACCCTTCGCTAGGCCTCTCGGCGAGTCGGCCGCCCTTCGCTCATCATCTCGACCTGAGAGGTCCTTCCTCCTCCTCCGGGAGCAACGCCCATCCTCATCAGCCTCCTCCTCCCTCCTCCGATCCGTCGGCGGACGCCCTCATCGGAGTCGCGCGCACTCTGGCTGCGGACTCCCGCCTAACAATTCATTTTGGCTTTCAAATTCAAACCCGCCTGCCTACCCCCTGCTGTGCAGGCCTTGGGACTCACATTTGATTCGTCTTTGGGTTGGGAGCCCACCTGCACGCAGGTTTCGGGAATCCCAACCCCTACGAATGCTTGCCAGGAGCAGCGCTCCCGAGGCTCCCACCCCCCTTTACGCACCTCTTGGTCAGCGTAATCCCCGCCATCCTTCTCTTGGCTATGGTGGGCCCCTTTTGACTCTTGACCACTTCAGCCAGCGTAACCCCGCTCCCCCTCTTGCCAGCGTAAAGAGGACCGGTCAATTTCCTATGGTGGGACCCCCACTCCTTATCAATCCACCTTTCATACAGGATCTCCCTCCCCTTTCCTTACGCCCAGCATTTTGGGGACATCCTCCCATCCTACGGTGGGTCCCCCTCTCTATTCCACTCCTGCCTTTTACGCAGGGACTCCTGCAGAGCTTCCCCCTCCATGCGCCCCACTCCTCCTTTTACGCTCCCTCTCACCCTTCTCCTTTTTACGCTGGCGCAGCCGCATCCTCTTATCACTACGCTCACCCTGGAGCACGTGACTCATACTCCTCCCATTTGCCCCATCCCGTCTCTAACCCCTACCGCACCTCCTGTCCCATCCCCGTCTTCTCCCGCCAGTACCTCGCCCTCCTCCGCCTCTCTCAGGATTGCCGCAGCGCCCCCGCCCGATCCATCGCCTCCCGGTCGGTCCTTTTCCTCCCGAGCGCAGCTGATCCGGGGATCCTTCCTTGTCGGTTAGGCCAGCTGACCTCCCCCAGTCATCCCCCCTTTCAACCTGAGTCATCACTCCTGGGCGTCGGTGCTCCCTCACCGCTCCCCGCCATCGTCCCCGCTGTAGCTCCCATTTCCTCACCTTCCCCAGTCAGCATTTCCCTACCTTCTCCAGAGACCCTGATTCCATTGCCCGATCAGAACCCCCCCCCTTGGCGACCCCGCATCCGCTTCCGGAGTTGGCCAGTGTTCCTATGCCTCCAAGCTTAGACCGGACCTAGCATCCTCGAAGGGCCTCCAATTCCCTGACGTCCCTCTCCTGACATCGAGTACTCTCAGGACTCACCGGTGCCCCTGGTCCCCTTCTCAGACTCGGAATTGCCCTCCTTCATCCTCATTCTCAACACTTTTATTCTAAAATTTTCAACTGGTTGCCCCAAGCTCTCCAGAGTGCAGGAGACGATCGCCATGTGGAAACTCACAGCGGATTACCGAGTGGCCCCCTCGATCCCAAACATATCCTCCTTCACCTCTCTTCTGACCTCGACCACAGGACAGTTTGGTCCAAAGGTACCTGCAAAGTAGACTCACACCAGATGAAAATAATCAAGTGGTCCACAAGCTTTAGTACCAAAGAAGACTCAGCCCAGGTCGCGGCATGGGTGACACTACCGAATTTACCCTCATTTGCTTTGTTCCGGCAGCTCTGGCGTATCGCTAACTCGTTCGGAACATATGTGGCGACAGCGCCAGAAACCAGCAACCTTACCAAGGCACACTATGCCAAAATATGCGTCGAGCTCGACCTTTCCTCCGAACCTCCCAATTTCATTACCATCAGATCGGGAAATCGACCCACACAACAAATCCTATATGATAACCATATCATTTTTGCAATCATTGTCATTTGAGAGGGCATCTCCCGAAGCACTGCCACCGTCTTCACCCAGAGCTCAAGCAGAACAAAAACCGGAAAGACAGCGCGCCGACAGAGGATAGAACTCCACAGCCACCCATCCTCCACTTCCAAACTCGCACACCAGATTTGACTCAGACGAAGACTCGTCAGACAAGAGCGAGAATACCACCAAAGCAATGATCCCCTTCGACCCCCATCCTCTCACGCTCTCCAACCAATTTGAAGCCCTTGAGTCGAGCGAAGCGGAAGCCCAATTGGAGTCAGCACATTCCCCACAAGACCTCGCCCTCACCAAGATAGCCCACAACTCCCCCATCTTGACGGAGGTAGATGCTACCACCGTCGCCATCGGGCGATCCTCCGCACCATCGAAGACCGAGTTGAAGAAGCTCTAGCCATTCTAGGGCCCAACAGGTTCAAGAGCTCTCCAGATCCAAGCTGCTGGATGCCCTCTTCAGCACTCCTTCTTGAGACCGAGAGTTCGGAGCACCAACGACTCCCTAGCAATTCCCCCCGAGGACACAACCGGGACTCCGTCGGGAATTAATTAACACAGAGGACGACCATATCCCGATCGCTGCCGAGGAACCAATCAGCGTTCTATCGACCGCCAGAAGCAACCCATCAAATCCACCCCACCTCGACAAAAACAGAAGCATCAACCTCAGGCGGGATCAAGGTCAAGCCTGGGACCGCGGAGAGCACAACCATCCTAACTAGATCCGCTACCAAGCGGAACAAAAAAACATCCACCCCAAACCTTTAATGATAAACATCCTATCCTGGAATGTGCGCGGGCTTGGAAACAAACCTACATTAAGGAGAGTTTCTACGCTGCGTAAAATCCAAAGATAGACATCCTTATTATCCTCGAACCCAAAATCCTCACCAAAAGACTCAAATCCATTCAACTGAAGCTGAACCTCCCCACTGCCATAGCTGGCAGACGACATTTGGATCCTTGCCACTCAGGACGTCAACCTCGACATTATCCAGGAAACCCGACAGGCCCTCTCCTGCTGGGTAGATCACCCCATGCTCCCCGAGCACATATCCTATCGGCGGTCCACTGCAGCTGCGACATCACCGAACGGAAACATCTGTGGAACGATCTTCTTGACACCCATCTCCACCACGTCAACTCCCCCTGGCTTTGCATCGGACTTCAACGCCATCACCTGCAGGGAAGAGAAATCGGCGGTCGTCCCCCCTCTGCCGGCCATGCAAGACTTCAACAACTTCATCTTCAACGCTCACCTCACCTCTCTCCAGTTTTCGGGCAATGCCTTCACCTGGTGTAACATGCAAGAAGGCGACCGACGCCAATATTCTCGCCTCGACAGAGCTCTTACGAACGACCATTGGCTCGGTATGGGGATCACCACCAAGCTTTCCCATATCAACTCCTCCGAATCCGACCACACACGCTGCTAGTGGAGATTAAAAAAATACCAACACCCACAAAAAGAATTTCCAATTTCTCGATTTCTATACCAACCACCCCCAATTTTTGGGTATCGTCGTAGCAGCATGGAATAGCGTCGAATTTCCCGACCCCCTTACCAGGGTGAGCAAGAAGCTCAAGGCGACGAGGTCAGCCTTGTCCAACTGGAGCAAACGGTCCTATGGGGACATCTTCCAAGCTGTCAGGATAGCAGAAGACGACGTAACCAGGCTGAGGCCAGGTTCGTTTCGGATCGCTCCCCGCGGCCAGGATTGCCCTGAACCTTACGAAGGCTATGCTTAAATTCAGGCTCAAAGTGGAGACCGACTTCTGGAAACAGAAAGCGAGGTTGAAATGGGATAGTGACGGGGACAAAAACTCGAAATACTTTCATGGTTGCGTCAACGGCCGCAGACGGAAGCTAACGATTCACCATACTACGGACGAAGACGGGAACATCATCACCGACCAAAAGGCATCCAGGAAGCCGCTACGGCTTTCTACTCCAAATTATTCACTAAAGAGGCTGTCCACAAAGACAACGCCTTTCTTGATCAAATCCCATGTCTCCTTGACGACACCGACAACGCCCAGCTGGAACGTCGTCCCTCCGAACAGGAAGTGAAAGATGCAGTGTGGGCTCTGAACGAGCACAGCGCTCCCGGACCAGACGGATTCTCGGGGGTATTCTTTCGCTCATGCTGGAACATTATCAAACAGGACATCATCGAAGCCGCTATCGCCTTCTTCGAAGGAGCCACCTATCCCAAAGCCATCTCCAGCGCCAACCTGATCCTCATTCCGAAAAAAACAACCCGGAGTCCTTTCGCGACTTTCGGCCGATCAGTCTGTGCACTTTCACTAACAAGATTATCTCCAAGATCGTCGCCACCAAATGGCGGGTCTTCCCCAAGATCATCTCCAACGCAAAGCGGGTTCGTCCGTGGGAGGAACATTTAAACAATATCATGCTAGCCCAGGAATTAATCACATGTTGAAATTTCCTGTCAGAGGAGGCAACATCGCCGTCAAAATTGACATGGAAAAAGCTTATGACAGGCTGGACTGGCAATTTATGATCTGGGTCTTCAGGGCCTTCGGGTTCTCTGAAACTTGGACCAATACGGTTTGGAGATCCATCAGCAACTCCTGGTTTTCCACTGTCATTAACGGCCATGCCGAGATTCTTCAAATCTAGCCGCGGGGTTAGGCAAGGCGACCCCCTATCATCCACTGTTTTTATTATTGCGGCCGATGCCCTCAGTAGAAACCTCAATAACATGATCAGAATCCCGCACTTCCAACAATACCACACGCCAGCGGATGTCCTACCATCACCCATCTGGCCTTTGCCGACGACTTACTCATCTTCTCCTCCGGGGACGAAGGAGCAGTTCAGGTGGTCCACTATACCCTGCAACGTTACTCCAGCTGCTCTGGCCAGAAAATCAACCCAACCAAGAGCGTCATCTATGCCCACCACAACATCAACACCGAGCATGCCAACAGATTTCCAGCTTAACTTCCTTCTCTGTTGATCACCCCCCATTCAACTATCTCGGATGTCCTCTTGTGTACGGGAAATCCAATGCCAGGATATTCGAGAAGTTAATCACTAGAATCAGGAACAAAATCGAAGGGTGGCACAACGCTACCTTATCCCCAGGAGGCAAGATAATCCTCATCAAGCATGTGCTCACCTCAGTTCCCATCCATACTCTCGCCGCTTGCTCCCCGCCATTGAAGGTTCTTACCACGATCGAACAGATCTTTTAACTTCTTTTGGGTCACTGCAACGGTCAGGATAAACACCATTGGGCGAGCTGGGACTCCATGGCTCAGCCGATCGAGGAGGGGGGCTGGGATTTACCAAACTCACCCACATCGTTCAAGCTTTTTGATGAAACTGTGGTGGTATATTCGCACTACCAAGAATTTATGGACCAGATTCATGAAGCCAGGTACTTCAAACACATCCACCCCTCAGAGGCCACCTCTAATAGTAGATCATCGGCAGCGTGGCGTCGTATCCTTTCCGGACGTAACCTTGCCGAACAAGCCATCAGGCTTCACCTTGGCTCCGGCGAGTCCAACCCTTTCCGGGAGAGATGGATCGAGATAGCTTAATCCCCAGTCTCGGTAATCCCGAGAGACAGTAGGATCAGAGATTTGTGGAACCACAATACCAACGCCTGGGACTGGGACAAATACGTGAATGGGGAGGATACGAGATGGAGGATAGCGTCCGCCAAAGCGGACTTAGAATCGGTGTCGTGGATGATGTGGAGTTGGACGCTCGAAGCTTTCGGTGCATTTTCTGTGAGGTCGGCTAGATCCTCTCTCCTTGGGACTGGCCAGCATACACAGATCACCGCTCACTATTGGCACACCTGCATCCCTAAGAAGTGGTCATTCCTCATGTGGAGAGCCATGAGAAAGAAATTGCCTACCGACGATCCTCAACACCATCGGGATCAGCTTAGCATCAGCCTGCAATTGCTGTTCAGATCATCAACGGAGACTATTGACCACATCTTTTGCCAAGGACAATTGCCCAGAGGCATCTGGAGGACCCTGAACCAACGCTTCAGTATCGAGCCGAGTGGCAGACGCTTTCACGATCTTGCGGCCGAGTGGGCAGTCATTCCCACGGGCACCAGATCGTCGCTGCGGCCGCCGTGTGGTGATTTGGAAGAATCGCAACAAAGCGAGATACGAAGACCACAATCTTCTGGCTGACCAGCTCATCCGGAAGTCTACCGCCAATGCCGCAAACGGAGCACCCTATGCACCCACTGTCCGAGCACTTTCTGGGTGGCGCTCCAGAGCCACCCCTGACCGTATCGTGGCGTGATTGTCGCCCCTACCTCTTTTTGGCATTTTTGATGGTATACTTGTATAGGTGTTTCCTTTTTGTGCCTTGTTTACGCTTCAGGCTTCGGCATTTTGAGCCTTGATTAATATATCGTCGGTTTTCCAAATATATATATATAATATATTATATATATATATATATTATGATGTTCTCCTGGCTAGCTAGCCGCTCCTCCTTCCCGGGGAGCCCCTAGGGTCTCCTCAGCCCATCCCCCTCCTCGCCGGCGTCCGATGGCGCAACCCTGGCTGGCCGACTACCTGACCTTAGTTGGCCTCCCCCCTTCATCCTTTCTCCCCCCTTCCCCTCCTCTTCTACCGCCATTTCTCCCCTCCCCTATCTACCCCTCCCCTTCACGCAGCCTCTCCGGCTTCCCCCTCCGTCACCGCCCTCCCTCTTCCTCCGAGCGGTTGCCTTCCCCCGTTCCGCCCCCAGTGTCCCGGAGGTCCCCTGGCCGTCGTTCCCACTTCGGCCAGGAGCTCCCAGGGGTTCGGCCCCCACTTGCCGCCTTTCCACCTCTTTTAATTTTCAAACGCTTCAGCCTTCCCCCCTCGAGTTTGGAGCCCCCCTCCGGTGCAGACCTCGGGCTTTCCCTCGCTTGGCCTCTCGAATACGCTGCTAGCAGCTCTCTATTCGAAAGGGGCCCGCATCCTCATTCTCTTTCGTGCGTACAAAGCCTATTTATGCGGCATCCCTTTCTAGGTCCCATCCCCCTTTGGCTGAGCGTAGTGGAGTTGATCCCTCAGGATTTTATGCCCAGAGTGGGTCCCACCTTCCCCCTTTTGCTGTGCTTAGTGGAGTCGATCCCTCAGGCTTTTACGCTAGGCGTCCCGGGCCCCACATGGCATCGCGCTCCTACGTGCCTTTCAGCTGGCTAGTGTATTATTTCTCCCCAGCGTATTCCTTTAACCCTTTAGCCTCGGTTTCAGGTGGGCCCTTCCCTCCACCCTGAGCTCCACGCCTACTCCCCTCCTGCTGCCACCTCCCTTGAGCTCTACACAGCTCCTTCCAAAATCCTCCCCCTTCCCCCATGACCCTCACCCCCTATCCTCCTTCTGCACCCTCCGTCGACCCCCAAGTCCCCGCCCCCCTTCAGCCCGTGGCTCTTCACCAGGGCCCTCTTTTCAGTCGCCCCTTGTCGCCTCCCTTGTCTCTTCCAATACCCCTATCACCCCCGGGACCTCAGCCCCCCCATTCCTCTTGTTGCATCCAACGCCGACCCCCTTGCCCCTACCCCCCCTTCGGCCCCCGGCTCGTCTCCAGGGCCCTCTATTCTGGCACCCCTCCCCTCCTTGGCATCTGTGGCCAGTCCCCCCGCTCCTCCTGTGGTCCTATCTGGGCCGGGGACTCTATCGCGGTGGTCCCGGCCGCTCATCCCCTTCCTCTTCCGGTTGCTGTTGGTTCGCTTGAGGTGCCGCACTCTGTGGGTGGGGTGGTTTCCTACCCGCCTTATCCTTTTGCACGGCAGGCCCGTCCCTCTCCCCTTCCCTCCCATGGGAGTAATCCCCCGCGGACCCCTCCGTCCTCGTCCCTCGCTCCGAGAGATCCCATCCTCGTTTGCTCCTCCTTCTTCTTGTGGAGCATCCCAGCTTCCTTCTTCGTCTAGTGCCACCCCACCGTCCTACACCCGCCATACTGCGCCCGGACTTAGCTTTAGCGA
>JANAVB010004800.1:2983886-3087952 GCA_029216955.1 Iris pallida
ATATCAAGGCCTGAAGGGACTCAAGGGTGACACCACTGGAGGATGATGTGAACTACCGGCTGATGGGTCAACTGGAGGAAGAGGAGTAGCCTGAACTGTAAGGATAGGAGCGGCTCAACGATGCTCATAAAGATGGGTAGGTGGATCATCCTGACACAGTTATCTAAAGTAACCTCAAAGAACTGAAAGATATAGGGCAAATATATTGCATAGAGAAGATGTCACGATTTCTTGTGACACATTTTTATAGCAGCGATGATAGTCTTAGGAAGACTAAATGGAACATGGAAGTGAAGATGATATATAGAAGAAAGCTCCAAGTAAGAATCATCAGTGGAAGTACTCTTCAGAAGTATAGCAGAAAATATTATTCGATACAGATCATAGAAATAGTTGTTCAAATGTTTGGGACGAAGACTGCCTTGGGGACGAGATTTAGGTGGACATAAGGAGTCACGAAAAGAGTCAAAAGTTGTATGAGCCAAAAATTGAACTGAGGTGATATCCACTAATGCTTCCCCAACTTTGGGAATATGAAGCATGATTGCCAGATCATCAACATCGAACTCAATATCAATTCTACCAACTTTTAATTTGACCATACCATTTGTGACCGAAAAGTTGCAATAAAATATTTGGATAACATTTGAATAAATTAGAAAACTAGATTAAACTAAATCGAGGAAGTCGAAGTGTTCAAAGACATTAGTGTGATTGGAAAATAAGTTGAAGTAATAGGATTCCCTACACAAATATTTCTTTAAAAAATCACCAAACCATTCATTAGATGCATCTTATGACCCAAAGATGATATCATCAAAGTAGTCACCGTCTGGCAAGGTGGGACTAAAGAAAAAGAAAGAAGCTGCCTCTTGCATAGAGGAGGAAGCTTCACCAACTTTCCTCTTCTTTTTGGAAGAGTGAGAATTTTTGGAGCCATTGAATTTTGAAAAAGAAGGAAAGAGTTGAAATATACCAAAATTGAAGGTGAACAGTAGAAGAGAACCTCGAGAAAGCGCTGAATCCAAGATTTTAAGGCTTGAGAAGATTGAGAAATAAGAAATAGGAGACTAGGGTTAGGGTTTTTGGTGGTATTCTCGAGTTGTTTGGTGAAGAAGATGATCATATAAAGGGTTTATAAAGAGGAGAACCCGACTGTCCAGCTTCTGTTCTAATTAACCCAGACCGAGTTTGGTCCGAGTTCGGCCAGAATTGTGATCGAGTTCGGTCCTTGGGTAGTCAGGATAGAATTGGAAAGAATGTGATATGAGTTTTAACATATATGCAAAGACTAATTAGAAATTATTGTATTGAGGAAAATAATTAATATTAATCAACTAAAAGACATATACCGTATAGAATATTTTGGGTTAGCTATAGGAGCTGGATCCCAGCTAGCGGTAGTCCGAAGACTAGTACACCGTGTCACTTTAGGCTATTTATACCTGTGTGACAGAAGGGCCCTTTTGTCTTATAACCAAAATAATTTCTACGCATTTATTCTCAAAAATAATAATTAATTATACGACTTCAACATCCAAAATTCCTAATTCCTTTCATATGAAGTTAAAACGATCTTTAGCCAGAGGCTAGTAAAGATGTCAGCTAATTGGTGCTCAGTGTCAACAAATTCTAAACTAACATCTTCCTGCAATACATGGTCTCTAAGGAATTGATATCTAATTTCTATGTGTTTAGTGTGAGAACATACATGATTCTTTGTGAGATTTATTGAGCTAGTGTTGTCACAATAAATAGGGATGTGGTTAAAGGATAGTTGATAGTCTTCCAAAGTTTGCTTCATCCATAAAATTTTAGCACAACAACGTCCTGTGGCTGTATTTAGCCTCAGTTGTTGATAATGTAATAAAAAAAATTTCTTAGAAAACCAGGAGATTAATGACTTCCTAGAAAATGACATGAGCCTCTGGTAGTTATACGATCGACTTTGCATCCAGCAAAATTTGCGTCCGAGTAACCTATCAGGTCAAACGAATCGATTTTCGGATGCCATAGACCAGTCGTTAAAGTAGCTTTAAGGTATCGAAGGATACGCTTAATGGCGCTCACATGATTCTTTAGGACAAGCCTGAAATCTAGCACATAAGTATACTGAAAACATAATGTCTGGTAGACTAATAGTTAGGTATAATAGACTACCAATCATACCTCTATACTTACGCACTTCAGTTGGTGTGCCACTTTCATCTATATCAAGCTTTGTAGATGTTGCCATAGGAGTGCCGATCGATTTTACGTTATCCATGTCAAACTTCTTTTGTAGGTCTTTTGTATACTTTGCTTGATTGATGAATATCCCTTATGAACTTTGCTTGATTTGTAGTCCAAGAAAGAATATTAGTTCTCCCATCAAACTCATTTCGAATTCACTCTGCATACATTTAGTAAACTCGTTAGATAGCATCTCATTTGTTGATCTGAAGATTATGTCATCTACATATATCTGCACTAATGAAATATTTTTATCCAAAGATTTATAAAAAGAGTAGAATCAACCTTCCTTCTTGAAAAATCGTGTTAAAGTATGAAGGTATTAAGGTGCTTATACCATACACGAGATGCTTGTTTGAGACCGTAGAGAGCCTTACGAAGCTTGAATACGTGATCAGAATTTTTAAAATCTTCAAAGCTAGGAGGTTGTTTTAAAAAAGCTTCTTTTATAAAACTATTTAGAAAAGCACTTTTGACTATCATTTAAAAGTTTAAATCATGAAACTTGCAAAAGCACAAAGCATATAAATGGACTCTAGTCTAGCAACCGGAGTATACGTCTCATCATAGTCAATGCCTTCTTCTTGATTATAGTCTTGAGCTACTAGACATGCTTTGTTGCGTGTAACAGAACCATTCTTATCTAATTTATTTCAGAACATCCACTTGGCACCAATGATCAGATGATCATTAGGTCTGGGAACGAGTTCCCAAACTTGATCATTCAAACTAGTTAAGTTCCTCTTGCATTGCAGAAATCCAAATTTATTATTAAAAGCTTCTAAAATATTTTTAGGTTCTATTTTGGAAATAAATGCAATGTTAGCAACTATATCTTTGTGTTTAAACGAGTACTTACACCTTTTGTTACATCACCTATTACCAGTTTTTTTTGGATGATTTGGTGTAAACCGCAATCGTTTCGGCAAACTTTCCAGGTAGGAGAATGGTGTATCTTCAGGTGTTTTGACTGAGGGAGTTGTCTCTTCTTTATTGTCACTGTCGTTGTTGCGTTGACTGTTCATCTCATCGAATGTGACATTTATTGATTCTTCAATCATAAGTAAACTTTTGTTGAATACCCTATAACCTTTACTCTTTGCAGCATACCCCCAAAATATGCCCTCATAACTTTTTTATCAAATTTCCCATATTGCTTTTAGTGTTCAAGATAAAACATCTACAACCAAACACCTTGAAATAGCTGATGTTAAGAGTTCTATTAAACCATAATTCATACGGAGTCTTTTTAGATATTAGTCTAATAAGAACTCTGTTTAAAACATGGCATGCTTTATAAACAGCTTCACCCAAAATATCTAAGAAGATTATACCGGTTAAGCATAATTCTGGCCATATCACCAAGAGTTCTATTCTTCCTCTCCACAATAGGTTCTGTTAAGGAGTTCTGGGGCATAAGAATTCATGTGATAAACCATTTGATTCACAGAAAGTTTTAAATTCATGGTTATTAAATTCTCCTCCAAGATCATTTTGTATGCGAATAATCATGAATCCATTCTCATTTTTTTAGTTTTTACAAAAGATACAAATTCAAAAATGCCTTATTTTTATTTGCAAGAAAGCAAACCCAAGTATACCGTGAATAGTCATCAACTATCATGTAAACATACAGCTTACCACCAAGAGTAGCGACTCTAATTGGTCCAAACAAGTCCTATATAATAATTACAGTTGTCTAGAGATACTTACAGCATTTATTGATTGAAAGAGGACCTAAATGCCTTGTTCTTTTCATATTCGACAAAGATATATCTTTATTGAAAGTAATATCTGGTAAGCCTCTTTCAGTTTCTTTGTGGACAATCTTGCAATAGTGTCCATCTTCCCATGTCCAAGACGTATATGCCATACCCAGCTTTCGTCTTGAGTTGTGAACATATACTTTCCTGTACTATTAGTATTTTCTGACAGATAGAATACATATAGTTGTCCTATTTTATTCCCTCGAAGGAAGTTATTCCAGAAGTTTTATCGTAGGCAAAACATTTATTCTTAACAAAATTAATTCCATAATCATGATCTGTCAGTCAGTTAACTAATACTTAGTAGGTCATTTTTATTCTGTTACTAAACATACATTTTTAATAATGGATAAGGGAGAAGTACCTATGTCACCAATTCCAATAATATGTTCTTTCAAGTTATTTCTAAAGGAGACATAGCCTTCTTTCTTCATCGATAGAGTTGCAAATAACATGTTGTCACCTGTCATATGTCTGGAGCAACCACTATCGAGAATTCACTTGCTTCTAGTGGGAGAAGGAAGGTCCACCTACAATACAAGTTGAAGATGTAATCTTTGGTACTTACTTTCTTGAGGGTCCTGATTTGTTAGTTTTTGGAACCCAAGCATACACATTCATATCTACTAGCTCTCTAATCTTACATTGATGTGATACATGTCCTTTTATACCATAATAATGACATGTAGCTAACGTGTTAGTGCTTGGTGGGGTTCAAAGATCATGTATGTGTGTCTTGGACGATGTGTGTGACTTTTTGTATTGAAAACTATACATAAATGCATGACTTCTAGCAGTGTTGGACGTGTTGTGTTTGTGCTTGGCCTTGTGACTTGTGTTCACTTGAGCTATGGGTTTGATAACCTGTTTACCCAGCTTAGTCTCTAACTTTTAAAAGACGTTGCTGGCTTCATTGTACTTGGCCGCGAGTACATCCAATCTTTGAGTAGCAATATTATACTTATTTTTCTCTAGCTCGTAGAGATCGTTGAGTTTTATATTTTCTTGATTAGCTTTCTTAATCTTTTCAAGAGTTTTATGTAGACTCAACTTTAAAGAAGTAACCTCATTCGTGTTACTATAAGAGTTTCTAATATCTTCTAGCATATGAGATTGCTTAGAAAATTTAGATTATATAAATTTCAGCACTTTCTTGGCACTTTTGTACAAATCCATCATTTTTCTCTGATTTTTTAACAGATTAGTGAAGGCATCAGTTAGTTCAACAAAAGTAAATTCTTCATAGAGAGGGTTCGATATTACCTTAGCATCTGTAGCCATAAAGCAAAGATTTGCTTGTTGCGAGGTTGTTCGTCTTCTTCAGAGTCACTAGCCTCGCTTTCACACCAGATGCTAGTATTGGCATAATTTCTAGTCGAAGACCTTCTCTTGCTTGACTGATCATGCTTGCTTTCCTTCTTACAATAGGATAGTCTTTTTTGATGTGACATATTCTTTTATAGCTATAGAAAATTGGTTCTTCGTCATCTCTAGAATCCTTTTTCTTCTTGCTTTACTTCTCATACTTAAGGAATCTTCTGAAGTTCCTTGTCATGAGTGCCATCTGCTCATTGTTTCAGCTGTCTATCTCACTCTCGTCATCGGAAGCTGTCTTGTGGTTTGCTTTAAATGCTATAGCCTTTTCTTTTGGTGTTGGCTCTTCGAAATCTTTAAGGTCTAGCTCATGTGTCATAACTTTTCTATAAGGGTTTCAAGAGTCATCGTAGTGAGATCATTTCCTTCAATTATGGTCGTCGCTTTAGGATTCCAGTTCTTGGTTAGCCTACGAAGTACCTTTCGTATCTTTTCATGATTGTCGTATTCTTTTCCAAGAAAAGATAGAGGATAAACAATATCTAAAAACCGAGGTAAACATATTGGTAATAGTCTCATTAGGCTTCATTTTGAAGGCCTCATACTCTTGTGTTAGTCGTGAGATTTTGGGACTCCTTCACTTGTGAAGTACCTCCATGAGTAACCTCAACAAGTTCTCAAATCTCGTAAGACAGACACATTTTGATACTCTATTAAACTCAGTTCTATCCACAACACAGAATAACACATTAATAGCTTTTGCATCAAGACTTGCCTATTTCTTTTCATTGACGGTATATTTGTCATGTGGTTTTTCAACTAAATTACCATATACCATAATATGTAGTGGTTTCTTGTAACCATCAATGACAATCGACCATAAATCAAAATCAAGAGACATGAGATAAAAGCTCATGCGTGTCTTCCAATATGTGTAGTTTGTGCCGTCAAATTGGGGTGGCCTATTTGTAGATTGGCATTCACCATTTCTTGTGTATAATGATGCCATATCTCAAAGGAGATTAAATCCAACTAGAGAGAAATCGTGCTCTGATACCAATTGTAGGATCGATGGCACCTCCAGAGGGGGTGAATAGAGTGTAGGGAAAAATTTTCCTAATTAAAAATTAAGCAGGTAAGGCAAATAAATATAAGTAAAAAGCAGTGAAGTAAAGTAATAAGTAAATAAGACAAGAAAGAAATATGTAGATACTGAGGTTTATTCTAGTTTTCCTCTGAGAGGACTAGTCTAGTCACGAGAACTCTTGCCCGCTATTAATCTACTATTTGAAATAGAGGTTACACCGCGTGCTTTACTCCAAAGAACATGCCAAATTCACCACCATCGTATTTTTATCCAAAGCTCACGATCAAATTTTAACACCTTTTGAAGAAAGCTTTTATACTCCAAGCTTGTACAACTCGAATACTCCTGATCGAAAACCACCGGCACCTTGACGAACATGAGTTGTCTTGGAAATAGGAAGATTTAAAGCTCTTAAGTAGATAGAAAGGCTTTAGAATAAATAGAGAAGATGAAGAATGAATGAGTGAATAGAAATGTAATTTTCTTCTCTATTTATAGGTTTTTCTAGGACAGGATTTGGGCAGAACTCGGTAGGGTTAACGTTCATAATTTTGAACGTTGTAGATCCAATGGAATATATATTTGCTGCAGACCAGGAGAGATTTGAGTGGACCGAGTTCGGACCGAATTTGAATAGAACTCTGGCCGAGTTCGGTTATGGTGAGTTTAGGTCATTTTGGTTTTGTGGAGTTTTTGGATGAACAAGGTTTTCGATTGTTTAGGGTCAGGAATAGGGACTTTGTAAGGAAAGTTCTCTAGGCTGCCAATGACCCTGACACACAATTTTCTAGAATCAATAAAAAAGAAAATACAGAATAAATTAGGAAAGTTCCTTTTGACAAAATTTGCCTCGGTCTTCTTTCTTTTTATATCAAAGTCAGAGATTTAAGTCAATTATCAAAATTGGTTCGACTATGGCTATATGGGCCAACAAGTCTTAGTCTATTGGTGAATTCCTATGGGTTTAATAACACAAATAGAGTCTAAATAGAGGAAAATAAGATGTATATCTATTGGGAGATGGATTCCTAATAAAAAGCTAAATAGACACAAACCAGACACGTAGCTCTAGCAAGTGGACTCCTCTTCTTGTGCCCCTAGTCTCCAAGCTCCTAGGCTCCTTCCAATGAAGAGAATGAGAGGGATTGATGAGAGATTGAGTGATATTTGAGAGGAAATGATGGAGGAATGGCTCTACTTGGAAGAGAACAACAAATTGGGAGAAAATGGTCTTGAAGAATAAAATAAAAGAATGTCTCTCTTTGCCGGCCATATAGGGCTAGGGTTACTTAACCCACAATATCTTGTTTGCCTTCTAGTAAAGATAATGAGAGGGATTGATGAGAGATTGAGTGGGATTTGAGAGAAAATGGAGGAGGAATGACTTCACTTGGAAGAGAACACCAAATTAGGAAGAAATGGTCTTAAAGAATGAAATGAGATAATGTCTCTCTCTCCATGGGGTGGCCGGCCATATACGGCTAGGGTTCCTATTTTGGTAATTATTCTGATCCCTATTTTAATTAAATAGTCATGACTAATGGTCTAAATTGGCCTAGTCCAATAAGTTTGTCCATGAATCATGTCATGCTAATAATTGGCTCTAATTCAAGTATTAAGTCTAATGGGTTCAATAACACAAGTCTAACCAATAGGCTAGCTACTAACCATAATAACTAGCACAATCTTAATAAATAAATATACACAACATAAATAATTTGGCACAATAATATATATAATATAAACTGACAAAAATATCTTTCTTCTGGATTTAGGTAGTTACAATCCTACCCATTAGAAAAATTTTATCATCAAAATTTTAGTTGGTTGTACTCTTCTCTAGGTCAAGCCCCCAACAATCATGGTCCAAGAAAGTCCTAACTAAATTATACATTACTATTGGGAGAACAACATGCATAGTTGTGGACTTAACTAGGCAAGATCTTGCAGCCTCTATATGTGTTTAACTTATAGTAAGTTCTGATGCAACCACAAGATACTAACGATCAAACGAATTAACAGACATAAATGAAAAGAATGGAACTTGCTAACCCATCATCTGAGTATTGGTCTCCATCATCGCGAACGCCCTGCCCTGCTGGAGTGTCTTTCTATGCTGGTACGGGGCAAATTTTCTGTGCCACAGGTAGCCTAGTTGGACTCCTTACCTACCTCTGATACTCACTCTAAATTATCCTCTCACATAATTCTAACTAAAATACCTGATTCCAAGGGTCTTCCTTAACTCACTGGTACGTACTACTAAGGATCCTATACTAAGACTTCTAAGTTACTTTTTGTAGTATACCTTCCTAAATTTCTGATACTATCTATCACATGGCACTAGCTCCTATGCTTGACACTCACGTGATATACTCCTATTAAGGTACTTCAAGGATCTTGCTTATATCTCATATGCTTAGCCAGGAACCACTCACAAACCCACAAGCTATACTCCTAACAACCAACACTAATACTCAAGATACAAACCTATCTGCATGCTACTAAGCCACTGCACCATCCAAGGAACTTCAAAAATAGTAGAATGAAATCTTATATGGAACTAGACTAGAGGAGCTAAGGATATCTATATCCTGAGTTAATAAGGTGATCGAAATAAATTCTATTATAACGAAAATGGAATGACAGAGATGATATGTTAAGAACTAATTTAAGATACAATCTGATAATCATACATGTCTATCCATAATCATGTTACCAAAATTCTCGCCATACCAGTAAGCATAGCTGCAATAAATAATAGAGTCCATAACTAAGGTATATACTTCTATAGTCACATTATCTAGAATTCTCACCACGTCAACTGGTATGGCTGTAAAAATACTAAATTCCATAAGTAATATAAGTATATCCAAAGTCAGGCCCTATGTCTTCGCCACGCCAGCCGGTATGACTACGATAAACTCTACACTCCATAAGTAAGGCAAACATTTTCCTTTCACACTGTTCTCATCAAATATTTTATCAAAAAATACCTTAACTTAGTACATAAAATTCATTTGATATAAAATTAAAGTCAACGACGAATTCTAAGGATGAAATTCAACAACGATCACCAAGAATGAAATTTAACAATAAACAAGGAAGAGTAGACTGAGACACGTGGAAATAGTTCCTGAGATAGAGTTTATAGTAAGATTCTCAAGGGTCGTTCCAGGAATCTTTCAAATAATCCTAATTATGATTGAGTATCCTCTTATCCTAATATACAATTTCCTATATCCTATCGCAGGCTTGAAGTAGTACAACTAAGTCATTGTATTGCCACGATATCATATTAATTGCAAAGCCTGACCTATATGGGTCACCACATCTTCAAGGCCCTTGACGACAAATCCTTCTTGCTGTTGTATGTAAATATCTTTGGTCAACTCACCATTCAAGAATGCAGTTTTAATAATCATCTGATAAATAACCAAAAATTGTACTCTGAGAAATTAATATCCTGATGGTCGTCATTCGTGCTACTGGAGCATATATGTTAAAAATAATCGATCCCCTGCTTCTGAAAAAACCCCTTGGCCACCAGCCTTACCTTGAACTTGTTAAAAGTCCCATCGGCCTTCATCTTCTTCTTGAAGATCCATTTACATCCGATTGATTTTTCTCCTTCATGTAGATCTACCAACACCCACGTGTTGTTGGAGGTTATCGAGTCATACTCATCATTAATAGCCTCCTTCGAAAAGATGACATCTTTGGTCTTCATCGTCTTATCATAGGTAAGCGTCTCTGCTTCCATATGATAGGTGACGAAATCTTCTCTGAAGTCCTTATGTCTCCTTACTCACTTAAACATAGGTTCCGCGAGTTTTGGTTTAACAATTTTTTCTCTAACAACATCTTTTGGACAAGATCTTCGTTATGAGCTTCAGCCTCATGTGCACCCATACTATTCTCCGAAATATCTGTGAGAAAAATATTCTTGTGCCTTACAAATTTGTCTTTCGAGAATTCTGCATTACGAGATTCGATGATATGATTTAACTCAACATTAAGAAATGTCCGAGCATTACTCTTTTCAGCATAAACCTAAAATATTGTCTTCATATTCCTCGTACCCAGCTTCTGAATCTTCAAATTCGGAAGCTTCACATACGCCAGACACCCCCATACTCAAATGACATACAAGTAGGGTCTAACCTTGAACCATAGTTTATAAGGAGTGACTGTTTGCAAAAACAAAAGTGTTCTTTATTTCACAAACTTTGTAAGGAGATTACAATTGAATTCTGGAAAAGTACAACTATAGGAATCTGATCTGAAGACAATCGCTTTATCCTTTGGACGATGTGAACTTTGAAGATGATAGCCTCTGAAGAATGCAGCAGCACTTGGGCAAGAACTCCTGATTTCTCTGATGATCTTGAATAATCTGATGTTGATAATGAAGGACTTGAAACTCTATTTACAGAGTTCTAGAAAATAACTAATTAGTAGTTATTTCTAGATTGCGCAGACTGGATTGCGCAGGCATTGGACTACGCAAGTAGCGAACAGCGCTGGCAGTTACTCGATCGTGGCTCCACTGTATTAGACGCGTGGCATTGTTTGATTGAAATGTGCATGGTCGTATACAGACGGTTGCCACATGGTGAGCAATTGATAGCATGTAGGCCACGTGTAAATTGTCAGTTATTTTGATGGACTATGCTGCTTGAACTGTACTAGCATCAGACTGCGCTTCCAATGGGTTGTGCTAAGACTCGGATTGCGCTTAGGTTGAGCTGTCAGACTGTGCTGGTTGTACAGCTGTCATCGAGTGCGACGCTGCTCGAGAAACGAATAGACTCTTCGCTTTTCGTGTTGTCAGTTGTCAGAAGATCTAATTTTCTATCAGATAATATTGACGTTGCCACGTCAGCTAGCACACTCGGGTGAGTGCGCAGTTCCGCTTGCGCAGTTGAGTTGTTGCGCAATCTGTCTCCTGCGCAGTTCATTTGAAGGGTACACAATTTGATTTTCATTGGTTTTTTGATGGGTGCAACTTGATTTTTAGGACCTACAAGACCCCCTTTAAAGTTTTTGAAAATTTAAAAATATTCAAAGTTTCGAAATACTTTAAATTTTGAATTTAAAATCAAGTTACGCAAGTGGCGCTTTGACTGCGCGTTTGGAGGAATCAGCTCCTAATTTTTCGACGCAATCTGAGGTGACTGTTACTTTTGAAAAACTATAAATAGTTTCCATTCTTCTTTCTTTCATTCTTTACTTGTTTTCAACTGGTCTCAAGAGACAAGAGCTTATCTTCTCCGACTACTTCTCCTTCTCTCGACGATAGTGATGGCTCCTAAGCGAACTGCCACCGAGAAGGACAAGGCCCCCTCCGAGCCTTCGACTCGGGTTGCGCCCCGAATCTCTCGCCATGAAGTTGGTCACCCAGTGCTGCAAGGTAGATGATGAACTCGATCAAAAACCCTTTTTAGGGTTCTTGACATTTTTGAACCTTCACACCTCTCTCTTTTTAGAGATTTGATGGTATTGTGCCGCCCTGTTTAGGGTTTTGGTTGCACACACACAATAGTTTTTTATTTTTATGAAAACTATATGCATGTGCAATCGGTTGGAAAGCGCTGGCAGATGTTCAGCACAATCCATCGATTTGTGCAAGTCAGTTGAGCCAGCGGAAACTGATGCCTTGTGCGAGCGGGTTAGCACAACCTATGCCTTGCGCAAGTAGGTTAGCGCAACCTGATGTCTTGCGCAAGTGGATGTGTTGGCACAATTGGATACTTTGCGCATGTGGGTTGCATTGGCGCAATCTGATGCTTTGCACATAGCGCAATCTGACACTGCGTAATTTGCTGATCTTTTGAACAGACTCTTTGATTTTGTATGTACTGAATTTTGTCTTTTTGTTTGATGTAGTTAACTTCAGGAAAGATCCAGAATATGAGGTCTTTGCAGGCTCTTTAGCTGAACATGAGTTTAAGGAGGATCTTTCCCATGTGACATTTCCTCAGTATGCCCTGCCGTCGTCTCGACAAGCCATCCTAACAGCACAAGACAATAAAACATTGCTGAGTCTGATGAATGGGCAGCCTCTGCAAACTGCTGACGCCATTATTCATAAGAAACCTCTATTTCTGTTTGGTGAGGCTTTCGACAAGAACTCCCAGCCTAGACCCCGTATGGAGCAAAGACTTTTTTAAATAGGCAAAAAGATGATACTTTTACCGGAAATTTCCAGATGCCTTCCCCTGTCTCGCTATGCTTTTACGAGCTATCCTAGGAGGATGGAATGGGATATAACTCCACTCCAGCAAGCTCGAATGGAGAACATCTGTGTAAAGAAGGGGCCGAACAACAAAGACATGTTCTACAGTTCCTCGGAGCGTCACAGCTCTCTAGTCAGAGGACTGAAACCTGGGTGCATTCCACCAGAAAACTCTTCCCTGATGCTACCGGTCAGAACAACGATATTCGCAAATGAGTTTGCGAAGGTTGATGGAAGATATCCAGACCAAGATATTCGATTGACTGGTCTCGTGAATCCCGATAACAAGAGATGGAGCTGCATAGCCAATTGGATATTGGCTCAATTTGAAGACAAGCTCAAGGAGATTGAGCTGTACCAAGCGGTGTATGCCACCGTTTATGGTTTCTCACCAAATCCGCATCTCTTCCTTGCATTGGCAGAGAGATACAATTGCAGAACAGGGACCTTTATGACACCCTGTGGAGAGATCAGATTGGCTTTACATGAGATGAAGTACATCTCCAGCTTGTCCATGGGGGATATCCTCTATGAAGAATTTGTCCCAACTAATGATGAGTTGGATAAATTACGTCAAGAGAATGCCGACATGGTGGCCATCTTTGAAGAGCTGCTATGCCACTATAAAATTTGTTCCTTGTACTACAAGAGCGGAACATCCGGTACCTGTTACTCAACTAAATGGTTGTCGTATCTCTTTCTCGACCATATCATTAAGAAAAAGACAAAGGAGCATGATAACTGCCAACCCTCCTTCTTCAAACCACTTAGCCACAGCGAAGTGATAGGGTTGATGAAGGAGAACAAGGATATGGATATCAAGATCGAAGATAATCTTTAATATCTCCCTCTTAAGAAAAATAATATTATTGAGAGTTATATGAGGATAGGCTATAGGCCCATGTCGAAGGAGGCCCAGTTGGCGGGTTTTCTCACTTATTGGCTCCGAAGATACGTCGTTCCTGGAGCCAGCGCCGTCGATCGCTTTCATCGAGGCGTACTGTTTGCTGCCGTCCAGTTAGTCTTCGGCTATCGGATGGATCTATTATCGGCGATGACTCGTAGAGTAAATGCTGGCCTCCGTCTTTTTGTTGATCAAATGCTTCGAGGAAAGGATAAAAAAGGAAGCTTTCCCCGGCTGGAGCTACCATATACTTATTTGTTCGGATGGCTGCTTCTGCACTATCCTTCATTGATGAACCCTGATATGGGAGCGGTGAACGGCAGCTTCTTGAGGAGATTCTCAAAAAGCAAGTAGATATACACCACTTTAAGAGATTGCAGACGCGCTCTGAATCTTGGAAAGGGATGGAACTTCTATTGTGTTCCCCTCCGGCTGGCTACGAGCATATGTCCACCAACCTTGTCGATTCTGGGAGGGCACAGCCTCTGGGCCACATAATTTTCAACTGGTTGAAGACGATCCGGCCGTCTCACTTAGTGTACAGATTTGAAGATGAGTGCTATTTGGAGCCTTATCTCCCGAGCCGATTTGTACGCCAATTCGGCTATGACCAATTCTACGTAGGCAACGCCATAACGTGCCTACAAGGAAAGGGTTATCTGATCGATGGAGCTCGAGCTTGGGCTTACTATAATGCTCGGGATACGAGGATGATGTTCTCGATGCCGCTAAAGAGCAATCACGGCCCTCGTATGCTATATACATATTCCCTCTTCTACACATCAGCGAACACTTTTGCGAAGAACTTTAGTCTGGTGGACAGTTTTACGACTGCGGCCCGATTAAAGAAGAAAGCATCTGTTATGGTGGCTCCTGGAAATGATGAAGAAGATGCGCCAGTTGATGCTCCGTTGGAAGCTTCAAGGGAAGCCAACTTCCCTGAAGAAGTCAACGAGCCACTGCACGTTTCCTTGAAGGTCATCAAATCTCCAGTCAAGGAAAGGAAGAGAAGGAAGGCGGAAGAACCTTCTTCTCCAGTTGCTAAGAAGAAGCTTGTCTTGGAATCATCAGAAAGGGTTACCACCCGGTCACAATCTCGACAGCATGCTGAGTCGACCCAGAGAGAAGAGGCGACAACTCCAACCTCTCTACAAAGGCAGGTAGATATTGTAGACGTAGAGAGTCCGGAGAGACCTTTACGCAGAAAGAAGATAGTTTTCAGGAGGAAGGTGGCCACTCCCCCAAGACCTATCCTATCGTCGGTCGTGACCAGTGCTGTTGCTGGAGTCATAATGTCGTCTCCTACGCTTGCCCTTGAACCCGAGCAGGAGACTTTCAGTCTAGAAAAAAGGGACAAAGTTGTAGAGACCAGGAGGGAAATCGCAGATACGGCTGATGAAACTGCGAGGCCAAATAAGCCAGAAGCATCTCCCGAAGCAATGCAACTTGTAACAGAAACCACCCATCTTCCAACTTCTCCTCGATCAATACGTACTGAAGAAGATCAGTTAATGATTGAGGCACTGGACGATTGTGACTTTGGCTTCCAAGATGATGCGGATCCAGTTGCCACAATTGGTAGTGGAGAAGCACGAGAGGAGAGTGCTAGTGATGATGATACATCAGCAGAGGCTGTTGATGACACTCTTAACCCAGAAGAGGATACTGATGTACCTGCATCCCCAGAGAAGAATGTGATTAAAGAAGTAGTACCGGAGGGAGCTACGGTCACACATCAAGGAGGTACTGATATTGATTGATATTAATACCCTTCTTTTATGGATTAAGTGGCTGACATCTTAATTTTATCCATGCAAAAATTCAACTTTCTCTGATTCCTCCGACATGCACTGATATAGTGCCAATAAAAAAGATAGCCAGCAATAGCCGTCACTTGTCAGGCGGCTCTGAAGCGGGTAGTAGCCAGGCAGTAATGTCTGAAGCTACTTCTGCGAGGTTGCAACCCGTGTCAGCAGATAACAAACTTGTCACTGGACCCAGCAATGGTAAGATTACCCTTACTTTTGATCCTTCTTGATAGTTGCTAATGACAGCCAACTGATGGTGTTTGTTTGATTTCGCAGAGAAATATCTGGGAGGAGCGACTAGCTCTACCATGGCTCCTTTGTCCAGAGAGACCTCCACTCACGGGCAAGAAGCTGAACGTCCATCTGTACAGGCACCTGCTGCTTCGACGTACATAGGAGTAGCTGCTACACCTGGTGCCATAGCTACTAACAGATTCTTAATCGGTTCCTTCACCAACCTTTTCTTCAATTCACTAGGACCCTTAGTAGAAAGGGTAATGGGGAAGGAAGATGTTGGTTTCATAACTGTTAGGGGTCCGACCTCTTATCTGATCGCTGCCATCCGAAGTCAAGGTGATGAAGCGCAAGCTGCTTACCTTGAACACATATTGGATGAGCTGGAAGAATCAGTTAAGATTTATAAAGATCTCAATCGGGGAGAGGTGGAATCCTTGGTACATGCTGAGTTCGAGAGGATTTTTCAAAAGGTTACAGCTACAAAAGCTGAGTTCCAGGTTTTCTTGGACACTTTCGCTGCCAAGTCTTCAGAGTACAACTCCCAGATGGAAATAATAGCATCTGCTACTGGAAAGAAGGAAAAGAAAGTTGCTGAGCTGAAAGCAGAGTTCGAACGCCTTCAGGAAGAGTTGAAAACTGTTCAACTTGCTCTGGAAGAAGAGACCACTCATTATCAAGCTGCAGTCCCGCAACTGGATATTCTGACTCACGAAAGAGATGAATATGTCACGACTCATCAAGCTAAAATCTTCCGCCGACTAGTAACCTTACCGACTTTTGATGAAAATTCAGGAATGGAGGAAACTAGAAAGCGAGTGATGGATTTTCGGGAGTAGCGACTTCAAACTTTAAAGCAGCAGATGGCTAGTTTGATGACTCCACCATCTGAATAGGAAGACTTTTTGTATCTTCTATTTTGTAACATCTCTTTTTGTAATGCCTTTTTAATTTTGATCAATAAAAAGACATTTTCTTTGTGGCTCTATTATTTATTGCATATCTCCTTCGGATATAAATAATAGCAATAGAAAATATATTCAGAGGTTCGAAACATGATATATTTTTTGATTTAAAAAATAATTATATTCATTATATCTGCTTAGAGGTAATATGGACATGGCAGAATATAATTTGTTGAATATCATTATTTCAGTAGATAACTTAATCAAAGATGGTAAGTTGCTGATATGATTGAACGGATAAATCGTCAAAATGCATGAACGAATTGAATGACTGGATGAACGAATGAACCGTCGGATGAATATAATGAATGGGTGAACCGTCGGATAAATGGGATGAACGGGTGAACCGTCGGATGACTGTAATGAACGGGTAAACCATCGAATAAATGGGATAAATAGATGAACCATCAGATGAATAGGATGAACGGGCGAACCATCAAATAAATGTGATGAACGGGCGAACCGTCAGATAAATGTGATGAACGGGTGAACCGTCAAATGAATGTGATGAACGAGCGAACCGTCAGATGAATGTGATGAACAGGCGAGCCATCAGATGAATGTAGTGAACGGGCGAACCGTCAGATGAATATGATGAATGGGTGAACCGTCAGATGAATATGATGAACGGGGGAACCGTCAGATGAATGTGATGAACGGGTGAACCGTCAGATGAATGTGATGAACGGGTGAACTGTCAGATGAATGTGATGAACGGGTGAACCGTCAGATAAATGTGATGAACGAGTGAACCGTCCGATGAATGTGTCGCTTCGTTGTTCCACGAATCTCTGTCTATAAATAGAACAGAAAATTAAATGGAATGATCACTTTCACTTTTCAACATAAAGATGTCGTCTGGAGATGCTTCCAAGAAGACTGAGATCACCCCGAAGGTTGAAGCGGGCAATGGAGAACGTCCTACCGAACCGACTCAGCCAAAGCAGACGAAGGCAGGCGAAGGTTCGTCTGTACCCCAGCCACCGCAGGATATCCTGGACTTCCTACTTGAACCAGGGAAGACTGAAGAAGAAGAGGCCATGAGGATGGCTGCTTGCAAGTTCTTGGTGGGTTCGAGCAGGGATGTTCTCGGCTCTTTTGCTGACTTTAATTTTGAGAAGGGCGGCAGTGGTCCTCGTCCTGTCTTCAAGAAGGACGATAGTGATTCTCGTCCATGATATCTTGTAACACCATCTATGATGAAATAAAATAAAAAAAAATTTATGAACTGTTTTGCCATATTTATAAAAAATTCCTTTTACAATCATACATAGTATTTTTTAAGAAATTTGCCATTGATAGGCATCATAGCAACTCGACCGTCCAGCTCTGAGAGTTGATAGGCTCCATTTGAAAGGACTTTGCTCACGATATATGGACCTTCCCATTTTGCATCGAACTTGCCTTTGCTCATATGAGTCATAGTCATGGGACGTCTGACTGTTAGAACGAGCTCTCCTTTCTGAAAGGCTCTGACTTTAACTTTACGGTTGAAAGTCTTCGAGATGCGGGCTTGGTATAATTCAATATACTGTTGAGCCAATAGCCGCTTCTCGTCAAGCGCCTCCAATTCCTAAAGTCAAAGAATATCGTTGTTCTCCGTTTCAGCTCATTAGCGATGGCAATCCTTAAAGACGGAATTTGAAGTTCCAGGGGTAGAACTGCTTCACAGCCATACACTAAAGAGAAATGTGTACAGCCTGTGGGGTTGCAGACCGTAGTACGATAGGCCCAAAGACATTCTCCAAGCTTCTCACTCCAATTCCGTTTGTTAGTAGATACGAACTTCTTAAGGAGCTTAATGATAGTTTTGTTGAAGGCTTCAGCTAAACCATTAGCAGCAGAATTGTAAGCCGTCGAAGCGATATTGTCAATCCGATGATCGTTACAGAACCTTGTGAACTTTTGACTAATGAACTGAGGTCTGTTATCATGAATAATCCTTCGAGGTACACCAAATCTATAAATGACATGGTGTTTGACGAAGTTGATGACGATGCTGGTTTTGACTTCAGCCAAGGGTATAGCTTCGGCCCATTTGGAGAAGTAGTCGGTTATTGCTAGTATGAACCAATGTCCTTTAGAGGAAAGAGGATTAATAGGACCTATAATATCCATGCCCCAAGCTTCAAAAGGCCAAGATACAGCAGTCGGATGAAGGAATTCTGATGGTTGATGAATGAAATCTGTGTGGATTTGACAGGCTCGATACTTCCTTGCATATTCGATGGCATCAGATACCATAGAGGGCCAGTAGTAACCCATGCGTCGGATACGGTCTTGTAGCTTAGGGTCGGGTTGATGTGCTCCACAAACACCATCGTGAGCTTCACGTAATACTTGTTTCGCTTCATCACCAGCATGACAGCGTAAGAGAAGACCGTCATAAGTCCATCGATAAAGAATCTTGGTAGTCTGGTTATAATAGAATCGCAGAGATCGTCGACGAATACTCGTAGCCTCCTTGGGATCTTCAGGGAGTATGTTAAGAACTACAAAATCGATGAAGGGAGCTCTCCAATCTTCACTGATAACAGTGGCTTCAGTAAGATTACTGAACTCAATATTACGATTATTTTCAATGCAGAACAATTCTCGATTAGAGACAACCACCACTTGTTGTCTTTTAACAGGTATGGCTAAGACTGCTGCAAGATTGGCCAAAGCATCTGCTTCAGTATTGCAAGCCCGACGGACATATTCGATGAAGAAGGCTTTGAATGATGTAGCCATGTTGATTGCCGCTTCATCGTAAGGCATTAGATCTTAATGGCGAACATCATAGGTTCCTCTAACCTGGTTAACAACCAGCTTGGAGTCACCATAAACTTCAAGATATTCGACGTCCAGTTGTTTAGCTAACTGAAGACCAATGAGTAGAGCATTGTATTCTGCTACGTTGTTGGAGCAAGGTTCATCTAGGGAATAGGCTCTTTGGATAGTTGACCCGTCTGGAGAAACGAGAACAACCCCAACTCCTGCAACAATGGTACCATTCGGTCCGATCCTGGATGCACCGTCAAAGAATAGACACCATGTAGGAAATTCTTCGGAGATCATATTTGATTCCAATGTCTCGTCTGGAATTTCATCATAGAGTTTGGATGTCTCTGGAATAGGATAAGCCGCTAAGAAGTCCGCCAATGCTTGACCTTTAACAAATTTTTATGGAACATAAACCATGTCATATTGGGCTAGCAGAATGGCCCATGTAGCCAATCGAGAGTTGAGTGTACTTGGCTTCTTCATCACTACCCGAAGCGGATTAACTCGGGAGATCACATGAATAGTTTGGCCAATGATGTAATGCCGAGTCTTTTGGACAGCCAACACAAGAGCTAAGCATTCTTTTTCGACCGGACTATAACGGTGTTCGGCACCAATCATAGTACGACTGAGATAATAGATGGCTTGTTCATGACCTTCTTTGTTTTTTTGGGCAAGTAAAGCACCCAATGAATGATCCATAACACGGACATACATTAAGAATGGTATGCCCGAGATTGGTGGCACCAAGACTGGTGGGTTCATGAGATACTATTTTATGTCGTTAAATGCTCGTTGACATTCTTCAGTACAAATGAAAGACACACCTTTCTTTATTAACTAGGAAAATGGTCTGCAGCGTCCAGACAGATTCGAAATGAATCTCCTAATGTACGTAAGTCGACCTTGGAATCCTCGTAGCTCTTTTAGGTTGCATGGAGGACGCATCTCTTGAATGACTTTGACCTTCTCAGGATCCACGTGTATACCCTTAGAGGTAATGACGAAGCCGAGAAATTTGCCACTAAAGACACCCAAGAATGACTTGGTGGGATTTATTTTGAGTTGATGTTGGCGCATTAGATTGAAGATAGTTCTCAGGTCTTGGATATGATCTTCCTTTAGATGACTTTTGACAGCAATATCGTCGACGTAGCATTCGACAGTCTTGCGCAGATGATCTCAAAAGATGGTACTCATGGCTCATTGGTAAGTTGTACCAGCGTTCTTGAGTCCAAATGGCATCACGGTATAGCAGTAGACTCCACGAGGAGTGCAGAAAGAAGTGTGTTTTTCATCTTCAGGATTCATCCGAATCTGATTATATTCGGAGAATCCATCCATGAAGGTTATTCGCTCGAACCCACAAGTGTTGTCGATCATGACGTCTGTGATAGGGAGAGGAAACTCGTCTTTTGGACAGACTTCATTAAGATCCCGGAAGTCGATGCAAACTCAAACTTTGCCTGTTTTCTTCAAGACTGGGACAACATTGGCTACCCAATCTGGATGTTGTTCTTCTCGAATAAATCCATAAGCTATAAGCTTTTTGACTTCATCATCAATAGCGTCCATCATTTTTGGCTTGAAGTGCCGTTGTTGCTGTTTGACTGGTTTTGCATTAGGCAAGATATTCAATTTGTGAGTAGCAACTTTAGGATCTAGACCTGACATGTCTTCATAATTCCAAGCAAAACATTAATATATTCTCGAATAAGAAGAATTAATTCTTGCTTATCTGTCTCTGGAAGGTTCTTGCTGATGAATATCGGACGAGGTGACCCGCTTTCTTCTACATCAATTTGAACTAATTAATCTTTGGTAGGAGGTTCTTTTTGTTCGGATCGGAGTTCCCACTGGGTGTCCATTCATTGAGCCCAAGGATCTGTTTCGGGATTTTCTTTAATATCCTCGTCATATCCTTCTGAAAGTTCGACGGAGACCATGTTCGAAGATACGATCAGCTGATGAACCTGACCAATACTGGTGTCAGAGTCCCATGATCTAGAATCAGAAGAGTTAGAGCGCTCCTCACTATCGGATTCGGAGACTGCTGGGGATAAGATCGGAGGTGAAGCATATCCGAGACCTCTTTTTGTCCTGCTATAGTACATCTCTGATTTTCCTTCCGGAACAACCGTACAGATAGGTGTTCTTCTACCCTTACCGTAGTTGAGGCCATTCTTGAAATCATAACCCATCTTTCGGATAATATCTTTTGATTGTTGACTGTAATGACGAAGTTGGAGATGTCCTGTATCGTTGCTTTTGCTATCATCCGTATAGCTAATTTTTGTTCTGGTCCTTTACTAAAAAGTATTGGACTCTCGCCTCTCTTTCGAGAAGGGACAACAAAGTATGAATCATCTGGGTGTTCGAGTGAGACCTCTGTTTGAAGAGACTGTATAATTTCTATTGTAAATGACTGAAAGCTATATAACATATCCAAATAGCACTTAGCATAATAAATGACATCAATATACTGGAAAGGAGATGCTTTTCATTGATTTGTACATCTGTATTTACAACAGGACCTTTAGCCTTAGCAGGCTTGGTCAGATTGATTACAAGAGGGGGAGAAGAAGAACGTGGAGGAGGATTGGACTTGTTACGACGGAGGTCGATAACAAGCGGCTCAGAGGAGGTGAGCTCCCTTTTATCTTTGTTATGAAATAAATCAATAACAAGTGGCTCAGAAGAGGTGAGCTGCCTTTTATCCTTGTTACGACGTAGGTCGATAACAAGTGGCTCAGAAGAGGTGAGCTCCCTTTGATCTTGACTGCCATCAGTTGGTTGCTTCTGGACTGGCAAGTGAATAACCAGTGGTTTGGAGGATTGAGAACGAGAAACACGCCCTTTGACAGGTATGATGAGGGTGTCATTAGACACTGTTTCTTGTTCTTCTTCAGTGTCCATAGCCAATACTACCTTCATGAACTCATCCTTATACATGCGAGCATCGTTACAATATGCTTCGACACCTTTGAAATGATAGAGATCCGCAACCTCTTTTTGAACCTCTCCATTGTCATCAACATACTTGAAACTTTGATGGAGAGTCGAAGGAACAATATTGTGTTCGTGAAGGAATGGTCTCCCCAAAAGAGCATTATAAGAGCAACCAAAGTTGTCTATAATGTAGAAGGTCACCTTTGTACGGAGATTGCCTATTTGGAGTTTTAGGCAAATCTTGCCCAAAGGCTCACTTCTTCCTTAGTTGAACCCTAGGATGGTGGTGATTGTACAAGAAAGACTATGTACTGGGATCTTCAGTGCATCTAACATTGTCTTCGGCATGATGCTGAGGGCAGACCCAGGATCTATCAGAATACGATCGACTTTCATCGAGTCGACATATCCTGTATAGTATAGAGGACGGTCATGCCTATTATCTTCCATCAGCATATCATCCTGTGTGAAGGTAATGTTTGGAATTAACTCCAACACACTGTGACAATGGAGGCAAGAGACAGGCTCTACTTTTGGCTTCTTCAGAAAGGTTAGACAGGTTTCCACCTATATGAGAGCTTCACTCAGAGTTTCTCGAGTCTCTTTGGAGAGGCTCAAGAGCTCGAAGATCGACAGCCTGGCAGGTGTATTGGCTAGTTGGGCCAAAATATCAAAGTTGTATGGCTTCTCAAGTCCAAAAGGAGATGACTTCTTCAAAGGTTTGTCGAAGTGGACTTATTGTTTGCCTTTGTCAGCTACTGTCGGCTTGGGAGGAATAGGTTCTACAACCGGTGAGGACACAGCAGGGATGCCCTCAATAGAAGCTGGTTGTACTGGAGCAGACTCAGAAGAAGAAGCAGGGTTTTTTTGAGTTTTAGGAACTTTCCGTAGGTAGGCTTTCCCTGACCTGGTACCCAGCAGGATTTCCTTTTCAACTATGGAGTCAAAAGACACCATATTGCAGATCTTTGTTTTGCCCTTGGAGCGGTCTTTTTGTTTAGAAGGAGCCTCGGAGTCTGCAACAAGGTCTGGGTGGATCCACATAATCTCGCCGTTATCAAGAGATAAGGGGACGAGACCTTCACTCCGTGGAGGAGGTAGATTCTCGATCTCAAGAGTGGCCTTGGGGATAGGGATGACACCATGCTGTACCATCTGTGGAGGAAAGTTACCGAACTGTACTAAGACCATGTTCGCGATAACAGTCTTCTCATCTTGTTGAAGAGTGACAACACCAGCATTGACTAGCTCTTGAATTTTGCCTTTGAGCACATAACATGCTCGAGTGGGATGACCAATGAACCTGTGATAAACACAGTATTTAGGATGATCAGTCTTACCGACTTTGTCAGGCTTCTTCGGGTCTGGGAGTTGGAGCTTATTGCTTTTGATCAAGCAATCAAAGATGCTCGCGGTGTCATTCTCGTCAAAGGAGCACTCTACTTTTGGATGAGGTTCCCTTGGTGGAGTGGCAGAAGGAGTAGAAGCAGATGTAGGTGGAGCCACGTTGACAGCCAGAGATTCTTTGTTCTTCAGATTGATGTTCAAAGTTTCTTTACCTTTGCGGTTGTTCTGGCGATTACCGCTACTAACTGTCGGATGTTCATCCCGGTCGGGGTTAGACATGTGTACCCCCAATTGCTTGAATTTGTCAGCACTAACTTCAGCTACTTTAGTATTGACAACAAATGATGGCCAGTCTTGAAATTGAGTTGACCCCGTCCACATGCTGATGATAGGCAAAAGATTTGCCTTGCAGGTATCTATAGTGACAGCAGCCGGAGTTCCAGAAGGCATCTTTAATGCTTCTCGACAGAATCTTTCAATGAAACTCTTGACGGTTTTATTGTGTCTTTGTTTGATCTTGTTGAGGGCCGACATAGTCATATCATTGATTCCCTTATAGAATCGCTCCAAGAAGATTTGTTTTAAACCAGAGATAGAGGTGATATAGCCATCGGACAAGCTTCTGTACCAATCGTATGCCACACCGGCTAAACAGCCGACGAACACCCTGGTAAGAAGATCGTCATTTAGCTGAAGTTGAACAGTCATTACCTCAAAGTGGTTAATAAACCAACTTGGAGAAGTGCTGCCGTCAAACAGCGAAATTGTAAAGATTTTATATTTTGGAGGAAATGGGACTTCCTTCCATTCAACTGGATAGGGTTGTTTGATCCCCAATCTCTGTAAGTTGTCCTTCTCTTTGAAGGCCTCGAATTGAGTGCGCAGGAGTTTGACAGCTTCATTAGCATCCTTCGATGATGCAGAAGGAGCAGGTTGAGTGTTAGAAGGAGGAACAGCATGGTAAGTGCTACCCCCAACTCCTGACTGACTTGGTGTAGGTTGAATTTGTACAGAGGGTATTTGAGGAGATACTACCCCCAGAACTGCATTGACAGGCACCGATGACTCTATAATCTCTGGATTTGCAGCAGGTGCAGTCGGTGGTACTGTATGTTGGGCCACGATGATAGAATACATACTTGCAACCATTTCAGCCATGGTCTTCAGCTTGTCTTCTAGTGCAGCTATTCGTTGTTCTTGATTTGCTGAACTGAAAGCATCTGGGTCTTCAGTGACAACATAAGCTGTCACTTCTCTAGGTACAGTGGAGGACACTGTCTGTTCAGAACTTTTACTGTATGCATCATAATCAGAGAAAGAATCATCTCCAGAATAAGAAATAGGGAGATGACCAGAAGGATCTTGGAGAAGATTTCTTTGACCGATTGTGTCTCGGCTTTAGGATCTGGTATGTTGAAATACTCCTTCAGAAGATTCTTGGAGTAAATCTAAATACCGCTGGCTGGGCCTGCGAGGTTTGTCATGCTTGGAGCACTTTCTACCCCCAGTGTCTCGAGAAGTCATGTTGACGGAAGCATACAATACTTCGTCTTCATCTTCTGACATTGGTTCAGACGTTGCAATATTCAAACGATCGAAGACAGATCGTTTTGTTGTCTGACAATAACACTTGATGACAACCTTGTGATTACAATGGTGTCCAAGTGGTTGAACTGGAGGTGTTGAGATGTTGTCCCATTTTTGCTTGAGGTGTTCTCGGAGATCAGGAACAATGACGGGACGAGAAGAAGTCTGAAGGATATATATGTTCTTTGACTATATTCGGAACATGGTTCCGGTTCTTCAAATGTTTTATCCCATGAGTATATAGAGAAGTACTCATTTCATTAGCATAGGTGTCAGGATTCTTCATCTTGGAAGTTTGCCTCTGATGCAGGTTGATCTTCGGCATTGGCTGTTTGCGTTTCATAGAAACTGGTCTATTGAGATAAGTCCTTAGATCAGTAAATTCACCCCCAGGGGTTTCTGTCTGAGACACCAGCAATTTTCTCTGTTTTGAGCGGGATATCCTGAGAGTTGGGAGATCTTGGAATTCTGCTACCGGAGTAGGTAGAATACCTCTTTGATCAGTACACTTCCCTTTGGCAGAAAAGGAAGAACTCTTGTTTGAGAGAGTTTTTGTACTAATTGGTGCCGAGGCACGTTCAGATTGATCTTCTACAATAAAACCGAAGAAGACTGAGAAAAGACCAAAGGACCTTTTCTATTGTTTTGTGAAGAAGGGTTAGCTAAAGAGCGTTTTTCTCTGTTGTCTTCCAAGTCGTGGAACGAGGAAGTTTGAGAAAAGACCAACGGGCCTTTTATTTTGTTCTGAGGAGGAGGAGGAATAGTCAACAGACTACCCCCAGTGGATTATGCTGGAGCAACATGGTGCTTGGAAAGAAGAGCAGTATTTTTCCCCTTGCTGTGAGAAGAAGGGAGATTAGCCAAAAGGCTATCCCTCTTAGACGCCGCTGGAACAGTTTGCGCAGGGGTTGAAGTGGCAGTAGGCGTATTGAATGGTTGCGCATGAGAAGCTTTAACAGATGGCCTTTTGGCCACAGATACTGTAGCTTGCGCAGCAAGAGTCTTGATTTCAGAGTGCTTGAGTTGCACTCTGGTTGATGGAGTGGTGGACTGCGCAGGAAGAGTTGCAGCCAACTGCGCTAGGGGAAGAGGAGCCTTTCACTTTTCCAGAGCAGCATAGGAAGTGGTTTGTGTACTGGCAAGAGGAGCAGTATACTGTGCATGGGCAATAGAGGCAGCAGACTGCACAGCAGTTTTGGGGGCAGAGACAGCAGACTGCGCAGAGGATTATGCAGAGGATTATACAGAGGACTTTGGAGTCCATACTGAACAGACTTTGCTCTTGGCAGGAGTTGCAGTGCGACGAGTAGTCCCGGAGTTGATCATCGCCTCGTAGGCCGTCTGGTTAACCTTTACAACCAGCGTCTTCTGCGTCTTTCTGATAGACGCAACGTCACATTGAGTTGTCACTTCCTCGTCGGAGGAGAAAGTCGTCCCCAGCAGAGTCGCCATTTTGTTTGCAAAAACAAAAGTGTTCTTTATTTCGCAAACTTTGTAAGGAGATTACAATTGAATTCTGGGAAAGTACAACTATAGGAATCCGATCTGAAGACGATCGCTTTATCCCTTGGACGATGTGAACTTTGAAGACGATATCCTCTGAAGAATGCAGCAGCACTTGGGCAAGAACTCCTGATTTCTCTGATGATCTTGAATAATCTGATGTTGGTAATGAAGGACTTAAAACTCTATTTATAGAGTTCTGGAAAATAACTAATTAGTAGTTATTTCTGGATTGCACAGACTGGATTGCGCAGGCATTGGACTGTGTAAGCAGCGAACTGCGCTGGCAGTTACTCAATTATGGCTCCACTGTATTAGACGCATAGCATTGTTTGATTGAAATGCGCATGGTCGTGTACAGACGGTTGCTACGTGTTGAGCAATTGATGGCATGTAGGCCACGTGTAAATTGTCAGTTATCTTGATGGACTGCGCTGTTTGAACTGCGCTAGCATCAGACTGCACTTCTAATGGGTTGCGCTAAGACTCGAATTACGCTGAGGTTGAGCTATCAGACTGCGCTGGTTGTACAGCTGTCATCGAGTGCGGCGCGGCTCGAGAAACGAACAGACTCTTCGCTTTTCGTGCTGTCAGTTGTCAAAAGATCTGATTTTCTGTCAGATAATGATAACGTTGCCACATAAGCTAGCGCGCTCAGATGAGTGCGCAGTTCTGCTTACGCAGTTGAGTTGTTGCGCAATCTGTCTCCTACGCAGTTTATTTGAAGGGTGCAACTTGATTTTTCGGACCTAAACTGACATTAGAAGTTGCATGCAACACTCTATTCAGAATTAAAGTAGCTGTAAGCATAGCTTCACCCCAGAAGCAATTTGGAAGACCTACAGTCAACATTATTAAGTTCATCTCTGCTAACATTATGTTCTTTCTTTCTGCAATACCATTTGATTGAGGGGAGTACGAAGCAATCGCCTCATTGATAATTCTATGTTCTCTACAAAAGATGTGAATTCATGAGACCTATACTCTCTACCTTGATCACTTTTGAGTCACTTGAGTTGTTGTCTATTTGACGCTCGTCTTCAGTCTTGAAGTCCTTAAATTTCTCAAACGCATCATCTTTATTCTTGATAAGATAAATGAACACGTACTTTGAGATATCGTCGATAAAAGTAATAAAATACTTCATCCCGGCCTTTGGGGGGAACTCTTTAAAGTCACAAATATCTGAGCACACCAACTCCAAAAGATCTGTACTTTGGCTTACCTACTTGAATAGTTTTCTAGTGATCTTCATCTACGCATAGACCTCACACTTCTCCAACTCCTTACCTCTATATTTGTAGATAATCCCTAGACTAGACATCTTGTTTATTCTTTTACAATAAATATGTCCTAATCTATTATGCCACAACTTAAGAGAAAAACAAGAATAAGAGATTACATTTATTATCACCATTGGAGTCACAAGTGGAATTTTGAACATCCCATCAGTACAAAAGGCCCTTTCGAAGTATGTTTCATTATTAGACATAACCACCGGACCAACGTTAGTGTCCATCCTCAAGCCAGTGTTGCAGAACAGGCTTCTTGAGACCAGGTTCTTGGCTATAGTCGGTACATGCTTCACATCCTGAAGCATCAGTGACTTCTTCGAGGTTAGTTGCAGTACCACCGTCCCGATTCCTAATACTTTATCTTGTATCTAGTTCGCCACCATAACTTTTTCAAAAATAGGTTTGTATGTGGTGAACAACTCTTTCTTTGAGAAAATATGGTAGGATGCCCCGGTGTCTATCCACCGGTCCGTGTCAACACCAGTTGAGTCAACATGCACAATCATAGCAACAAAGTTAGCCTCACCTTGCTCTTTTTGTTTAGGTTTTTCCTTAGAGTTGTTCTTCCAGTGGCCCTTCTTGCCACAGTTTAAACAAGTTCCAGGTTTATTATACTTTGGCTTGAACTGAGCTGTCTTCAACTTCAGATGGTGAACATCCTTCTTCTTATGGTAGGGAGCCTTCTGTTTCCCTTTAAAGTTTTCTTTTTGCACTAAGTTTGCCTTATCCGTCTGTTTGGACAAGGTATCTACTTTGAGTTGAGCCCTCAACTCGTCTTCAACATGTATCCAGTGTAGGAGGTGCTCAAGATCTACCTCCATTTTCTTGCAGTATATGTCTGTGATAAAATTGCTCTACCCAGGTGGGAGCTTGGCGACAATATATCCAACGACCAAAGCATCGACCAATAGTATGCCGTCATCCTCATGTTTTTGACGTAATTTGAGAAATTCTGACTTAAGGTATAACTACCTAAATAAGGAAGAAGGGTAATTTTGTCATTTTATATTTATATTATATTGTTTATACGATTTATAAGTATTGTGTTAGTTATTACGGATAGTGACTAGCCTAATTGTTAGACTTGTGTTAGTGAACCGGTAAGCCTAGACACTAAACTAGAGCCCAATAATTTTCAAGACATGAATCATATACCAACTTATTGGACTAGGCCCATTAGACTCATTAGTCATGACCAATTAATTAGAATAAAGATTAGACTATTTACTGAAATAGATCCAAATCCTTCCATACATTAATTAGCTTTCATAAAAATATTTAGAAGGCAACTTGGTCTTTGTGGATTCGTCCTAACCCTAGCTTATGGCCAGCCATGTATGGAGAGAGAGAGAGAGCCTCTATTCTTTATTTCATTCTATAGTCATATTTTTTCTATTTTGGTGTTCTCTTCCAAGTAGAGCCATTCGTCCACCATTTCCTCTCAAATCTTACTCAACCTCTCATTAATCTCTCTCACACTCTTTGCTAGAAGGATCCTAGGAGCTTGGAGACTAGGAGCCTAAGAAGAGGAGTCCATTTGCTAGGAGCTACGTGTCCGAATCATGTCCATTTGGTTTTTTATTGGGAATCCATCTCCCAATAAAATACATCTTATTTTCCCCTCATTTAGACTCTAGTTGTGCTATTTGACCCCTATGTATTCACCCTATGTATTCTTCCAATACATATACAAAGTCAAGGAGACTCAATTCCAGGATGGGACACTGTGCAAGCTGAGAGATCGAGTGTTAGCCAGAATACTTGAGGGTTTCTCCAAAGTTGGAGATGGAGCATTGAGACATGGCACGAGGCTTTACTTTTCGAACAGTGAATTAAAGAATGAACTAATACAGGAGGCACATCAGTCACAGTATTCCATTCATCTAGGAGCAATCAAAATGTATAAAGACATGAGAGTACATGTATGGTGGCTTGGAATGAAGAGAGACGTAGAAGAATTCGTCTCCAAGTACTGATCTGCCAGCAGGTGAAGGCAGACCTTTAGGGGCTAGCAGGATTGCTACAGCTGTTTCCCATTATGGAGTGAAATTGGAGCATATTACCATATACTTTGTAGCGGGATTGCCTAGATCCCACGATACAATTTGGGTAATCATAGACAGACTGACCAAGTCTGCCAACTTTATCCCCTTTAAGGTTGGTTATCGATCGAGAGATTAGCAGCCCTTTACATACAGAATATCATCAAGCTTCACGGAGTTCCATTAAGTATCGTATCAGACAGAGATAGCTAGTTCACCTCACACTATTGTAAGTATCTGTAGGAAAACTTGGGTACTCAGCTAAAATGTAGCACCGCATACCATCTACAGACCGATAGACAGTCTGAAAGGACTATTCAGACGCTTGAGGACATGCTGAGATCATATGTTTCGTAGTTTAGAGGATCTTAGGAACATTTACACCTGGTCGAGTTTTCATATAACAATAGCTACCAGGCCAGCATCTGTATGAAACCATTTGAGGCATTGTATGGACGTTGTTGCCGTACTCCACTACCGTAGGACGACATAGGAGACCGAATTATCCTGGGATCGGAGATGGTTATGGATGCTACAGAGAAAATAAAGATGATAAGAGACACTGAGGATTACATAGGACCGCTAGAAGCATTAGGCAGACAGTAAGCGTCGAACATTAGAGTTTGAGGCAAGAGACAAGGTCTTTGTTAGGATTTTCCCACTAGAGGCACTATTAGATTCGGCAGAGCTGGGAAGCTTAGTCCTAGGTATATTGGTCCATTTTAAGTGCTAAGCAGAGTTGGAGAAGTAGCATACAGAGTGGCTCTTCCACCAAGTCTCGAGGGCGTGCATAACATCTTCAACGTATCGCAACTGAGGTGCTACATATCAGACCCAAGCCACATTTTGGATAACTTAGAGCTGGTAATTGGACCGAGTCTCATATTACCATAACAACCGGTAAGGATCTTGGATCACAGAAAAAAAAGCTGCCCAATACCGTGATTCCACTAGTCAGAGTGGAGTGGCATTACAACTCTCTAAGCGAGTCAACCTGGGAGCAAGAGGCTGAGATGAGGGAGAAGTATCCTCATATGTTCTAGGTATGTTCTAACCCTCTGTTTTCATTACTAGTAGAAATTTTGAAGGCAAAATTTTCTAAGAAGGGAAGGTTATAAAACCTATAAATTTGGATTTAATTAATAAATAGGTTTTATAATATTTTGGCTAGTAATTATATAATAGTGTGTATTATTATTATTATTATCATTATTATTATTATTATTATTATTATATATTAGTCGATTAAAATAGAAAAAATAATTTTATTTTATTCATAATAATTAATTGATTATAATGGTTTTTAATATTTGTTTTTGGTTAGTTTAATTATATTCCATAATTTGAGCCTGGGTTGTGAGACTCGTCCCACAGTATCGGTATTTATATACGGATACGTATTTTTATATTGTATTTCATATTTTCTTGGTTTTCGGAATGTTTTAAAAAAATTCTAACTTATAAATTTTTTCTTGATCGGCATACCGCCAGTATACCAATGTATACCGATGGCATACCTGTCACTTCCGTTTTCTGTTATACGTATTTTCGGTGTACGTATACGGATTTTTGACATTTGTTAGGTGATCCATATTTTGACTTGTCTTTCTTAGCCTTGACTTGGTTTAATCTTGACTTGGTTTAGTTTGGTTTGGTTCAACTTGGCATGGCTTCGTTTGGGTTGGTTTTAGATGAGAGAGTTGGTATATAAACCAATTTCTCTCTCTCTCTTCACTACATCGCATTTATTTTTTCATCTTCTTCTTCATTTACTTCTCCCCCAACACTAGGCAAGTACATCTTGCCAAATCTTGAACAATATTATTTTTGTTTGTTCTATTCTCTTCCTTGTATGATTCTAAGACTCTTTAGAACTTGGAGTTTTCGGTTTTGATGGTTACATTTTTGTATATCTAAGTTTGATCTTTTCTCATTTTTCTTGGGTTTGATCTACTAAAACTTGTTATTTTTGAAAACTAATTGCTTCATGTTGTAGGAAATCTCGTTCTACACAATTTTGACCTTTGAAAAGTAAGATTTTGACTTGTTTTGAGAAACTTATGGACTTTTGAAGTTTATGGGTTCAACCAAGCATTTTTATGCTAGTTGGGGAAGATGAACAGTGCGTACGCATGTTTTTTAGTGCCATGCCATCTCGGTTATGCGCGCTCTGGCGCAACCAGGCTTCTGGCGTAGCCTAGCTTCTGGCGAACCTAGTTTCTGGCGTAACCTGGCTTCTGGCGTAGCCTGGCTTCTGGCGCAACCTGGCTCCTAGCCTGGCGCAACCTATCCTGGCACCACTTGACCCCTGGCACCATTTGCCACTTGGCACCTCTTGTTCCCTGGCACTACTTGGCACCATTTGCTACTTGGCACCACTTGTCCCATGGTACCACTTGGCACCATTTGTCCCTTGGCACCATTTGACCCCGGGCACCACTTGTCCCATGACACCACAATTATAGTTTTGATCTTTCGGTACGTTTTCTGTACTTGGCCATTTTTGATATTTTGTTCGGCTGCACTAATTTCTTAATATGATTAGATGATCTTGTATAGTTAGAGAATGATTGTACACCCTATATACACTTAACAATAGCACATGTACTTACTTTTATGTATTTCTTCTCACATACCATGATATGTATTTCCTTTCGATTCATTCTTATATGCTATGTTATGTATTGCCATGCCTTCCCGAATTTATTATACTTTACAGTCTATGCCATGTCTATAATTTCATTATAGTGGCCCGTCGTGGCTCACCAATGTTCCATGTCTTCTTTGCTTACTAGATAGTGGCCCGTCGTGGTGCACCCATGTTATATGTCTTCTTTGCTTACTAGATAGTGGCCCGTTGTGGCGCACTCATGTTACATGTATTCTTTGCTTATTAGATAGTGACTCGTCGTGGTGCACTCTTGTACATGTCTTTCTTTGCTTATATGATAGTGGCCTGTCATGGCGCACTCCCTATTTCCTCTATAGTAGCTCGTCGTAGCGCACTCCTAGCTTTTAGTTTATTATATTTCCTTATTGTGGCTTGTTATAGTGCACTTTTTTGTATTGTCTAGTCTTACATATCATGTCTAGGATAGATTCTGCGGAATGCCACATCCAGAATCCAACAAAAAATGTTAAGGACTAATAACTAGCTTGATTATCTAGATCATTGGGAGGAAAGAATTTCCCACTTACCGGCAGCCCTTCGTGTTTCGGTCTATGGGATTTGGAGCTATCTGTCATGATGAGCATACTTCCAGCATACCGTCGAGTGGAGCACTTCTATAGGACACACAAATCTTACTACGGTATGTCTGCTATACTTATTTTTTGGCTTGGATGAGTTGAGTAGTCTGCAGGGCAGATAACTGGACTGGATTTCTCAATAGTGCATATGTTAGTAATTAGGATTGTGATAACCCTAGTTAGCTAACGTATAAATCCGTACTCATTGCTTGGCCGTGATTGTTGTATGGAGTCCAGTCTAGTCTAGTTTTGTCTAGGCAGTGTCCGGATTGTTTATTTCAGTACATTATTATTTATGCTTTACTTTTGTCGATAAATAATTAGAGACTAAGTTCTGTTCAGGAGAAGAGTTACAATCTCGGTCCTTGTTTTCGTTTACGGGTTGTAACTTAGGTTCCAGAATAGTTTCTTAGTCATCTTATCATTTGTCGTCCTATTCAGTCCCCACACGTTATATATGATCCCTATGCTGTACATTGATTAGAGACGAAGTTCTGTTCAGGAGAAGGATTACAATCTCGGTTCTTATTTGGTTTACGGGTTATAACTTGGGTTCTGGAATAGTTCTAAATTTATCTTATCATTGACGTTCTATATAGTTCTCACATGCTCACATGTCCTAGTTATCTTACATACTCACAGGTACCATTTCTCTTACATTGTTCAGTTTATTTCACATGTTCATATGCTTCCGTTTAATTCACATGTCCATAGCTTACCTTAGGTCACATATTATTTACCATATGCTCCATGTTGTTTACTTATTATTTTTCTATTCTCGGGATAAGTGCATTGGTAGTGCATGAGTTCTGATCAGCATTTACTTATTTATGTCTATATCTGTTGCTATGTTAGCTATTGCTGGTTTTAGTTCATAGTTTGGCTTCCTTTGTGGTACTTGCTATTGGGGGTCTGACCCCACCGGTTTTGTTTAGCCAGATCTGATAGAGGAGCCCGAAGGATCTTCTGTACCATCTACTCGATGGTAACTACCCAGAGCACCGGAGTACCTTATTAGTTTTTTCTATATATTCTCCCACTAGTTATGTACATTATTATTTTGTGGCGTTTAGCCTCCAAGCACGTGTTTATCTCATGTTTTAGATCTTGACATTTAGCCTACGGGCCTAAACATGATTTGTGTATTCTAGACTATAGCTTGAGCTTATCATGTATGACTATTACTCTTGCAAGTTCTTTACTTTGTATTACTAGCTTCCTGATCATCCATGTATATAAAGTTTGGGACGCTTTACTATTTTATGTCTGATGATACTTCTTGTACTTTGTATTTTTGCCTATGATTGAGATACCTAGGATCATTCGACCTAGGATTGATTGTTGGCTTGTAGTAGTAACCCCCATGTCTTGACAGCTTATACGTTATTTTAGAGTGCTGGAGTACTTAGGTATTACATAGGTGGCCTGGTACGTCTCTACTTGCTAGTATTCTGTTTCTAAGATGTGACATAGTTTTTGTGGTGGCCCACGTATGTCTAATTTATCATATATGTGGGAGTTACTGATATTAGATATCTCAGTTATAATCCTCCTTTCTTGTTGTCCTTCGTTTATTATATATCTCTGATCCTTTGACCTGATATCTGTCTTGATCGTTGATCTTTCATGTTCCCTTAATTTGATCCTTGTGTCCTTTAACTTTCAGGGGGCACTGTTCTTAATCCTTCCATTCATGTTGTTTGGGTTCTGCCGATGACAGGTCGATAATCTTCTGTTAGGCCAGTTTTGGAGGATCAGTCTCAGCATTTAGGAGCAGAGTCAAAAGTTGACCCGAGGGTCGTAATGTCCGACCATCTCGATCATCCAATTGTGCCCGTACAGTCAGTATTACCAATTTAGCTAGAGTCTTATCAGTCAATTCCTGTGGTAGATCATCATCGAGATGAGGCATCACCAGTGTCAGGGCATCCTATATCACCAGTAGAGTGAATAGTCCGAACAGAGGTAGTATCTGATCATACTGTTGTGCATGCATTACTAGGGATCATGAAGAAAATGATGGAATCACAACGACAACGAGATCTCCTTCTCCAACAGCGTATCCAGATGTTGATAGAACTTAGTAGGCAAGGAATGCCAGAGGAATTTCAATTCGAGGACTTACAGCCAGAAGGAGTACAGATTGGAGCCAGAAAGTACTAGTCATCTAGTCAGTCAGCATATCAAGCTCGACCTACTGTAGAGGTACTATGAGAGCATGAGCATATAGCTAGGAGGACTGCATCCAGAACTGAGGGTTGTAAGAGGTACCATGCACCCGTGTCAAGCTTTTTACCTCGGCACCCCTCACCCGTACCAGTATACCAATCATCCCTACCAACACCAGGATTTATCAGTCGTATGTTCCTTCTGTAGAAAGGGAGGGCACACTCATCTTACTTATCGAAGGGCCAACTTTTTATGTTTGTCATGCGGATCACCAGATCACGTGATAGGGATTTGTCCCCAGAGGAGTTCAACTGGATCTTCATCCTTCTAGCCTACAGTTATCCAGTTTAAGGTACCAGCACCAATTTAGCAGAAGCGAGCTCAGAAGCCTTCATTGACACAGTCCATGCATTCCAGCAAGAGAGGCCTCAGTAGTATATGCAGGCCCAGGCTCAGTAGCAGAAAGACCAGCAGTAGTATCAGGCAGAACAAGAAGGATGTACCTATTATGGAAAGATAGGGCATATCAGATCAGTTTGTCGGGCGGCTAATAGGCGATGCTTCCACTATGGAGCGGAGGACTATTCAGTTAGCACTTGCCCCTATCCGACATCTCGAGGACGACCAGCTATATCAGATGTATCACCTCAGTCCTTTCAGTCATATCAGTCAATTACCTCCAGCAATAGATGAACAGTTAGGGCCAATAGTAGATGTTAGGCCATTGGCACAGTATCCTCCGTAATCGCGAGCTCAGAGGGTTAGGTAGCGCAGAGCATAGTTGTATGCGCAGTCTCAGGGACAGCTCTAGTATCGGCATGACTGTAGTACCTAGAGAGTCTTAGATACCATCTTTGTGGTCTTCTTTCAGTTATGCCCTTTTGATTTATTCTTCAGTAGTAGGCCAGGTAGTGGCAGTATATCTTGGGTTCTTGTCGACGACCTTGTATTTCACCTATATTAGGGGTACAACGGTTGGCTTAACTTATTCGGTGAGTGAATAAGAGTTTCTTGTGCCACTCTTCAGTCTTCGTATCTTGAGATACATGATATCTATCATGTGTCTCGACTAGGAAGATGCGTTCTAGGTAGATTCATGTCTTAGACTAAGTCATTGGTACCGACTTACTTTGAGACTTGACCCTTATCTATTTTGGGAGTCAACGTAGGCCATCGAGGGCGGGTCTCTACTCAACTGACTCAAGAGACATATTTATTCATATGCCTCCAACCCTACTTGATTGTGCTTGTGTTATCGCTTACGTATTTATTTATATTACTATTGCCTTCATTTATTGCTTACACATTTATTTATAGCATTGTTGCCTTTATTTATATGGCATGCTTCATTTTATTGAGATAAGTTGTATTTTCTTGAGCTTTTATTTTGGTTTTCATGCTTGACTAGCTTTAGGAAATTCAAAGGATAGAATTTTTCTAAGGATGTGAGAGTTGTGAGACTCGTCTCACAGTATCGGTATTTATATACGGATAGGTATTTTTGTACTGTATTTCATATTTTCTTGGTTTTTGAAATCTTTTAAATTTTTTTCAACTTATAGATTTTTACCTTGATCGGTATACCGCCAATATACCAGTGTATACCGACGGCATACCTGTCACTCCCTTTTTTGTTATACGTATTTTCGATGTACGTATAAGAATTTCTGACATTTGTTAGGTGATCCATGTTTTGATTTGTCTTTCTTAGCCTTAACTTGGTTTAATCTTGACATGATTTAGTTTGGTTTGGTTCAACTTGGCATGGCTTGGCTTGGGTTGGTTTTAGATGAGAGAGTTGGTATATAAACGAATTTCTTTCTCTCTCTTCATTACATCTCATTTTTTTCTTCATCTTCTTCTTTATTTACTCCTCCCCCAACCCTAGGCAAGTACATCTTGCCAAATCTTGAACAATATTATTTTTGTTCGTTCTATTCTCTTCCTTGCATGATTCTAAGCCTCATTAGAATTTGGAGTTTTCAATTTTGATGGTTACATTTTTGTAGATCTAAGTTTGATCTTTTCTCTTTTTCTTGGTTTTGATCTACTAAAACTTGGTATTTTTAAAAACTAGTTGCTTCATGTTGCAGGAAATCTCGTTCTACCCAATTTTGACCTTGAAAAGTTAGATTTTGACTTATTTTGAGGAAGTTATGGACTTTTGAAGTTCACGGGTTCAACCAAGCATTTTTATGCTGGTTGGAGAAGATTAACAATGTGTGCGTGCACTTTTTAGTGCCGCGCCATCTCGGTTGCACGCGCTCTGGTGCAACCTGGCTTCTGGCGCAACCTGACTTCTAGCATACTTTGGTTCTGGTGCAGCCTGGCTTCTGGCATAACCTGGCTTCTGGCGCAACCTGGCTTTTGGCACAACCTAGCTCCTAGCCTGGCACAACCTAGCCTGGCACCCCTTGACCCGTGGTACCATTTGCCACTTGGTACCTCTTGTTCACTTGCACCACTTGGCACTATTTGCTACTTGGCACCACTTGTCCCTCAGCACCACTTGGCACCATTTGTCCATTGGCACCATTTGTCCCTTGGCACCATTTGTTCCTTGGCACCATTTGTCTCCTGGCACCACTTGTCCTCTGGCACCACAATCATAGTTTTAATCTTTTGGCACATTTTCTGTACTTGGCCGTTTTTGATATTTTCTTCGACTACACTAATTTTTTAACATGATTAAATGATCTTATATAGTTAGAGAATGATTGTACACCCTATGTACACTTGACACTAGCACATGTACTTACTTTTATTTGTTCCTTCTCACATGCCATGATATGTCTTTCCTTTCGATTCTTTCCTATATGCTATGCTATTTATTGCCATGCCTTTCCAGATTTATTGTACCTTACAGTCTATGCCATGTCTATAATTTTTAATGGCCCGTTGTGGCACACCAATGTTACTTGTCTTCTTTGCTTACTAGATAGTGGCCCATTGTGGCGCACCCATGTTATATGTATTCTTTGCTTACTAGATAGTGGCCCGTCGTGGCGCACAACTCATGTTACATGTCTTCTTTGCTTACTAGATAGTGACCCGTCATGGTGCACTCTTGTAAATGTCTTTCCTTTCTTACATGATAGTGACCTGTCATGGCACGCTCCCTATTTCCTCTATAGTGGCTCGTCGTAGCGCACTCCTAGCTTCCAGCTTATTTATTTTCTTATTGTGGCTTGTTGTAGTGCACTTTCTTGTATTGTCTAGTCTTGCATATCATGTCTAGGATGGATTCTGCAGAATGCCACACCTAGAATCCAACAAGAAAATGGTATGGACTAATAACTAGCTTGATTATCTTGATCATTGGGAGGGAAGAATTTCCCAGTTACTGCAGCCCTTCGTGTTCCGATCTATATATATATATACATGAGATTTGGAGCTATCTGTCATGATGAGCAAACTTCCAGTACACCGTCGAGTGGGGTACTTCTTTAGGACACACGTATCTTACTCCGGCGTGTCTGCTATACTTATTTTTTGGCCTGGATGAGTCGGGTAGTCTGTAGGGCAGGTAACTGGATCGGATTTCTCAATAGTGCATATGTTAGTAATTAGGATTGTGATAACCCTAGTTAGCTAACGTAAAAAGCCATACTCATTGCTTGGCCGTGATTGTTGTATGGAGTCCAGTCTAGTCTAGTTTTGTCTAGGCAGTTTTCGGATTGTTTATTTCAGTACATTATTGTTTATGCATTACTTTTGTTGATAAATGATTAGAGGCTAAGTTCTGTTCAGGGGAAGAGTTACAACCCCGGTCCTTATTTGGTTTATGGGTTGTAACTTGGGTTCCAGAATAGTTTCTTAGTCATCTTGTCATTTGTCGTCCTATTCAGTACTCGCACGCTATACATGATCCTTATGTTGTACATTGATTAGAGACGAAGTTTTGTTCAGGAGAAGGATTACAACCCCGGTCCTTGTTTGATTTACGGGTTGTAATTAGGTTCCAGAATAGTTCCTAAGTCATCTTATCATTGTCATTCTATATAGTTCTCACTTGCTCACATGTCCCAGTTATCTCACATGCTCACAGATACCATTTCTCTTACATTATTCAGTTTATTTCACATGTTCACATGTTCCGTTTAATTCACATGTCCACAGTTTACCTTAGGTCTCATATTATTTACCTTATGCTCCATGTTGTTTACTTATTTTCTTTCTATTCTCGGGATAAGTGCATTAGTAGTAACTGAGTCTCTATCAGCATTTACTTATTTATGTCTCTATCTGTTTCTAGGTTAGCTATTGCTGGTTTTAGTTCATAGTTTGGCTTCCTTTGTGGTAATTGCTATTGGGGGTCTGACCCAATGGTTTTGTTTGGCCATATTTGATAGAGGAGCCCGAGGGATCTTTCGTACAATCTACTCGACGGTGACTACCCGGACCACCGAAGTACCTTAGTAGGTTTTCTTATATCATTCTCCCACTAGTTATGTACATTATTCTTTTGTGGCGTTTAGCCTCCGAACACGTGTTTAGATCATGTTTTGGATCTTGACATTTATCCTACGGTCCTAAAAATGATTTGCATATTCTAGACTATAGCTAGAGCTTATCATGTATGACTATTACTCTTGCTAGTTCTTCACTTTGTACACTAACTTCATAATCATCCACGTATATATAGTTTGGGACGCTTTACTATTTTATGTCTGATGATCATACTTCTTGTACTTTGTATTTTTGCCTGTGATTGAGATACCTATGATCTTTCGACCTAGAATTGACTGTTGGCTTGTAGTAGTAACCACAATGTTTTGGCAGCTTATACGTTATTTCAGAGTACTGGAGTACTTTGGTATTACGTAGTTGGCCTGGTCCGTCCTTACTTGCTAGTATTCTGGTTCTGGACCGGGACAACAGTTTAGTCCATCTCTCAACCCAGAACCATTAACCCAACTCGCTACCCAAACCCGCTAACCAAAAACCCCATAAACTAATTCCTATCGTTCAAACCCACTCCACGGTCTCTTCAGATCCGTTCCACACACAGAAAAACTCCCCACATAGCCCTCTTCCTCCTTCACGTATTTTTCTTCAGAAACATGTCCCTCTCATAGAAACTACACAGAACCCTGCTCTCCCAAAAAACCTTCACAAAAAAATTCACCCAACTCCCTCCACACTCCTCCTCTCCCAGATCCAATTATATTTCAACGATCCTCACATCGCGCCAAGCAATTCAACACCCCTCTCGAGGCATTTCTACGACCGTCGACCGATCTTACGCCGATCGACCAACCCCGCGATCGTCGACCAGCCGATCCCCGTGGCCGCCTGCCTCCCGTCGGACCCCGCGATCGTCGACCAGCCGATCCCCTCATGCGTGCACCAGCGTGCATCCGTGCGCACACTAGCGCGCCCCCCTGCGCGCACCAGCACGCATCCGCTCGCCACTGCGCACCTCCCTCGTCTTGTTTGACCCCGCGTGCGCCGCGCATTCCCAGCGTGCGCCCGTGCACCGTGCCATTTTCGTTCGCGTGCCCTTTGCGCGTGTCCCCGTCGTTTCATCACACTGTACAACCTCGAGGACGAGGCAACCCTTTTGTAAACCCCCATAATTTATAATTAATTTTTTTATAATTTAATTAATTTTTGTTATGTCTTTCATTAGATATGAATTTATTTGCTACTCGTGTATTAGTATAATTAATGTATGTGTATAAATATATTATTATATGTGTGCATGTTTGTATTTCTAATAAATAAGGCATATAATTAAATCTAGGATTTTAGGAATTTATTGTATTTTTGTGATAATTTTTGCTAGCTAAAAGAAATATATATATATATATATATATATATATATATACTTAAGTTTTTTGGAAAAAGAAAAGAAAAAAGAATTAGAATAGAATTAGAATTAGAAAAAAATTAGAAAAAGAAGAAAAAGGAAGAAAAAAAAGGGTGAGCACAGCCGCTCAATTAAGTGAGCGGGCCCATAGCAAGCAGCAGAGCAAACCCCCTCCCCCCCCCCCCCCCCCCCGCACGCGAGAAACCGTGGATTAGTGGGAATCGGGTAATCTGAAACCCATTAGTATTAGGGTTGGGAGCAACTTGATATACATATATCTTTTTGCACAAACCTCAAAACCCTAAACTTCTAAAACGAAAGTTGAGGCTGATCATATCCTCTTCTCCTACGAATTCGTTTCACCAGCAACGGAGCTTTGTGTGTGACGAATGGAGCATTGGAAGTCAGCCCCGCGTCACCCACGGAGCAGTTTTCCCACTCAAGGTACCCTACTTCACTTCCCCACGGCGTAACATTTTACTCGTAGCACCGATTTTCGATCCGTAAGATTTTCTGGAAAGTATACATGACCCTATTCGAGATCCTCCAGGTGGATTTCGAAAACAACCCATCGACTTACTCGAAAAATCGAGACGAAGTTGAACAAAAATCTATTTTCTGTAATACTAAAAACTGTTTAAAAACGACAACTTGTCGGCCAATTTTCTTGCGGTGCAGCAAAGTACAGTAGGAACTAATTGAAAACAGTAAAAGACAACATAACCGAGATCGTAACGCATCTTCTGGATCGTCGTTTCGATTAGCATGTAAAAAGTAGATTGATGTTGAAGTTGAAGAAAAATCTGTGTTAAATTATATTAATTTTCTGAGTTTTGTCCGATATGACGTGCGCCCTGACAAATCGGGCAACGTGGTAGCATGATATATGCATCAAAAGGCACGTTTGGACGTTGTCGACATGTGGGAACTGACGGAACTCAGTTTTGTCGTGTGTGTGCGACGAAATCAGTCCGTATCCGTCGAGATACCCCCTTATCGACGTTTTGCAAACTTCGTCCTAACTTCATGTACAGTCATCGATTCGAGACGAAACTTGCGCCAATAGGTCCGGATCGAAATTCTGGTCCTGTGTGCCAATTTTGGTTCGATTCTGAGAAGGTCGAATTGGAATCCCTTTTTTGGCGGGCCTGCGACCCACTCAAACGGGCGATTTTGTACGCGGCTCATCGGAATCCAAAACTGGACATACTGTTGAGTTCCTCTCCTCAAACTAAATCCGTAGACATGTAGTTAGACAACTTTAGAGACCATAGACTTCGACACGTATTTCGGTGCAAAGCGGGTCCAACGGCGGACATCGTTTTGGCCCAAAATTACGATTTTGCCCCTGTTCCAGAATTAGACTTTTGGAAAGACGTTTCCTAGGTATATCTTTTACACCGAGTGAGTTTTTGATATTTATTTCAGCGTCTGGAGTTGTTTGGAGATTGTGACGTTGCTTAGCTGACATTGTGATTACGTGGACTTGCCACTTTGCACCATCAGGCAAGATACCTTGCCAACTTACTCCGTGATTATTATATTTCTTATTTTCAGTTGTTATTTTCACCATTCTTGTTTCTTGATATTATAAAACTGTGCGTCCAAGTCACACTTGGGTGCAAGCGACTCTATCGGTCGTTTATCTCGTCTTATTTATTTCTCTTGCATTGACTTAGTCTAGTGACCACCCATTGATGTTGAGGTATTGGTATATCTCATACGGCCTTGACACTTGTTGTATCACGTGATGTGAGTCACATGTAGGACACGTATTCGCGTAGTCGGTTGGCCATCGATACGTATGGAGCGTGCGACGGATAGGGGTAACTGCCAATAGAGTTGCATGATAGAATACTTGGCGGTTACTAGAGGTACATGTCAGTCATGGAGATGATGATACTAGACATTGGGTGGGGAGGACAATAAATGACGTATGGGCTTCGATTGTACTTCCCTTGTAACCCAGAAGCTCCGTTGGAGATACAGGTATGTTTACCCTCTCAGGTTGGCCATTGTCGTTCTTGGAACGTCATGTGCTTGGTCACTGGTGCCCAAGAGGGGACTATACCGGATCCTATATTCAGCCAGGGCTCATGCGTCGAAGGATTGTATCTCAACTGCATATTCACAATAGAATGGTCAGGAAACCAATTGCATGCATATCTTTTTCTCTTATTATATTATCACAGTTTATATGGCATAGTGTTTTCTTGTATCTTGCTATGTCCTCTGAGGACCTGGTTATCTCTCTAGGGTTAGACGATTTTCCATAGGAGTACGGAGCGGCATTGGAGCTATCATACATCGATGACGAGGCAGTTCCTTTTGACTTCTAGTCTATTTTTTATCTGAGACAGTTGTAGACATTATTTTTACATCTCATTTCTTTCTATTTTGCGGAGGTTGGACTCTGATTTAGTGAGACTATTTTCATAGCTGTTTGGAGTGAGCATATTCACCCGACTATCTTTTGATACTCTTATTTATTTATTTGGACTCTATTATCTTCTGTGTTGAGCTGTGATGAGATTAGATTATGTTATTCTGGCCTGTAATTATTTTATTTATAGCTTATGTGCATATATGAGGATTCCACATATTGGAGTATTTTTCGTATATGTGCAGCTGGCATGTTCACGTACTTGGTCCTACGTATTATGGGACTGGAGCGTTATATGTTTTTGTGGTGGCCCATGCAGGTCAACGTTAATATTGTTGGGTTATATGACTGTGCCCAACAAGCCTGCATATAGGAATAGGAATATCTCATCCAGGACTACTACTACCTCTTGACTTCCAATCTTTTCGAAACTTCCTTGATTATTTGAGTTACCTCATATCTAATCTTTCCTAAATCAACTTATCTTCCTCGTGCCAACAGTATGCATTTAAGAAGCGGACGCACTTCTGCCTTGGCCCTCACATCTGGTGAAGAGGCTACTCCGGAGGGACAGAATCCTCCCATGACTCCAGCGACACCATACCAGCCAGGACAGTCGCAGCCTACTACGACACCGATGACAGAGTGCCCGGAGATCGTAGCACCCCCAGGCAGCCAGGCTGGACAGACCACTAACATGCCACCGGAAGGGAATGTACCACTGCATCCACCACCACCATTTCTTCAACAGTTTCCTCCACAGACGGGACCTCAGATGTCTCCACCACCGACTGATGGGAGCCCTACTTCTTAGTTTATGTACGCCATGATCCAGGCTCAATGGTAGCAGACTAAGCTGATGAGACAGACGATGATGGCAGCATTGGCTAGACCTCCACCACCACCTCCAGTGCCAGCACCAGCACCGGCTCTGCATCCTTATGAAGGCTCTATCAAGAATTTTACAGATATGAACCCCAAGGCCTTTAGAGGAACAGAGAAGCCATTAGAGGTGTCACAGTGGCTTATTAGTACAGAAAAGCTACTGAAGGCATCCCAGTTGCCAGCTCGAGATTTGATGACAGCAGTGGACCTACTATTAGAAGATATTGCTCACCACTGGTGGAAGGCAGAAAAGAGACGATTAGGCACTGGGATCACCTGGAAGCAGTTCTATGATGCATTTTATGAGAGGTTCTTCCCTATTTATGTCAGAGATGGTCTCTACGACCAGTTCTTTCATCTGAAGCAAGGGTAAATGACAGTTGATGAGTATGACTCAGAGTTCAATCGCCTGAGTCGATTTGGTACGTGCTTGATTCCGACAGAGTTAGAGAAGGCAAAGAGATTTTACCAGGGGCTTGTACCAGAGCTCAAGTCTTATACGACTACCCAGTCTCGAGTCTCCCATTCAGCTGTCTTGGAAGAAGCTCGTGCTCAGGAGATTCTTCGCAAGGAACAGCAGCAGACATCGAGACGTCATACACCAGCAGTTACACCAGCTGAGCTACTCAGGGTGGACCAATCAGAAGGACCACAAGACAGTACCAGCAGAGGACTACTCCCTACCAGAAGTCCATTTGCCACTATTATGGGAAGTAGGGTCATATCAGAGATGACTGTCGACTTCGTTTGGGTTTATGTATGAGATGTGGATCAGGGCAGCACTTGGCCAGAGATTGTCCTGAGCAGCAGGCTCTAGTTCAGGCACATCAGGCCCAGAAGCCCACAGCACCAGCACCTCGTCCACCATTACCACCACAGACAGCTCAGTACCACAAGGCCAGAGCTCAAGGCCCAGGACAGAACCATGGAAAGGCATTCTCTCTAGCCGTTGAGAATGTAGATACAGAGGCAGAGGTCATAGCAGGTATGGTTTTAGTTGCATCTTTTCCTGCTATTACATTATTTGATACTGGAGCCACGCATTCATTTATAGCCACTAGTTTTGCCATAATACACAGCATTCCCATCACACCCTTAGCTAAGAATGTTAGAATCCTCACTGGAGGAGGAGTTGTACCTGTTAGTGGTGTTTGTAGACTTTGTCCTGTAGTGATAAGTGGCAAGGAGATGATGGCACGACTTCTTGTGTTCCCTATGCCAACATTTGATGTGGTTCTTGGAATGGACTGGTTGAGCCAGCATTTCGCTCTCATAGACTACCATAGGAGCAGTATTTTCTTTAGACTACCGAATACGACAGAGTTTGAGTTCACCAAAGAAGATGAAGAGAGTTGTGATGCACCCGCATCGGGGACTCATATAATGATGCATGACACCCCTCAGCACCCTATCATCACTGAGTTCGAGGATGTATTTCTCGAGGAATTGCTAGGACTACCCCCTGACCGAGACATTGAGTTTACTATTGAGCTTACACCGGGAGCCAAGCCTATCTCATCTCGAGTTTATCGTTTGGCACCCAAGGAGTTGGTAGAGATGAAGACGCATATTGATGACCTATTGGAGAAGGGCTTTATTCGTGACAGTGCATCACCGTGGGGAGAACCCATACTTTTCGTGCCTAAAAAAGACGGGACAGTGTGCATGTGCATCGACTACAGAGCATTGAATGCAGTGACGATGAAGAACAAGTATCCCTTACCGCGTATAGACGATCTATTTGATCAGCTGAGTGGAGCAAAAGTCTTCTCTAAGATTGAATTACGATCGGGCTATCACCAATTGAAGGTTCGGAAGGATGATATTGCAAAGACAGCTTTTAGATCAAGGTATCGACACTACGAGTTCTTGGTCATGCCTTTCGGTTTGAACAATGCTCCTGCAGTCTTCATGAAGTTGATGAACAAGATCTTTCACCATTACTTGGACAAATTTGAAGTAGTCTTTATAGATGATATCTTGATTTACTCCAAGAGTCAAGAGGAGCATGAGCAGCATCTACGGATAGTTTTGGGAACGTTGAGGAATGAGCGACTTTTTGCGAAGCATAGCAAGTGTGATTTCTTTCTCAAGGAGGTATCATTTCTTGGTCATGTTGTTATGGGTGATGGTATATCAGTAGACCCAGAGAAGATCACAGCAGTCAAATCATGGCCCGCTCCCACATCAGATTCAGAGGTGAGAAGTTTTCTCGGACTTGCGGGTTACTACCGACGGTTCGTTGAAGATTTCTCTCGAATAGCGGGACCTATGACTCGATTAACTTGCAAGGATCAGGAGTTTGTATGGACAGACGAATGTCAAGCCGCTTTTGATGAGTTGAAGAAGCGATTGACCACAACACCGATCTTGACACTACCATTGGGCCCGGGAGGATTTGTGATCTACAGCGACGCATCCGGGAAAGGATTAGGATGCGTATTGATGCAGCACGATCGGGTAGTAGCATAAGCATCGCGACAGTTGAGAGTGCACGAGAAGAATTATCCGACCCATGGTCTAGAGCTTGCAGCGGTTATCTTTGCTTTGAAGCTTTGGAGACACTACTTGTACGGCAAGAAAGTTGATATCTACACTGATCATAAGAGCCTCAAGTACGTTTTCACACAGAAAGAGTTGAATATGCGACAGCGACGTTGGCTGGAGTTGATGAAGGATTATGAGATCGAGCTTCATTATCATTCGGGCAAGGCTAATGTCATGGCAGACGCATTAAGCCATAAGCCCATGGCACACTTTTTGACCACACAGAAGGAATTAATTAGAGACTTAAAGCAGCTTGGTATTGAGGTAGTATTGCCTAGAGCAGACGACGTGTTAGCCAACCTCCAAGTGCAATCATCATTGGTAGAGCACATCAAGGCAGCATTGCCCAATGATGCTAGATTTCGACGGCTCGGAGAGAGGACTGAAGCAGGAGAGCAGACGGGATTGAGGATCCATCCCGATAGGATATTGCGATGTGGTGATCGCATTTATGTTCCCAATGGAGAGCTACGGCAGGAGCTGATGGCAGAGGCTCACAGTTCGACATACTCTATTCATCCCGGAGGAACCAAGATGTATTGCGACTTACGACAGTATTATTGGTGGCACGGAATAAAGCGAGAGATAGCTCGTTTCATTGCCAAGTGCTTGGTATGTCAACAAGTGAAGGCGGAGCACCAGAGGACGGCCGGATTATTGCAGCCGCTACCCATTCCCGAGTGGAAGTGGGAGCACATCACTATAGATTTCGTCACTGGTTTTCCTTGGAGTCCTAGGGGACGTGATGCAGTATGGGTGATTGTGGATAGATTCACCAAGTCAGCCCATTTCTTACCTTTTAGAGTGGGCCAGTCGACAGAGGTTTTGGCAGAGATGTATATGGAGCAGATTGTGAGATTGCACGGTGTACCTGTTAGTATTGTGTCGGACCACGACTCGAGATTTACCTTGCATTTTTGGAGGAGTATACAAGAGAGTTTGGGCACCCGATTGAAGTTTAGCACGACATACCATCCTCAGACAGACGGCCAGTCGGAGCGTACCATTCAGACGCTAGAGGATATGTTGAGAGTGTGCATGCTTGATTTTGGCGGCTCATGGGAGGACCATCTTTATCTTATGGAGTTTTCCTACAACAATAGCTATCAAGCGACCATTCAGATGGCTCCGTTTGAGGCGTTGTATGGTAGGAAGTGCCGGTCTCCTGTTTGTTGGAGCGATATAGGAGAGCGACAGCTATTGGGTCCCGAGTTAGTCTTGAGCACAGTGGAGACAGTGAAAAAAATTCAGGACCACCTGCGAGCAGTGCAGGATCGTCAGAAGCAGTGGACAGATAATTGTCGTCGACCCTTGGAGTTCAAAGAGGGTGACCATGTTTTCTTGAAGATATGCCCCACTAGAGGCACGATTCGATTCAGAGGACGTGGCAGGTTGAGTCCAAGGTACATCGGGCCTTTCGATGTCTTGGAACGTGTTGGAGAGGTTGCCTATAGATTGGCCTTGCCACCGTCGCTAGAGGGAGTGCATGGCGTATTCCACGTATCTCAGCTGAGGAGGTACGTGACGGATAGCAATCATGTGCTTGATCACTCTGAGATCACAGTTGGACCGAGTTTGTCGTACAAAGAGCAACCAGTAGGTATCCTCGATCGCCGAGTGAAGGTGTTACGGAATCAATATATTCTATTGGTTCGCGTGTCATGGAAGCATCACTAGCCAGGGGAGTCTACTTGGGAGCGCGAGGACGACATCCGAAATTGCTACCCGCATTTGTTCGAAGACGAAGGTATGTCTTGCAGTTAAGCTTTTAAATTACTAAAAATTCCCTTCCACTGCATTCGATCCCCCGACCTTAGTTTAATTTCGAGGACGAAATTTTCTTTAAGTTGGGTAGGATGTAAACCCCCATAATTTATAATTGATTTTTTTTATAATTTAATTAATTTTTGTTATGTCTTTCATTAGATATGAATTTATTTGCTACTAGTGTATTAGTATAATTAATGTATGTGTATAAATATATTAGTATATGTGTGCATGTTTGTATTTCTAATAAATAAGGAATATAATTAAATCTAGGATTTTAGGAATTTAATTGTATTTTTGTGATAATTTTTGCTAGCTAAAAGAAATATATATATATATATATATATATATATATATATATATATATATATATATATATATATATATATATATATACTTAAGTTTTTCGGAAAAAGAAAAAAAAAGAATTAGAAAAAGAATTAGAATAGAATTAGAATTAGAAAAGAATTAGAAAAAGGAAAAAAAAAAGGGTGAGCACAGCCGTTCACTTAAGTGAGCGGGCCCACAGCAAAAAGCAGAGCAAACCCAACCCCCCCCCCCCCCCCCCCCCGTGCGCGAAACCGTGGATTAGTTGGAATCGGGTAATCCGAAACCCATTAGTATTTAGGGTTGGGAGAACCTTGATATATATATATATATATATATATATATATCTTTTTGCGCAAACCTCAAAACCCTAAACTTCCAAAACGAAAGTTGAGGCTGATCATATCCTCTTCGCCTACGAATTCGTTTCACCAGCGATGGAGCTTTGTGCGTGACGAACGGAGCATCGGAAGTCAGCCCCGCGTCACCCATGGAGCAGTTTTCCCACTCAAGGTACCCTACTTTCCCACGGCGTAACTTTTTACTCGTAGTATCGATTTTCGATCCATAAGATTTTCTAGAAAGTAGACTTGACCCTCTTCGAGGTCCTCTAGGTGGATTTCGAAAAGAACCCATCGACTTGCTCAAAAAATCGAGATGAAGTTGAACAAAAATCTGTTTTCTGTAATACTAAAAACTGTTTTAAAACGACAACTTGTCGGCCAATTTTATTGCTGTGCAGTAAAGTACAGTAGAAACTAACTAAAAATAGTAAAAGACAACATAACCGAGATCGCAATGCATCTTCTGGATCGTCGTTTCGATTAGCGTGTGAAAAGTCGATTGATGTTGAAGTTGAAGAAAAACCCGTGTTAAATTGTATTAATTTTCTAAATTTTGTCCGATATGGCGTACGCCCCTACAAACTGGATGATGTGGTCGCATGATATATGCATCAAAAAGAGCGTATAGACGTTGTCGACGTGTGGGAACTGACGGAACTCAGTTTCGTCGTGTGTGCGCGACGAAATCAGTCCGTATCCGTCGAGATACCCCCGTATCGGCATTTTGCAAACTTCGTCCTAACTTCGTGTATAGTCGTCGATTCGAGACAAAACTTGCGCAAACAGGTCCAGATCGAAATTCTGGTCCTGTGTGCCAAGTTTGGTTCGATTCTGAGAAGGTCGAATCGGAATCCCTTTTTTGGCGTGCCCGCGACCCACTCAAACGGGCGATTTTGTACGCGGCTCATCGGAATCCAAAACTAGACATACCGTTGAGTTCCTCTCCTCAAACTGAATCTGTAGACTTATAGTTTGACAACTTTAGAGACCATAGACTTCGGCACACGTTTCGGTGCAAAGTGGGTCCAACGGCGGACATTATTTTGACCCAAAATTACGATTTTGCCCCTGTTCCAGAATTAGACTTTTGGACAGGCATTTCCTAGGTATATCTTTTACACCGAGTGCGTTTTTGATGATTGTTTCAGCATCCGGAGTTGTTTGGAGATTGTGACGTTTCTTAGCTGACATTGTGACTACCTGGACTTGCCACTTTGCACCATCAGGCAAGATACCTTGCCAACTTATTCTGTGACTATTATATTTCTTATTTTCAGTTTTTATTTTCACAGTCTTGTTTCTTGATATTATAAAACTGTGCGTCCAAGTCACACTTGGGTGAAAGCGACTCTATCGGTCGTTTATCTCATCTTATTTATTTCTCTTGCATTAACTTAGTCAAGTGACCACCCATTGATGTTGAGGTATTGGTATATCTCATACGGCCTTGACACTTGTTGTATCATGTGATGTGAGTCACATGTAGGATACGTATCCGCGTAGTCGGCTGGCCACCGTTACGTATGAAGCGTGCGACGGATAGGGGTAACTGCCAGTAGAGTTGCATGATAGATGACTTGGCGGTTACTAGAGGTATATGTCAGTCATGGAGATGATGATACTAAGCATTGGTTGGGGAGGACAATACCTGACGTATGGGCTTCGATTGCACTTTCCTTGTAACCCGGAAGCTCCGCTGGAGATACGGGTATGTTTAGCCTCTCAGGTTGGCCACTGTCGTTCTTGGAACGTCATGCGCTTGGTCCCTGGTGTCCAAGAGGGGACTATACCGGATCCTATATTCTGCTAGGGCTCATGCGTCGAAGGATTGTATCTCAACTGCATATTCATGGTCAGGAAACCGATTGCATGCATATCTTTTTCTTTTATTATATTATCACAGTTTATATGGCATGGTGTTTTCTTATATCTTGCTATATCCTCTGAGGACCTGGTTATCTCTCCAGGGTTAGAAGATTTTCCACGGAAGTATGGAGCGGCGTTGGAGCTATCCTACATCGATGACGTGGCAGTTCCTTTTGACTTCTAGTCTATTTCTTATCTGAGACAGTTGTAGACATTATTTTTACAACTTATTTCTTTTTATTTTGCGGAGGTTGGACTCTGATTTAGTGAGACTATTTTCATAGCTGTTTGGAGTGAGCATGTTCACCCGACTATCTTTTGATACTCTTATTTATTTATTTGGACTTTATTATCTTCTGTGTTGAGCTGTGATGAGATTAGATTATGTTATTTTGGCCTGTGATTATTTTATTTACAGCTTATGTGCATATATGAGGATTCCACATATTGGAGTATTTTTCGTATATGTGCAGCTGGCATGTTCACGTACTTGGTCCTACGTATTATGGGATTGGGGCGTTACACCTTTGGTTCTCCTATGTCAGAATTCCAAAGCCTCCTCGACCTTCTGTATTTTTTATTCCAGAAGAGAAACCCAATTCCTGTTCGATCGGAATTAATAGAATAAGGCTCTGTCAATTTTGGGATAGCTAGTTTCCTAAATTGGATTATGTGATTATTAATATGATTAATTAAATAGATTAATGTATAATGGTTAGCTTAGCGTAGCTAATAATCTTTATGCCATCATAAATTGCTGGATTATATATATAATATAAATGTTTACGTGGATTAGTTAAGTAAGGAGATTATTTTTAAATGATTATCGTAGTAATCATGTTGTTGTAGACTTAAGAGTGTTCATTAAATACGTTATGATTAATTTTACATAGAAAAATATTATTAAGTTTCCAAAAACTAGCTTCATTACCAAAAAGTATTAGGTCTACCTATAGAGTTTTAGTTCTACCTATAAAATAAAAACCTATTTATTATTTATTTATTTTAATAAAAATAGTAATTTTCACGTTACTAAATAAATAATTATTTATTTGCAAGATTATTTTATTTAGTAGTAGCTAATTACATATATTGTGTTAATAATATTAAAAAAAAGTATTTTGCATAAATTATTTTTATAGTAAAATAACTACTAAATTGTCATGAACTTATTATTAATTAGATTAATGATAATTCTATTTGAAGAAATAATAAGTTTTATTATTTTATTACTAAAATTGTACTTTTCTTATATTACTCACTTAGAGTTTCTCTAAAATATTTTATATGTTAATGTAAGCCCTATGAATTTTAATTAGAATTTATTTAGATTAATTAGGGTTTAAATACAATTAATTATGAATTTCTAAGTTATTAATGAATTCCCACTTTTATTTTTGATTATCATATGCACGTTGCTGGGACTTTTAATTTAGGAGCACAAGACTATTCATTTTTTCAAAACCAACTTCACATGCATGATCTATTCAAGACACTCTACACCCATGAGCTTCATGTCCCACTCAAACACATCTCCTTGTGCTTCATTTTAATCGCACAACTTTTCTGACACAAGACCCGATCTTAATTCATACCATAGAATCACATTTATTTTTGACTCGATTTGGGGACACCATTTCGACTCAAATCTGTCAACCCAAACTATGGTCATGATCCATATTAAGTCTAGTACACACCTGACACTTGTGTCCCATTCAATTGAGCCCAAGCGTGTTACTTATTTATATGTGATCGTAAATGACTTAAATTAAGCCATTGATCGCGCCAAGCCCAACTTTGACCCAACCCGACTCAATTGAACTAAACCTTAGCTTCATGTCATCCGCTCATGAATACCTACACAAACAACACCATCCTATTCCTACAAAATACCAAACACATAAGCAACGTACCTCTAAGCATAATGGACAAAATCATTAACCATAAAGGTTAGCGGGAAATTTCTATTAAAACATACTTAATCCTCTCAATCCAAAATTACCCTCCTTTGGCCAAACCCAAGAGATGCTTTAGAAAAGCCACCTATGCCACACCCATTCCCTTGGCCAATCCTATTTCACCAACACCACCTCACTTTTTGAAGAGATTCAAACTCACACTCTCTACTTACAGCCAAGCACTCTTCTTATTAACATATCAAAACTCAACCCTCTCTCTCCTACATACAATAGTTGATCCTTTCCCTCCTTAGCCGACAACATCCTCCCCAAACCCTAACACTTCATCTCCTTCTCCTTCCTCCACTTCATCTCATTCTCCTCATCCTCCTCATTATCTTCTTTATCTCCTCCTCCTAAACATCATCCCAACCAAGCCATACTGCTGCCATATTTCCTAGCTGCAATGTCGTACCTTAGCTGCACGTGTGCCTAGGCCGGCAGTCGTGCCACCCCACCTTGACGACCCAGGGCGGTTCTTTTCTCGCTACTAGGATGCCAGAGCAGCCCCGCACGCATGCGTGAGCTATTGTTACAGCCGCTGCCACGAGCTGCTGCTGCGTGTGTCGCGTTGCCGTACGCCATGTCGGCCACCACCAACCTCCCCCTTGGCCGACGACCCTCCAGGAGGGAGATGCCACCTCCAGCGGTCCCTCCGGCATGTTTCTATTCGTATCTTTCTATGTCTCCTGAGGACCTGGTTCCTTTTCAGATCCCGATGAGCATCTGTACTCGATGATATACGGTTCCGGAGTTAAGACGGGATACATAGCAGAGGACTATAAGGTGCTTCATGAGGAGTTCCCTTGATTTAGGGTATGCAGCTACTTTGGTTGAGAGTTTCATTATCTAGTTAGCCGTTGCTCTTGGTTAATTATATTCCTTTTCCAGTATTTTCATTTTGTTCTACTGTGGATTTATTCCCACCAAACTTTGTATTTCTATTTTATTGTACTTTGGATAATTAGACTACTATGTATTTATTTCAGTACTTTTTTTTATTATTTCTGTGCATGAGATTTTGATGATTGCCTGTTATTTGTTAGTTATATTACAATGTAGTACACCTATGTGAGTTCATTAAATTAGGCAGCTCACTCTAGGCTGTATCAGCTAGCTAGGTTACGCCCAAATCCCTCATATTTTAGGACTGGACGTGACATGGTTTTAGTGGTGGTCCATACAGGTTTCAGTTTATCGCTTAGGTTACAAACCAACGCGAGCCTACAATTAGGACTATAAAATATAGAATTTCGTCCATATTAGGATTATCGCCTTTGACTTCTACATTCTTATCTTACGATTGAAAAATTGAGCATCTTACTTGTTTTCTATACCTATCTTATGGAATTTTGTCTCTTTCAGAGAGATGTATCTGTGCAGCGGACGCACATCATATGATGCCCACCGGCACATAACACTATACCCAGCGACGACATGACTCCAGCTTCTACAGAGTTCCAGACTCCCAGACACGTTCAGACCGTTCCGACGACTCCATCCATTTATGTGGGGTTTGTACCGCAGCCTGCACCGATGCACCAGGAGGGCCAGACATGATAGACGCTGATGCGACAGAAGGAGAACCCTTTGCCACCACCTTCTTTTCCGCTCCAGATGCCGTATGGAGCATATCCGTAGAAGGTGCCGTATGCACCCAATCCTCCCTAGATGTCGTATGGAGCATACCCGCAGTAGATGCCGTACGCACCTATTCTACCCTAAATGCCACAGTCGGAGGGTCAACCCCAGATGTTCCAGTTCTTCTAGGCAATGATGCAGTAATAGTGGCAATAGACGGAGGTCATGAGGCAGACTCTGATGAATGTATTGGAGAGGATGGCAGCCCCACCACCTACACTACCACCAGCCCGTGTACCATCTCAGTCGGTGGGCAGCATTCAAGGGTATCGCTAGATGGACCCGAAATCCTTCAATGTACCTATCATGTCGTATCCACGACCATGTAACACTACTAACCGTCAAGTCTTCTAACATACAACTATTGACAGTTAGACCTAACGCAGGTCCTATACACATAAGTGATCAGCCAACGCGCAAGTCCGAATGCTATATGCTACTCACAACTCACACATCTCATGGCACATCAGTGTCAAAGTTTATGTAATGCACTAAACTAGTGGTAGTCCCTTAACTCTAGGTCCATATGCAATCAAAGGATAAATGACAATGTACAGCTAATATCACCGAGCAGGCAGTAAATCAGGAACTGTAATAATGGTACAGCAAAAGAACTGAAAATAAATTCACAGTGATATGCAATAAATAAAATGTAGACAAATTATAAACAGTAAATTATGGCAAGGTATCTTGCCTGGTGTGACGCCTGGTGTGGTGCAATGATCCGACAAGTTCTGAATAGTCCGATGGCCGGGATTGATGTAATGGTCCAAAATTGCGAGAAATAGGAACATGTGATTAGTCATGATCAACAATGATAATATGAGGAATTTAGGAGTAACTGAATATTTATACTGTTTTTAGAAATTATTTTATAATAATTTTACATAAATACTTGAAAATACTCAAAATATATAATTTGGAGAAATACATTTTTATTAGTCAAATATATGTCTAGATAACTACTTGAAAATAATTGGAAACCACTTTTGATCAAAAATATATATTTTTTTAGTAAACACAAAGTAATTCTAGAAAATATTTAAGGATAAAAGTCTCTATTTTGTAAACTAATTTTTTTTGTCAATTAATTTAGTTTAAATAGACAGAAAGTTTTACAGCAATATCTCATAGCCCGTAATATAATTATTTTAAACCATTTACTATATAAAAATATTTGATATATATTTTACATATATAAACCCCATGATACCAAAATATCTAACTCATACATACAGCTAATAATAATAATAATAATAATAATAATAATAATAATAATAATAATAATAATATACTGCCACTCGCCCTTTTAAATAATAATAATAATAATAATGATAATAATAATAATAATGATCATAATAATAATATTAATAATAATAATGATCATAATAATAATATTAATAATAATAATGATCATAATAATATCTACTTTTACTCTTCCCCCCAAATCGACATGTGTGAGAGAGAGAGAGAGAACGGGGAAGAGCTGGAGAGCTTACAGTGGCGGTCGTCGACGTGGTCGCCGGCGACGAAGCGCGGAAGGGGGGCCGGTTGCTCCAGGCTCAGCTGCCGGTGGTGGCGAGGTCGACGCGGACACGCTGGCGGCAGCAGACGGCTTGGACAGGGGACGCCCAGGACGGCGCTCGGCGGATCATCGCAGAGAACTACGGTCAGTGCGGGGGAAGGCGGTGGCGGTTGACAGGAACCGAGGAGAAGAACGGCGGTGGCTCATGGGGTTACTCAGTGCGGATCCGGCACCGGTGGCCGGCGGCAGGGCACGATCGGCGCCGGGGCTTGAGCGGCGCGTTCCGGGCGGAGGTCCTAGGGCAACTGGCGGCGGTGGCCTGCCGTCGCGGGGGCGGAGCTCCAGGAGGCTGGAGGAGGTCGTGGCGTGCAGTCGATGAACCCAGCGCGGGGCGCGGCTGAGACGGAGAGATGCCACGCGGAGATGATCTAGCGTGCGGCATCGCCGGAAGGAGGCGGAGGTGAGTTTAGGATTTGGGTTTCTCAATTTTTTTTCCCTTTGTGTGTGTGATGATGGGGTGGCGCACACGGTGGTGGTGTCGGAGGTTTTGATGGTAATTTGGTGACAGTGGTGGTTTGGGGTTTGGGGTTTGGGGTTTGCCGGAGGTACGACGGTGAGGGACAGAGATCTTGTGGCGGGGAAGAGGTGATCGGGAGGGGCTTTTGTGGGGAGCAGAGGTGGTGTTGTTGTCCGGGTGTGGTGGTGGTGTTGTCCGGGTGCAGGGAGGGAAAAGCAGTGGTTGGCAAAAATATTGGTCGGAGTCGACGATGGCCAAGGAGAAGGTTCGGCCGGGATGGTTGATATCGGGGAGTTGTCGGGAAGAACGGGGAGGACAGGGGGTGGCCTGATGGTGGTCGGGATGGTGTGTCAGGGCATGTCCGACACGGAGAGCAAACTGTATTTGTACAAATAAAAATATAGTGGATGGAAAAGAATCACGGACACGATGCACAATTTGGTTGTGGATGGAAAATTTCTGGAGGAGTACCTCTCCTTTTATAGGAGGTGAAAATTCCCAGTTGGATAGGGATTGGGAGGATTTAAATCCCAATTAGGAAAATCACCTATTAATTCAAATTGATTTAAAAATAATTTAATCCAAATCAAATCCAATCTAAATAAATTCTATACTTAATTTTAAAATATTTTAAATAAAGTCAATAAAATCTTTTTCCAATTTAAATTACCGTATTTAATCAAATATTAATTCAAACAAATATTTCAAATATGATTTTCATAAATAATAAAATTTATTAATAATAATTTCAAAAATACAATTATATGTACATGATTAAATTCATGTACCTCGCATCGATCTAGAATAATAGTTTCTAAATTACCGGTAACTAAATAGCCTTTCTATAAAGGAATAAAATAAAATTTGGGAAATTCTATTTTACATCTCAATATGTTTTGTACAACTTAAGCAATAAAGAAAATATATATTTAAATAAATAAAATATCTACCACTTATTACTTTGAGATTATACATTTACTAAAATATGTTTTCCAAAATATGTACCTCGCACCTATTCGCACTCGACGAGATGGTACAAAAAATGCAAATTAGCACGCGATGCACAAATACGAAGTAAAAATTAAATACCAATTTACAATATTAAAAAAAAATCGTAGTAGAAATTTACTTTGAGATCATAAATGCTCAAGGACCTTCAAAAATCAAAATGCAAATCAAATCAATTTGTTTTCTCAATCTAGCTATCCTCTTGTGTATATCACCTTGTAATATCAAAATAAAATTCCAACTATCTTTCGAAAGCGGTAATATGCTACTACCCAACTTGGAATTAACTAATCCTTAAGATCATATTTTTAGAAAAAATGTATTTATAACTCAAATAAGACCTCAATACATACTAATTGTCAATGTAACATTCTAGCCATGTGTTTGACCTATGAGCATAAAATAGTGTAGTCATCTTTCTAACTGTCACTAAGCGCGAAGTTAAGAATTTACGGTAGAAGGAGTCAAGCAAGATGCAATCAAGGAGGTCGAACAAGAGTTCAGAATTTGAAATCAAGAAAGGATGTCAAGTAAGTGGATGAGATTCTAGACTCTAATCCTATATTGCAGGCCCGTTCGGTACAGTCATATAACCGAAACGACAAGTAGACCTGCATGGGCCACCACAAAAATATGTAACGTTCCAGTCCAAAAAATACGTAGGACTAGGATCGTAGACATGCCAGCCGTATAATAAATATACGTAAGCTGTAAAATACAGTAGAACCACAACTAATCTCATCCACACAAAATACAAGAATAAAAGATATCATATAATCTATGAATTGTCATTGGTACATGTAGTTGGACGGAGACAAATCCACTACCAACCATAAAAAGAAATACATGATAAAAGATTATTTTGGCGAGCGAAGCGAAGACGATCAAGATGCAATCATGCTTGAAGAAATAGTGACGATCATGGCCACGGTTAGAACACCTGCGAATACAAGAACGCACACCTGACGAGAAAACCCGGTCCTTAGAGGGACGTAACAAGATACAATAAACATGCCACGTAAATACTGAATATAAAATATGCCACAATCAAAGAAAGTGGCAAGACAACAATAAGGTAATCTAACCATACTAAAGTGAACATGTAGTTGAGAACAAACCTTTCGTCGCATGAGCCCTAGCTGTAAATGGGATCTGGTATAGTCCCCACTTGGGCACCAGTGACCACAGCGTATGACATTCAAAAACGATAGTGGCAAACCTGAGAGGCTAAACATACCCGTATCTCTAGCGGAGCTTCCGAGTTACAAGGGAAGTACAATCGAAGCCCATACGACAAGGAAATGTTCTCCCCACCCAATGTACCTATCATGTCGCATCTACGACCATGTAACACTACTAACCATCAAGTCTTCTAACATACAACTATTGACAGTTAGACCTAACGCACGTCCTATACGCATAAGTGATCAGCCAACGCGCAAGTCCGGATGCTATATGCTACTCACACATCTCGTGGCACATCAGTGTCAAAGTTTATGTAATGCACTAAACTAGTGGTAGTCCCTTAACTCTAGGTCCATATGCAATCAAAGGATAAATAACAAGGTACAACTAATATCACCGAGCAGACAGTAAGTCAGGAACTGTAATAATGGTACAGCAAAAGAACTGAAAATAAATTCACAGTGATATGCAATAAATAAAATTCAGACAAATTACAAACAGTAAATTATGACAAGATATCTTGCCTGGTGTGACGCCTGGTGTGGTGCAATGATCCGACAAGTTCTGAATAGTCCGATGGCCGGGGTTAATGTAATGGTCCAAAATCGCGGGAAAATAGGAACATGTGATTAGTCATGATCAACAACGATAATAGGAGGAATTTAGGAGTAACTGAATATTTATACTGTTTTTAGAAATTATTTTATAATAATTTTACATAAATACTTAAAAATACTCAAAATATACAATTTGAAGAAATACATTTTTATTAGTCAAATATATGTCTAGATAACTACTTGAAAATAATTGGAAACCACTTTTGATCAAAAATATATATTTTTTAGTAAACACAAAGTAATTCTAGAAAATATTTAAGGCTAAAAGTCTCTATTTTGTAAACTAATTTTTTTGTCAATTAATTTAGTTTAAATAAACAGAAAGTTCTACAACAATATCGCATAGCCCGTAATATAATTATTTTAAACCATTTACTATATAAAAATATTTGATATATATTTTACATATATAAATCCCATGATACCAAAATATCTAACTCATACATACAGCTAATAATAATAATAATAATAATATACTGCCACTCTCCCTTTTAAATAATAATAATAATGATAATGATAATAATAATAATAATGATAATAATAATGATCATAATAATAATAGTAATAACAATAATGAACATAATAATAATATTAATAATAATAATGATCATAATAATATCTACGGTTACTCTTCCCCCCAAATCAACATGAGAGAGAGAGAGAGAGAGAGAACGGGGAAGAGCTGGAGAGCTTACAGTGGCGGTCGCCGATGTGGTCGTCGGCAGCGAAGCGCGGAAGGGGGGGTCGGTTGCTCCAGGCTCAGCTGTCGGTGGTGGCACGGTCGATGCGGACACGCTGGCGGCAGCAGACGGCTTTGACAGGGGACGCCCAGGGCGGCGCTCGGCGGATCGTCGCAGAGAACTACGATCAGCACGGGGGAAGACGGTGGCGGTTGGCCGAAATCGAGGAGAAGAACGACGGTGGCTCGCGGGATTACTCAGTGCGGATCTGGCGTCGGTGGCCAGCAGCAGGGCGCGATCGGCGTCGTGGCTTGAGCGGCGCGCTCCGGGCGGAGGTCCTAGGGCAATTGGGGCGGTGGCCTGCCGTCGCGGGGGCGGAGCTCCAGGAGGCGGGAGGAGGTAGTGGCGTACAGTCGGTGAACCCAGCGCGGGGCACGGCTGAGGCGGAGAGATGCCACACGGAGATGATCTAGCGCGCGGCATCGTCGAAAGGAGGCAAAAGTGAGTTTAGGATTTGGGTTTCTCAATTTTTTCCCTTTGTGTGTGTGATGATGGGGTGGCGCACACGGTGGTGCTGCCGGAGGTTTTGATGGTGATTTGGTGACAGTGGTGGTTTGGGGTTTGGGATTTGCCGGAGGTGCGGCGGTGAGGGACGGAGATCTTGTGGCGGGGAAGAGGTGGTCGGGAGGGGCTGTTATGGGGAGCAGAGGTGGTGGTGTTTTCCGGGTGCGGTGGTGGTGTTGCCCGGGTACAGGGAGGGAAGAGCAGTAGTTGGCGAAAATATTGGTCGGAGTCGACGATGGCTAAGGAGAAGGTTCGGCCGGGATGGTTGGTATCGGGCAGTTGTCGGGAAGAACGGGGAGGATAGGGGGTGGCCTGATGGTGGTCAGGATGGTGTGTCGGGGCATATCCGACATGGAGAGCAAACTGTATTTGTACAAATAAAAGTATAGTGGATGGAAAAGAATCACGGACATGATGCACAATTTGGTTGTGGATGGAAAATTTCTGGAGGAATACCTCTCCTTTTATAGGAGGTGGGAATTCCCAGTTGGATAGGGATTGGGAGGATTTAAATCCCAATTAGGTAAATCCCCTATTAATTCAAATTGATTTAAAAATAATTTAATCCAAATCAAATCCAATCTAAATAAATTCTATACTTAATTTTAAAATATTTTAAATAAAGTCAATAAAATCTTTTTCCAATTTAAATTACCATATTTAATAAAATATTAATTCAAACAAATATTTCAAATATGATTTTCATAAATAATAAAATTTATTAATATTAATTTCAAAAATATAATTATATGTACATGATTAAATTCAAGTACCTCGCATCGATCTAGAATAATAGTTTCTAAATTACCAGTAACTAAATAGCCTTTCTATAAAGGAATAAAATAAAATTTGGGAAATTCTATTTTACATCTCAATATGTTTTGTGCAACTTAAGCAATAAAGAAAATATATATTTAAATAAATAAAATATCTACCACTTATTACTTTGAGATTATACATTTACTAAAATATGTTTTCCAAAATATGTACCTCGCACCTATTCGCACTCGACGAGATGGTACGAAAAATGAAAATTAGCACGCGACGCACAAATACGAAGTAAAAATTAAATACCAATTTACAATATTAAAATAATCGTAGTAGAAATTTAGGGGGTTTACAATATATATATATATATATATATATATATATATATATATATATATATATATATATATATATATATATATATATATTTCGCACCTATTCGCACTCGACGAGATGGTACGAAAAATGAAAATTAGCACGCGATGCACAAATACGACGCAAAAATTAAATACCAATTTACAATATTAAAATAATCGTAATATATATATATATATATATATATATATATATATATATATATATATATATATATATATATATATATATATATTTATATTTTTTATTTTTTATTTTTTTGAGGGTGTCCACTTCTTACAGGTGCTTGGAGGCATGCCTCCAAGGGGGCTCGAACCCGCGCCACTGGGGTGCACCACCGTTTCCAACGGGCTACAGCCACGGAGACATATATATATATATATATATATATATATATATATATATATATATATATAGAGAGAGAGAGAGAGAATAAGACCCCCACAAAGCCAGGCCCAAGCCCAGTAACTCATAGGCCGAACTCGAGCCTTTTCCCACCGTTCGGTTTCCATATATAGCAGTAACAAAATCGAGAGATAGATGGAGAGATCGAGATAGAGAGAACAACTAAAAACCCTAAATGATCACCTACGCCACGCCACCCCCCCTCCTCGCTGGTTGGGTAAGCACCCCGACTCCGTGCACGCCACCACCGTGCGCCGCCATGGGCTACTGGCTGGACGGCCAGGCCGCGCGCGAAACAGAGGAGCAGCGGCAGCAGGAGTGACGGCGAAGCGCCAACTTCATGGTACGAGTTCTCCGCCTAAGTTTATTCATTTTTCGATCCGTAAAATGTTTTTCAAAGCCAGTATAACCATGTTTCGATCCCAGTAGATAGATTTTGGTATAACCTAACACCCTGTCAAGGAAATCGATGAGAAGATCATCGAAAACCTGTCCCAAAAAATAAGACTGACAACAGTCGAGCTAGCCTACTTTGTATTTAATTATCTTCCAAACCATGCATGATTTCAAAAATCTATTTAAAGGAGTTTATTGAAAACATGTAGGACAACAAAACCACTTTTTAGTTTTAAATAAATCTAGGTATTCAATAAATAAAACTTGTTCAAAGTTGATCAAAAATTTGTTTTCAAAATTGGAAAAACCTTCCGATACGACGTGCGTCCCGCCAAACCGGGCGACGTGGTCGCGAACCGAAAGCATGGAAAGGTACGTAATGGCTTCGCGGACGTGTGGGCTTTGACGGAATTCGAATTGGTTGCGTGTGCGCGACGAATTTGATACGTATCCGTCGAAATTTACCGTATCGACCTCTGTGCAAATTCTCCAATTACTTTGTGCACGTTCATCAAATCGAGACGAAACTTACTCCAGTAGGACCATATCATTTTTCTGGTCCTGTATGCCAAGTTTGGTCTAATTCTCAGACAGTTGACTGGATCGCCGTTTTTCGGGTCCCACGATCCGATTTAACGGGCGATTTTGTGCAAGGCCCACCGGAATCCAAAATTAGATATACCGTTGGGTTCGTATCATCAAAACGAATCTGTAGACATGTAGTTTGACGACTTTAGAGACCATTAACTCTGGCACGCATTCCGGTACAAAGCGGTCCAACTACGGACACCGTTTTGGCCCAAAATAACCGTTTTGCCCCTGTGTCTAGAATTGGACTTAAGGACATACAATCCTAGCTAATTTAACTATTCTGAGAATGTTGAAAATGTCTGTTTTAGCTTTCGGAGACAGTTATGAGATTTAGACTTTTTGGCGTACCAGTTGACGGTATATTATTGGATCTTCGCGCTAAGATCAGGCAAGATACCTTGCCTCCCTCTACATTCTATTATCATGCTTATAGATATCCTGTTGTTATCATGTTATCTTTCATTTTCTCTAGTTTTTATGGATTTATATGTTATCTTTAGTTCTCTAGTTAAATTGACTTGATATGTTTCCTTCATACCATGTTCACCTGTTTATTATCTGCTTGACTTGGTAGTGTAGTATACCAGCTTGTTCACACGATAGTCCATGCTAGAGCAGTCCATACTTGTGTCATGAATGAGTTGTACCGTGTCATCACCTGTATCTTGACTGAGTCATGTCTACAAGTATGTATAATTGAACTGATATTCCTGTACCGTTTCCTTAACCTACGAGTCCACAATCGGGGTGAGGGTTGACCGTTTCTACCTGCGAGTCCACACTCAGGGCGAGGGTGTATGTCTTGATCTTTTTGCACCTGCGAGTCCACACTCAGGACGAAGATTAGTGATTAGTTCAAACCTACGAGTCCACACTCGGGACGAGGGTTTGGTATTCCATTGATCTCTTATTCTTCCAGCAGTTCATTTATGCATAGTTGATCCCGTATCCGTGTTCATAGTTACCTGTCAGTAGCCACATATCAGTCTCATGTCTATTTCCTGTTTATATCCTGTTTATATTCTTATGCATAAATAAACTGCTATATAGGTATATTTTTATGTATCTTGCTATGTCCTCTGAGGACCTGATGATCTCTTCAGGTTAGTTATTGCGTGGAGTAGTTAGCAGTTCTGGATGGCGGATGATTATGACACTTGTGGGTTTCAGATGATTGCGATATTGCTTGCGAGATTCAGGTATCGATACCATGTTTATTATCTAGCTCATACTTTCCTTTCATTATCATGAGATATCATATTTATTGATTCAGTTTATAGACTCTTGTTATATTCTTTGGAGTCTTATCGGATATTATGCTAGTGGGCTGCAGACCACGACCCAAAGTTGTTCATTCATGCTTATATTACTTTTGTGGATTGAGATATAGATTGCATTGCCATGATTCGGCAGTATACCATAGCCTTGACAGCATTTACGTATTCGAGTCGGGCTGGAGTCCGCTTGATACGTAGCTGGCTTGCTCACGCCCTTGCATCCCGAAAAGCGGGTGTGGGTCGTGACACTAGCATCCGATTATCCTTATGACCTAGTAATGAGATAATTGAATAATACTAATAGGTTTACCTAGACTATAGCGTTTAGAGGTCCCTAACCCATTGGTCGACCAAGGCCTTAGACAAAAAAAGGATAAGTAGGACAACTATAGAAGCACCAATACCGAATAAGTCTTAGATTTTGATAAAACTTTGCCTACTTATGCCTTCTTTCAATCATAAATCTCGCGCACTTATATTTTTGGAATACCTTGACTAATGCTGCTATTATAGCCTAGTTTTGCAAGTTTACTCTGTATCGAGCTTGTTTAGGACATATATTTATCGGGAATGTCCACTAATATTTTGTCTAATTAGAATCGGTATATAATGGTCTGATAAACCTTAGTGCACTTGGTTCGCTTTTCATATGATTAGTACACATGGATTGAGATATAGTTGCCCTCTAGGATCTCATCCGCAACTGCCTAGACCACTCTACTTAAATTAGTCAATCGCATTAGAACCCCATATTCGTATTCGATACCCCTCCCTTGAACTCTTTATTGTTCTTTGCCTTTACTTATTTCGGAAAAACAAATGCTCGTATTTGAGGGAAGATACACACATAATGTCCCCCTTAGTTCGCCATACCACCTATGACGATGAAAACTATATATATACACAATCGCCTACCATCTATTCGAAATCAAAGAACTATCTTCAAACTTAATTCATACCTACCGTACTATGTTTTCTATTATGTCGCATAGTATTCTTCTATATTAAAGATTCGAGTTACGATATATGGACTTAAAATTTTTCTAACTCCATTAAACATGGAACCGTGACTTAGTTTAATTTCGAGAAAGGAAATTCTATAAGGTATAGATTGCAAGCCCTTCTAAATCTTTGTATTTACTAGGATTACCAATTGACTAGGATAAATTGGTTCCCACTAGAATGATAAATTAGTACCTCGTGAACACCCACTTTCTACTTAGATCATTTGTTGTTCCCTACCGTGACATTGATATTCGGAACGCAATACTAGTTGATACCTTTCAACAAATTTCATATGCAAGACCTATATGAGCCCATCTTCATTTAGGCATATAAAGTCCCACTTAAACCTGTCCCCATGCACTCTATTTTTATGATGCGACTTTTAGGTCAAAAGGGCAAACTATAACTCTTACCGTAATACCTATGTACTTTTCAATTTCAATTAAAGATCCATCATCGACTCAAATCTTTCAACCCAATATAACGTTGTGATCTACTCGAAGTCCACCAAGCACATGCCACTAGTGTGCCACTCAATGGAGTTTCTATGTGCTACTTAAACACAATAGTCACAGAAGGCACAGTTTTGGGCTTAAGGAACCTAGTTAACCAACCTGACTAGCAAATAGCCCTACCACTTGAGTTTGAACCTATTCTAGGTTACCCTAACCTAATAGGAATAGTTCAGATTGATTTTGTGGGCTTTTGTCCAACCAATATAGATTAAAAACCAAGATTCATTCAATCAAAGATTGTTGTCCAATTAGGGAACCCACTAAAACCCAGTTAAACCCATCCATGCATATTGCCATGATTGGACAACAAAAGAAAAATTTATGAAATTATCCCTATACCTATTGTATAGTCACAATCGCTTGGTCTACTAATCCTCCTTCTATAAAATTTTTGACCGTACCTCTTCGTAGTCGATGTTATACGATGAATGGAATCCTGACGTACCAATTTGTTCTCGGTTATGCTTGACTATGACCTCACTGTTGGCCCAATGGCCATGGTCATGGTCAAACCTGATTTTAATAATTGATCAAACCCTATCGTGATGTAATGGCTACTTGGACAGTTACTAAGATCTGCTACTACAATCGTTCAAGACTGAAGCCATTTTGTGATATGAGTCTGTATTTTAATATTCAATATAATTTTTATATTTTATTGAGTCTAGGAATATGATGTGCAACGAGTCATACTAGCAAATAGGCTATCCCAAAATATTTTTAAAATATTCTTTGTTTTCAAAATAGCCCATTTTATAAAAAGCTCCTAAATTGCTTAATTTTTTTCAAAAAGCCAAAAATTCGATTTGCAAAAATCCCAAAAATCGAACTCTGGACCCGAGGAGAATTTGGCCCGAGTTCGGCCCGAATTTTGCCTAAGTTCATTTATTGCCCATGGGAGTTTGAACTTGGTCATCCTGTAGTTACGGATGCAACGACTATTTGTCGAGATTCTCTCAAAGAATTATGTCCGAATTCTGCTCGAATTCTATCTTTAAAAAACTATAAATAGAGAAGAATTTCCATCATTTAAACACACACCTCTCTTCTCTTATCTATAATCTAAATACATTTTTCTAAAGTGTTCTAAGCTCTTTCATTTTCACATCCCAAGCCAGTTACAATCCTCTAGTCGATTTGCCAGTGCAGTACGATCTTGAAGTTTCAGAGTGATTGCAATTAGAGGCTTGATTGAAGAAAGACACATCACAATTGAAGTTGGTCGAGTACTTTGGATCAAAGCTCGCGTTGTAGAAGTTGCAAGAGCTTCGGAGAAAAAGCGTAGTGACTCCGTCGTCTTTGAAGCACAGCCTACTCGTCGCCCCAAAGCACAGTGACTCCATTGCCTGAAGCAGTCTCCTCATCGCCTAAAGTGCAGTGACTTGGTTGTCTTCGAAACACAGTCTCCTCGTCACCCAAAAGCGCAGTGACTCCGTCATCTTCGAAGCACAGTCTACTCACCGCCCCAAAGCACAGTGACTCTGTTGCCTGAAGCACAGTCTTTTTGTCATCCAAAAGTGCAATGACTCTCTCGTCTTCGAAACACAGTCTCCAGGTCGCTTAAAAGTGCAGTGACATCAAAGCCTCACCAGAACCGCAGCTCGCATAGATGCGCAGCCCTGTGAGGTGACATTGTTTCATGTAGCCAGTCTGGTACCTATATCTTTTCAGATATTATCCAATCGGTTTGTTTAAACCACCGCTATTAAGATAAGAACATAGTTTGATTCTGTTGATAAGAGCAATATCCTAGCGGTTTGTTTAAACCACCACCCCCAAAGATAAGGATGGAGTCTATTCCTACGGATGAGGGCCATATCCAATCAGTTTGTTTAAACCAATGGCCACCTAAGATAAGGACAAAATCCAACTTTAGGGGTAGGAACATAATCTACTAGGGTTCATCCAATCAATGTTAAATACACGCCATGTGTCGTCTACTCAGTTATGTTGATAACTCCCCAAGATCTTGATAGAAGATAATCCCAGCATCTACCATGTTTCAGCTCAGCAGTAGCCCTCATCATGCAGCCTCAAGATTCTCTCATATCTACATGTGCAGCATTCCTACACAATCTATATGCACATTGTATATGTGCTCGCCTATAAATAGAAGGAGTTTTCCTTGATCAAGAGGCTTCAAAATTATCAGTAACTTCGGTGTCCTCTTGATTGGCAACCCAGAGTTCCAATCACAAGCACCAGAAAGTCAGAGCAAGTTTAACTCGTTATCAGATCGTCAGCGGAGTAAAGGAGCCGATGCAGTGCTCGATCTCCACCGTCACTCTTCCCCAAAAATTTTATACTTAGATCTCCTGTTTAAGAATCAATTGTACTCTTTTACACGTTAATATACAAAAGGTTCGTATAACCTTTTTTCATGGCAAATAAGATGGCGACTCTGCTGGAGACTTCTTTCTCCTCCAACGAGAAGGTGGTGACACAATCTGAAAACAAGTTGTTGGGATCTTCTTAAAATATGTTGGTCGTAAGTTTCGACCAGCAAGCTTTTGAAGATCTTCTATATTAAAAGTAGTCGAATCCTTCAAAGCGGTTCATAAAACTGAAGAAGACTCGACGTACCTGGGTGGTGAAAGCGGCTACGACGAGCAGCACGATGGAGGGGATTGCGCTCTAGAACCCCCTAAACGACGAAGCCCCAAGAAGACTTCGACTGCTGCTTCCGTGTCGCTTCGTTCAGTCTCTGCTTCTGAAAAGCGTAGCGAGAAGTACGGCTCCCCTGTAGCGGGCCTGATAAAGGCATAGTGCCAGATGAAGCTTGAAATGGCCCACCCGCTAACGGAGGAAGCTGCACAGGCAAGAACTTCTGTCTTTGACAGAATTGCCTACCCATCGGGTAAGGCTATATTGGATTCTGAATGTTACGTACCTTTTCAGGGTAACATGAAGGAATCCATGGCAGCATGTGCCCTACATGGCTAAAGTGCTACGCCAACCACTCAGTTGGACTTTGAATACTACGCTCATTCTAGGTGTAGTAGAAAGAAATCTAAGGCAGCACATGCCTTGCACAATCAATATGCTATGCCAGCAGCTGACCAAAGGCTCGCGTTGGCAATCATGCATGCAGCCAACAAAAAGCTATATAAAACTGGTTCGAGTGCTTCGATGCCTCAACCGGTAAAACCCTGCTGTCAGTTGAGCGCTCATAGGCACAACTCAAACGAGGGGTACATACTGCAGAGATAAATTCGTGTGAGCAGCATTGATGTAAACATAGAGTGAGTCTGCCTCAACAGCCTCTCTTTGATCATAACCTAAGCGTATCTCATGCGCAGGAACTGAGAAGAGGGAAGCTACCTTCATATTCTCACTCCTGCGTGCAGCTTTCTTGCACACACGAAAAGAATATAGGAGTATAGACCTCGATAATTCTCCATAAGAGAAAGGTGAGGGAGGAGTCTGCGGCGCAGGGCGTGTCTAAACCAAGGCACACCAGCATCAAGATCACCATCAAATGTTGTTATTGCCAAGCGGTCGCATCGCCACTGAAGATGCAGTCCGTCTTCCAAAGACTGCGGCCGATGGCGTCTGCACACCAGAGATTGTCAAGTACAGAAGAATATGATCTCTATGTTGCTTCATGCAATACGACGCAGGGTTCTCCCTCTTTCAAGAAGATCTCAAAGAATCCTCTCGTTTCGGCCAACAAATCTAAAAGCCGACCTGGGGTAGCAAAACGGCGGTACCCCGTACTCGTGTGTTCCTACACACGAGCTCCAAATCTGGATCCTTGTCGCAAGGAGATGACACTGTAGCTACAACATTAGCTGGGGGTAGCCAGCCCTCTACCATTCATGATAATCTTTCGTTCCAACCCAATGATGGATTATATGACACAGACGTCTCACTAGGTGCTAGTAGCAAAAAAGCTGGGCGGAGCAATTGTAATGAATCAAAAGATGATTGTAATATACCTGTTTATCCTCAAGACGAGGAGACCCGGGCATCTGAACCAGAGAGCAAAGGATCTATTGTCTCTTCTACCTATCCGCACATAATGTATGTTTTTATGGCTGAAGGTGATAACACAAAAAGCAGCAAAGGATCCAATCATCAAAAGCGTATAGAGGCCATTGAGACAAGTCTAAACACGTTGAATGACACTATACAAGCGTTGACTTCTGTCGTCTTGTAGATCAAGAAGAAATTGAGGCCCAATTTCCCTGCTATTACAAACCAAGACCCGGGGACTAACGGTGGGTCCAGTGTGCCTCACATCCCTAGCCAAGCAATACCGTCATCATGTACTCCATCAATAATGGGACCTGCAATATCGAGTAAAATGTAGCAGGCCCTCAAGGCATTATACGCTCGCCACGATGCCAGAGAAAAGTGATAAGCACTCCAAAAGATGGGGATTCGGCAACCATATCTTGCCGAATGGGATAATATGATCTATCCACCCAAATACAATCCACAGACTCTCACACCCTTCGATGCGAAGGAGTCTTCCCATCTATACTTGAGGTACTTTATCTCAGTTACAAGGCATCTATCGAAGGATGATGCTCTACTTACAAACATATTCATAGGAGCTCTGTAAGGGGTGGCCTACGAATGGTTTTGCAGCATCCCAGACAATTGCAATTCGTCGTTCGAAGACATGAAGCGCCTATTCCTTAACCGATTCTAGGAAGGGGGAATGGACATGACAATGTCGACTCTTATGGACATCATCCAGAAGGAGAAGGAACCTATACGCGCATACATTGAACGCTTCTGCCAGGCAGCTCTGAGGTTACCCCTTAGTATACCTAAGCCCATGCTTATGGAGTCATGCCACAGGAACATGCTTCCTGCAATCAAATTGTGGCACAGTGCTCTATGCATAGATTGGATGCCTTTTCTTACAGAGGTGCACATAGCCAAAAGAAAAGCTTATGACGCACAATTGCTGGGACTAAATTTTCCCTCTTTCGAGGATAAGGGAAGCGCTCATCCGGCAATAATCCTGCCCACAATAACAAAAAAAGGAAGCAAGCCCTAACCGTCAACATCTCCAAAGGTTCAGAAAAAATGAACCCGAAGACAGTTGAAGCGCAGAGGCTGAAAGAGACCTATTCCTTCAACGATGAAGATACGCTAGAACTCTTCGATATATTGACAAAGGGTAGCAAGCTTCAACTACCACCACCTAAGCGCCCCGATGAAGTGGAAAAGGTGGATAATCCAAAGTAGTATCACTATCACCTGCACGTTCACCATTCAACACGCGACTCCTATGTATTGAAGAGATAGATCCAGTGCCTCATCAACGCCAAGGTCATCTCACTCTACTACAAGGAAAAGATTGTCACTGCCAATATGGTCACCCTCTAGTTCAAAAGTTTTTTGAAAATAGAGACTCAAGACGGTGTCGTCCTAATACCAAGGGCAACAATGGAAGTAGTCAACCTTCAACTGGCCTGTGACAATGCTCAAGGCCTCATCCAACTTACGACGCCCCGAGGCGAAGTTATATTGATCCTTCCTGATCTTGCCCCAAATATGATGCAGACTGCAGGGCACTCTGCCTAGAGGAAGAAAGTAAAGTCGTATCATATAGTTTCTATCTTGACTGACGACACTCTGGTTACCACTCGCTTGGCTCACCAGCGAGAGGACCACTAGGCTTTGGAGGAAGAAGTACATCCACCTGTTGCTCCAACCGCACCCGATTCATCGGAAGTAAGTCCGTCTAAAGCCACTGCAGCAGATAAGCAGAAGTAGAAGGAGATTTGCTTTAACAAACCTCTAAGGATAAACTTGGCAGTAGAGCCGATCAAACCCTACAACTTTGACATATTGGCGCAGCTTGCTAATACTCCGGCTAGACTATCACTCTTCGAACTTCTCCGTCTCTCCAAAGAGACTCGAGATACACTCAACAAAGCTTTATAAAATGCTGACTCCTTCCTCACACAGGTGTAGCTACCCAAGGAGGATCCTGTCACATGTCCACATTATCATGGTGTAGTCGAGGTGATTTCTAACATCACGTTCACTCAGTAGGACATGCTACTAAAGAACAACCGGCACAATTGACCTATATACTACACTCGGTATGTTGGTACCATTAAGGTCGATCTCATCCACATCGACCACAGCTCTTCTCTTAGCATCATCCTTCAAAGTTTACTACAAGCTTTAGGGATCCTGATGCATCGGTTGACCGCGTCAAATACTACAATCAGCGGCTTCAATACTGGAAAAGAGTGAGCCCCTAGGCAAGATTCGCCTAAAATGCCAGATAGGCGATCTCCAGACAGACGTGACCTGCTACATCATTAACGCTAATATAAACTACAACATGCTATTGTGTCTACCATGGATTCATGAATACATAATTGTACCCTCTATTCTCTATTAATGCATAAAGTATGTAGCCAGCAACGGGACTATCAAGACCAAATTTGCTGACATCGACCCATTTCGAGGACTCGAAGCATACTCTACGGATACTGATATGTAGAAATCAGTCCCGTGGGATAATGATGCCAACAATGCCGACTATGAGGTCAAAACTGCATCAAAAAGTGCAGTTGTTAGTGAAGAACCCCTGAAGGTTCGATTGAAGGGGAAATACCCCCAATCACCAGCCTCTCTCGTCATCAAGCTTCGAAGAAAGGCTCCCACTCAGTCACGCTCGACGATATCAACTGCTAGTTAGGAGCCTATGCAAATAAGGCTCCCCATAAGGCCCCAAAGCCAACTCTGAGGTCGCAGGAACCTCTGACTACAGCCCCCTTAGTGTTCAAATTGAAGCGGAATCCTCCTCCACCTTTCCCATGGTGGCCCAAGTTCTCACTGACGAGGAACTAGGAGACTACGTATGTGCCAATGCTGAGGTCCCTCGGGATAAGATTTCGTATTTCATTAATAGAAAGTTGTCATTGAATTACTCGTATGCACACTGGAACACTAGGTATTTCTTAGACAACGCTCTGTATATGTTGCAAACATAAGTGACAATCGCTAATCTTGTAAGCTGAGTTGTCTATTCTCAAGGTGCCTACTTCTTGCTTCCAATAAAGAAAAAAAGGGAGGAACCCATCACCTTCGATCGATTGGAGCACCCTCAATGGCTAGCTCCGACAGAACTCAAACCTGATAACGGTAAGATGCAGCTCGACCGTTACACTACTCAAGCCAAACACCTTATCTAAAAGATAGGTTATGACTTGAACAGCAATAGAGGACTAAATTATGGTAAAGGCCGACACCTTCCCTTACAACTTCGTGCTCCATAGGGAAAGCCTCAAAATTACTATCAGCGCACTCGTCGGAGGTTGGGTTGTGTTACACCCACGACAACTTCAGAGAGCTTAGATCCGGAGGCCATGACGCATTCACACTCCTCTGTTCCTCAACCTAGGACTCTGATACCAGTATCGACAAGGCCTTCAAGAAGATACTGTTCGTCAATATGGTCTCTATAGATCCCTAGTTGAGGATGAAGACCAAATACTTGAATTCTTCGAGGATGAACCATGGGATCAATGCCTAGGATCCCAATAGGAATGACTCTTTGAACAGCGTGAACCTTCCAATAAAGATGAGGTCGTTCAAGTTAAGCTGGGAGTTGACGCTTCCTTTAAATCCATCTTCATCAGCAAAAGATTGACAGAAGCAGATAAAATATCTGATATAGCTTATCCGAGAGGACATCGATGTTTTTGGAGCTATGAAGATATATTGGGTTTAGACCCGCAAGTCGTAATGCACCGTCTCAACATTTTGCCTAATGTTAAGCCTGTCAAATAGCAACAACATCATTTTCGCCCCAACAACATGGATGCTACCGAGAAAGAAGTTGACAAACTCATAGAGATAGCTTCATTCGCAAGAAAAAACATCCGGATTGGGTGGCCAACTATATCTAAGTCACTAAGAAGAATGTGAAGATTCGGGTCTGCATAGACTTCAGGGAATCTCAACTCGGCCTGACTAAAAGGCGAGTTTCCCCTCCCGATCACCGACGTGATGATTGACAACACTTGTGGCTTTGAGAAAATGTCCTTCATAGATGGTTTCTCAGGGTACAACCAGATCAAAATATTCCCTGAAGATGAGAAGCATACTTTATTTCGGACCCCAAAAGGGGTATACTATTACAGAGTAATGCCCTTTAGGTTGAAGAATGTGGGAGCAGCATACCAGTGGGCAATGAGCACTATATTTCGCAAACACCTCCAAAAAAGGGTAGAATGTTACGTTGATAACATTATCGTTAAAAGCAAAAGTAAATCCAGTCATTTGGATGACTTGAGAACGGTGTTTGACTTGATACGGACATATCGACTAAAGATAAACCCGACCAAGTCTTTCCTGGGGGTTTCCAACGGGAAGTTCTTGGGCTTTATTGTTACGGCCAAGGGTATTCATATTAACCCTGAGATGACTAAGCAATCTTGGACATGGCTCCCCCAAAGAATCTCTGTGAGCTTCGAGACCTACAAGGACGCTTGGCATATATCAGAAGATTCGTTGCAAATCTCTCAGGTCGGTGTCAACCCTTCACTAAACAGATAAAGAAAGGGGTTTTTTTTGTCTGGACCAAAGAATGCCAGCATGCATTCGACGACATCAAGAAGTACCTTACTAGTCCTCCAGTACTGGTAGCACCGATTGTGGAAAGACCCTTTCTGCTATACGTTCGAGCTATAGACCATCTCTTGGAGCTTTGCTAGCCCAGAGAAGCAACGAAGGCCACGAACAGGCCATCTACTACCTCAGTAGGACCATGATTAGTGCCTAACATTAGTATAATCCTGTGGATAAGGAGTGGCTCGTTCTACTCTTCACAATTCAAAAGATGTGCCAGTATGTGGAGGGTCAGATGATTCACGTCATCTCCAGAGTCAAGCCCCTCTGAGTCCTTATGACCAAGCAAGGGACACTCAATTCACGATGGGCTATGTGCGTAATCCTTTTGACGCCTAATGACATGGTCTTTGTTCCACAAAAGGCAATTAAAGGACAAGCATTGGCCAATTTCTTGGCTGCACATCCTGTATCAGAGACATTAAAACTATAGGAAGATATCCTGGATGAAGTCCTAGAGTGCAATGCAGTCTCAAACAACCATGTTTGGCATTTGTTTTTTGACGGTGCTTCAAGAACAGGCCCCAAAGGAGAGATTATTATTATTGGGGTCGGAGTTGTTCTCATCACTCCTGATGGCTTAGTCATCCATCGGGCGTACTTCCTCATGGAGTCCTGTACCAATAATGTTGTTGGGTACAACGCTCTCATCATCAGGCTCCATTTCACTAAGCAGTTGGCGGTTGACCACATTAAGGCCTATGGTGAGTCGAAGCTGATTATCAACCAAGCTCGAGGACAATATGAGGTTCGATATGAAGATCTTGTTCCTTACAATCAGGCGACAATCGATTTCATTTCTACCTTCACAAGGTTCTTTATAGAACATGTACCTCGATTGTAAAACTTTGAGGCCGACGCACTCGCTGGCCTTGCCGCTTCTTTGGCAGCTCCTGCCGAAACCTAATATATCGTTACGGTAATGGATCGGGAGCTAGTTTTCCTAAAGAATAACCTGCATACGTGCCTAAGCTACTCTGTATAGGCAAACACTAATATAGATGTTCGGGATTGGTGATTCTCGTTCATAGACTACGCAGTATACTAAGTCTTACCGATGACTCAAAGAAAGCAGCTTTTGTCAAGAGACGCTCTCTCTGGTTGTTTTACAACACAACTACCAAAATACTGTATTATCGTTCATACGACGGACTTCTCCTACAATATCTATCCAAGACAGAAGCACAAAAAGTGCTCTGGAAGGCACATGATGGTATCTGTGGGGCTTACCAGCCTGGTCATAAGTTACAGGATTGACTGTGTCGTATAGGTTACTACAGGCCCACCATCACAGCAGACGCCGTAAATTATGCAAAGAAGTTTTGGGTATGCCAGTTGCATGCTGACTTTATCCACCAACCTTCTGAGTTTCTATACACCCTACGGCGGTCGCCTGGCTATTTAAAGCATGGGTAATGGACATTATTGGGCCGATCAGCCCACCATGCTCTAAAGGACACCGATTCATCCTTGCCATTACCGCCAAATTTTCAACAGGGTTGAATCAGTACCTCTGGCTTAGGTGAAAACCTCAAACGTGATTAACTTTGTTAAGCATCACGTCATATACCGCTTCAAAGTTTTCAGAAGGATTATCCATGACAATGGCCTTCAGTTCATGAGCCTTGCATTCCATCGGTTCTGTAATAAGAATCGGATACATAATGTAGTTTCAATGGCTTACAATCCTGCTGTAAATGGAGTAGCCGAAGCCTTCAACAAGACTATTGTCAAGCTGCTCAAGAAAGTCGTTTCTTCTAATAAACGTAACCTGAATAAGAATCTTGGCGAATGTCTGTGGGCTTACCGTACAACCGTTCGAACATCCATGGGTAACACACAATTCTCTCTTTTTTATTGAAGCGAGACTGTGCTTTCCTTAGAGATGTAGATCCTGTCTTTACGGGTAGCTTTCACCAACTAGCTGACTGACGAAGACAATCAATGTTGGCAGCTACAAGACTGGAGACGTTTGATGGAAAACGTCTACTAGCTCAGCAACGGTTTGAGCTTTATCAAGCTCGAATTTTTGGGGCCTTCAACAAAAATGTCCGAGAAAGAAACGGCGACTTGCTAATGATGTTGACTCAAAAGACGGCTGGGAATTTTGAGCCCAAGTGGGAAGGGCCATTTGTCGTAGAAACGGTCTACTCTAATGGCGTTTATCTACTGGCCAACCTAACGGCGACTTGCCAATGATGTTGATCAATGGCAAGTTCCTGAAGAAGTATTATGTCTGAAGTTTAAATTGACATATACTCCCACATCCACCGTAAGTGTTCATGAATTCTATTAACGAATTCATCTCTTTCATATTTCTCGAGTAGAAAATATATTCATGTCAATATTACCTCTGAGTTGTTATTCTACACCCCAATGAAGATCGTACCTATAATATCCATATTACCTCTGAGCAGACGCTTCTTCCGTGATAAACTCTGTGATTGTCATGATTATCTATAGAACCTTTCACGTCCATACTACCTCTGAGTCGTTCTATACACCGATAGAGTCTATCATGCCATGTCTATATAACCTCTAAATAAGGTAAATTCTATCATAAAATAAACTACGTGTTTACCATGTCCATATAACCTCTGAGTAAAACACCCTATCCCCAACAAAATATCTCCATCCCCTTACGTCATACTACCTCTGAGGGAATTCTCACTCTTGTATAAGAGAGTTCACAGCAAAAAGATAGGCAAAGAAACAATGCCAAAATTCTCATTCACAAAATAGAAAGATTTTTCTTTCTTTTGCTACAAGAAGAGTCTCTCGAAAAGCGAGAGGCAAAAAACAAAAAGATATCAACATTGTGATGACTGATGCAGGAGTTCTTCCAGTAGACTCCTTAAAGCAGCAACTTGAGGCCTAACCAATTCTTTGGCTCGTCGCTCCGCCTTCTGATGTCGAGCGGCCTCATCCTCGAGCTGAGACAAGCTTTGGCGTGCAAGGTCCAACTCTGCCTGACGAGCGCCAATGCTTTCCTTCTTCCGAGCTAGGGCCTCGAAGTGCTGGCGAAGGTATCCTGCTGATCTTTGGCCTTCTCCAGCTCACTCTCAGCCAAAGCTAACTTCCTCTAGCCGTCGAATCTGATCTTCCAAAGATGTGCGATGGAATACTTGAACTTCTTCGGCATCACTCGCCTCTTCAATCTTGGCTTCAATTGCAACAAGCCTAGTGGTCAAAGCATGATGCCTTTGTTTATGCTAGGACAGTTCGGCGGCCTCTGAGATCGGTTACTTTTCCTTGGCTTGTCTCGTGCTCGTCGTAGATGCCCTAGTCTGTCTCGGGCTCGTCGAGCTCCTCTAGTCGGTCTAGGGCTAGCCGCTACCCCTTTGTCTTTTCTTGAGCTCGCCACAGGTGCCTTTGAAAATTTTGATTTCTTTGGAGCCATGGCGGGAAAAGTTTAGGGTTTGAAGGAAGAAGAAAGATCAGACGAAAAGCTTCTGTTGTAAGGAAAAAACAAGAAGATCTCTCTCCGTACGGATTCCTACTTATAGGGTACGGCCACGTCAACAAATAAAAATAAGACTCTTCATACTCGAAGAAAGTTTTCGGACAATGTGGGAATTAATGTTGAGATCATGATAATCGTTTCCTAGAAACGAGGAGTTACCATCAGTTTTTAATAAAATGACGACTCAAGGCATTTAATGCTGATGGCTAAGCGTGACGATAACCTGTTAGCAAAGTGTATTGTGCATTTGTTGGCAAGAGACACATGTCATGGTTCTGTTCAAAGTATTTTGAGCTTGATTCAAGTTCAAAACAATTTGATGGGGGTCATGTAGAAGCATAAAAAATACAGCTGTAACAAAAGTGTAGGTAACAACAGTCAGTACATATAATAGCTCACAAAAGAACAGTTGTGTTTGCAAAAACAAAATTTTAATTTCTACAAACTAAAAAAGAATGAAGGTACAAGAGTATAATAATTTCTGTGCAAGTACAACTATAGGAACCTGATCAGAAGACGATCAGTTTATCCCTTGGATGATGTGATATTGAAGACGCAAGCCTTTGCAGAATGCAACAACACTTTAGCAGGAGATTATGATCATTAGTGATGCTTTAGAACTGATTTGAAACTCTATTTATAGAGTTCTGAAATAACTGTTTTCTGAGTTGCGTGCACTCTGAGTTGAGCGCCTCCTGTCCAGTTGCGATAGCGGTTACTTTAACTATTGGTGACGTGTGGCATCTTGTCAGTGAGATGCATGGTCATAGGTAGTGTAGTAGACACGTTCTTCAAAATTAGTGGCATGTACGCCACATCATCTAGCCTCTGGACAAAAATTGACCAAGTGGCGCCAACTAGCCAGGTTGTACCGACGCAACTTGATAACTGCACCTCTGACTCAGTCTTCTGTCTTGTGCAAATTTCTCATGCCCTTTGATAGCTTGCGCGAGCTAGATATCAATACTTAATGCTGACAAAATCTTCTCGATCGTTGTGTTGCTCGGGATTCAAAAATATATTCTCTGACTGCTTTGCTGTCAGTAATGATGGCTACCGTTACAGTTTCTCAAGAAAACTTGCCACGTGGGGACCCACATGCTTTGATATGGACGTAACCTGGGTCTCACACAAGTTAATGACTAGGTGCCAATTGATGCTGGTACCTTCTTGTGAGTGGTGTCCATTCATTTTTGAGCTTCTACAAGACCCCCTTCATAGTTTTCAAAGTTTTTAGAAGATTTCAAAATTTAAAATACTTTGAATTAGAAATGATCAACATGAGTTGCGCCTGTCAATAGTGTAACTGACCTCGATTTTTAAGGATAAGTTGCAACGGTCAGGAAATCTCTTTGGGCTATAAATAGCTGTTAAGAGAGAGAAATTTCACTTTTTACTAAAAAGTTATTTTCTTCCCATCTTCATGTCTTCTTCTTCCCGAGCTTCTTCAACCATCAATGGCGCCAAGGAAGTGTGTTGTTGACAAGGGCAAGGCCTCCGCTGGACCTTCATCGCGTGCATCACCGATGAGGGTACCTTAATACGCATCACCATCGTCGAGAGCCGAGAGAGCCAACCCGTCGCTCGAAGGTGATTCTCGAAGAACGAGCCGACTTAGGCACCAGTTAACTCTAGTCCATCATGCCAGAGTCGACCATCTCTTTTTTAGAGGTCCAGTTGACCTGCGCACTCTATAACGTGTGCCTTCTCTTTTTATGGTGCAGGTGCGCACTTCATTACTTGTGCCTCCTCTTTTTAGAGTGTAGGCTGCATCAAAACATACTGTTTATTTTTATGAACTGTGTAACACCACTAAATTTTTGGAATTATTTTTTTATTTATTATTTATTTGATTTAAATAGGATTTTATGGAATTTATGAATATTTTTTATTAAATAGTTATTATTATAGATGACCTTAGCCATGGTTAAGATTTGGAGTACAAGACGACTAAGAATTGTGACACGGATAGTGTACATGTGTGCTTTGACTAGTGTTTTAGCCACGGTAGGGATGGCCGGGCCATAGGTGTGTTCTAACTAGGAAAATTAGGCCAAGTTGCGACTTAACCCCCACCGATGATTTATTTATTTAATTATTAGATTATTGACTTTCTAGGAGACCCGGTTGTACCAATTTAGTCCCGACTTGACCCAAACCAAATCCAAATCTAAATAGACATGTAGTACTCTCAAATACCTTTATGTTGATATATATTTTGTATATATATTTTATTAATATTAATATGTTTTTAATTTTGGAATGTTTCTATTTATAGAAAGTGTCTACGTATAATCCTAGTGTAATCCTAGTTGGCATTAGTTTATATTTGATCCAAAGTCCAACCCAAACCTATGTAGGCATGTTGGGCATTAATATATATTAATAAATATATATATATTTTTTATATTAAATTTAGATTTGGATTGTATTAATGTAAGATAGATTTAATTAGTATATATTAGGAAAGACCTTTTTAATCCTCAAACCAATCAATTAGCCAACTCACCAAACAACCAAACCATACTAAGTGGATCCCACCCTATAATATTCGGCCAAGCACTTCCCCCCTTGGCCGAACATTCCAAGAGAAATAGAATTCTAATTCCTATACATACATGAAACCCATAAAAGCCCATACATATATATTAACTTATACCCAAACCCCAAACCCTAACTTAATTCTCCCTTCCTCTTCCTCTCCATAGCCGACCAACCCCCTCTCCCCCTCTAAATTTTGGCAGCACCTCCTCCATACAAATCCATCATCTTCATCCACTCTATCATACAACTCTTTCTCCTCCATTAAAACTCCTTCTTTCATCCTTCTTCCATCCAAACTCCACCAAACAAACCCTAAAAATTCCATCTTCTCCATCCAACCATCTAGAGACATTTCCAAACCCTCCAAACTCATCAAAAGAGAATTATCAAGCAAGGATAGCAATAAAGGTGGGAGCTTTGGCAAGGAGAAGCCTCCACAACCTAACTAGCAAGGACTTTTGGTCAGCAACCCTAATTTTTCCATCTCAAACCTATGCTATAATTCTATAGAAATTATATTATTAAATCTGTAAAATTGTATTTTGTTACCTTTTGTTATGTATTTTCACCCATAAAAGTTTCCCGTATCAGTGGCAAAAAAACACAGTGCATAGAACAGTGCAATTTCAGTGCGTGACCGATATCTCCCAAACCTTTCCACGAAACCCAATAAAACTTTAGGGGCATGATGTCAGTGCATGCCCCCTCGAGTCCATAAAGTTTCGTGTCGGATCATCACGTGTCGTATCCGCTACAGGCCCCGAGTAGTAGGGGAACACTGTAGCGTGCGCGCGAGCGTGTGCACGCGCGTGTCCAAGCCAAGAATCCGACTCAAACCGACACTAATACTACCACATAAGAACAAGGATCAATAAATAAGATTAAAACTAAATTTCCTATTTAAAAACATTGCACAACCGAGATCGAAATGCCCTCAATGGCATTTTGACAAACACCTAGGCTACAGTCATGATACGTGTCCAAATGGACTCGAAAGTTAGGATACCCGACACAAAACCTATACTGATGCTTAGGGAACTCCTAGGGTTCCATAATGATGAAGATAAAACAAAATTTCATGGAGATTGATTGGAAACTAAATATAAGTTTGAAATCTGAGAATAGGTTTGGGTTGTTGGTGTTTAATTGTTCAAGTGATGTGGCTTTGGGGAGGGACTGAAAACTGGGTTCCTAAAACTGATTTTTTGTATTAAAATGTAAATCTGAGATTGTGTAGGTGTTATGTTGATTCTTTTCCTTTACTTGATAACGTCATTAGTGATTGACTGTTGGGATGATGATGAAACCTGGGAATTGGTTTGGATAAACTGAGATTTTAGCAAGAGTCTATTTATGCAACCTAAAATTGGATGAATGCTAAGTAAGTACTGTCACTTGGTGGCTTGAAACCTAAGCCTAAAACACATGTGAACACTCACCCTCTTCACTTTTCCCTCACAACACACACACACAGATTTTTGAAATTTAGTTTCCCTCTCCATGTTTACATCCATGCTCACGCACACACATTGTGTCATGATCACTCACACACTGTCCTCTCTCCCTTTCACTGTTTGTATTTCCTGCACTTTGTCCACTCCATCACACACACACAAGTCCTTGTATTGACAGACACAGCCTTCATGATTCACACACAACATTACCTACTCTTGACAGTTTACACTTGTACACACACTCACTATATATAAATCCCCTAGTCTCATATAGTTAAGTTTTTGTATATAATATGTATACATATATAATATAGGTAATGTTGCCTATATATATATGTATGTTGAACTATATGTATATAACTTGTGTAATTGCCATATGGATGTAATGTATATGTTATATATAATGTAGATGTACAGTGTAATTGAATATAGATATTTTTTCTAGTCTTTTGTCTCTCTCTTTCTAAATGCATTATGAATTGTGGCTATATAGCCTATGGTATATTGAGTGTGATAGTGTATAATGGCTTGATATAGTTGGCTACTTGATATGGACCTAGTTAGCTAGTATACCCTTGTTTAGACCATAGTGACCTAGTATAGACTAATATGGACTAGTGTAGACTAGTTTGACCTAGTCTAGACTTGGTTAACCTAGTTTGACTTCTAGGGTTGACCAGAGTTGACCAAGAGTTGACTTTGGCCTAGATTGACCTAGAATCATGTAGAACGCATAGTAGGACTTCATTATACTATTCTGGACTTGTTGTGACTTGTGCTGTTCTGATTAGGAGCCAGACACCACTCCTCGGACAGTACTTTTATATCGGACACTCAGATACCAGGCGAGTACACTCTCTGATTGTTTTATACTTGTCATGATTTATATTCTCGCTCTAGATTACTTTTACTTGATGCTGTCACATTATCATCACGGATTGGAACTATAGGGATCTTTTTTTGGGATGTTATCCCCCTTAGCAGGCGCATCGGATACTTTATGACATGTGTTTCATGTACATCATGTATTCCTTGCGTTTGCGTTATTCATGTACACTCATGTTCTCTCATGTTCTTTTATGTACGTTTATGTACTCTCATGTTCTTTCATGTACGCTCATGTTTCCTCATGTTTTTCTTGTATAACCAAAACATCATGTCCGTTACATAACTTGAATAGATCCTTGTGTATTGATTGTGGGTAGAGGTGAGTATAAATGGTCATGTGATTTACCCATCATGTACACTCTGTTACTTCTATGTTTTATTATGTACAACCTAAGCCAATTACATGCCATCTCGTACTCTAAATCACTAGTCACTTACAGTTCTTACTTATCATGTATATATTTTCAGTTATCAAATATCTCTCCTGTTTTTATGTACATCTTTTTACAGCGTTTCATGTATCTTACTCTATTGCCTGATTTATATTTCCTGACATGATATGAACTGCATGAGATGTATTGTGCTCGCTCCCGTCCTGACTGGACCTGTTGAAAATTTTACAGAGGATGATGAGGAACCCTGCACCCTTACTTGGAGTTTGCCTAGTTGACACTCGCGACCAGGACCCCTGGGGAGGTTTAGGCAGCTGCTTAGGATGATACCTTGTATAGTGTAGATAGCTTAGACTGTTCCTTCTTTTCATGCTTAGCTGTTGTTTTTATTTTCAGAGTTGTATATTTTAGAGATGATGAGACTCGTATTCCATTTCTGCTGTACCTCAGTTGAGGATTTCTTATCTATTTCCATCGTGCTACATTCTACCTTAGATTGTGATTGAGTTGTACCTCGGTGTTGGCCTCCTTCTGGAGAGTATATTTCATGTTATGTAGTTATAGTTCATGACCTAGAACAGCGTTCTACTGCCGACACTACGGCGTAGGCTGGGCGTTATTACGTTCTCGTACCCTCACGGTGGGTACGGGTCGTGACATTTTTCCATCTCAAACCTATGCTATAATTCTATAGAAATTTTATTATTAAATTTGTAAAATTGTATTTTGTTACCTTTTGTTATGTATTTTCACCCATAAAAGTTTCATGATTTATAGTCGTAATATTCATGTTTCGGTAGGATCAAATTTAATCACGTTATGAAGGAACTATAAGTTATTGGTGGTTATTTTCGAAACTGAATTTTATGTGTTCATATATATAAATTTAGGATTTTCAAATAGTTTTCCACGAATTTAGCAACTCAAATCTGGTCGAAAAAATTATAGGTCAAAACTAGCTTTTTCGGGTAATCTGCCAACTTAGGATGTTCCAAATTAGTAGCATAACTTAACTCTTGTATTCATGTCTTAATTAAGAAATATAATGTACTTTAAATTCTGTATAAAATATATTTTTTGGTATTTTAGCTATTTTGAGTAATTGACCATGTTCAGGACGAGTTTTGGGTAGACTAATTGACGTAGTAGTCAACTAGTCACATAATTCTTTATAAATCGTAATTCTAGAATTTTAGAGTTAATACTATAGAAAATAGTTTTAAATATTATTTTTAGGAATTTTCTATGATTTTTAAGTGTGTTATTAACGTAGGGTCAAAACCGATTAATTGGAAGGTCGAAAACCCTAAAACTGTGTTCCGAGGTCTCGTTGGACACGTATGTATGTTATAAAATTTAAGTAGTCTTACGAGATATTTGAATATAGTTAAAGTAGTTTAAAATACTTATTTACTTAATTAAGTTCTGTTATAAGTTTCATAAGTAGTTAAATAAATTATTTATGAGCATTGGATTCCGGAGGCGTGGACACGGGAGCGAGACTTTATCTTCACATCACGGAACCAGGCAAGTACACATTGCCAAACTTTCAATACTTACATGCTTTTTCTATATTGCTATTCTTTTTATGTCTCACTTGGTACATATTTCTCTCCCGCTTCATATCATGGTTATTTTCTAGTTCTACGTGCACGTACATGGTTGCTCTTTCTTTTCTCATATTACTCGCCATATTTTTCTATCGTGTTTATGTCTAGTGATAGTATTGCTTAGCCTCTATCATATCCCCTTGACTTGATTGACCTGGACTTGACTTGAGTGACCAGAACTTGACTGGTTGACTTGACTTGCTTGACTTGACTCGTAGTTCTAGGTGAGGACCTTGTGATAGACGATGACTATACCTGACCACTCTCTATTATGAGCCCCCACTGAGCTATGATAGAGACTTACTATAGGTTATGAGCCCCCACCGAGCTATGATCTATAGGGCCGTGAGCCCCCACCGAGCTGCGGTTTACTCCGATTTACTCGTAGTCATATTTATCATCATAATTCTCGACGGCATGCCACTTATATATATATTTTATTCTTATACTACTCCGTAGTCTTTATTTCTTCTATAATTTCATACCCTTTCTTTGCATGTTAAAACTGTTAAAGTAGGCTTGTATATTATGTGTCTTGCTAGTCTCCTGAGGACCTGGTTATCTCTCCAAGCCTAGTTAGAGAGGAGGACTTCCCGGAGGTTTATGGTTCTGGAGTGGAGACAGGTGACGTACCTTCGCAGGAGGATGAGATAGTGGCTGATGTCTTCTCTTGAGACATGTCTCTTTTAGACTTGATACTTTATTTTCTTTCTTTTTCAGTAGACATGTAGTTGATTATTCATTTCTTTATACTGTGGTTTCGGGATGTCTTACCCGCACAGTTATTATTTCTATTTCATGTTAGATAGCTCTTTCTCTTTAGTATTATTTTATTTCACTTGATATATCGTGTCTTATTTTCTTGTGGATGAGATTAGCTGTGACCTGTGACTTGTATTGTATTGCTGGATTGTTATCATGATTTACAACTTAAGCATTTCGCTAATGGGCTTACTTTGAGATTTGGCCCACTAGTGAAGTGTTGCTTGCATGTACCATATCCTGGTCCTATACGTATTTTGGGACTGGGTGATTAAAACTGAGTTGTGCAAGTTTTGAACTTGCACCTTCTAAACTTGCGCAATCGTGCATGTCGGTCCTGTACACTTCGAACTTGCACCAGGTGCAACTTATGAACTTGCGTAATGTAGAACTTGAATTCATGCAGAACTTGAGTTCACGTTCCTTCGAACTTGTACTAAGAGCACTCTTTAGACTCACGCAACATAGAACTACGCTTAATCTAGAATATATATTTTTAGAGGCTCGTGCAACCTGTGACTTCGTGCACCTTGCTTTAAATTTAGAGTCTGGCACATAGACTTGGTAATTAATCTATGCTCTCTTTCTTTTTGCAGTCGATCTCAGCGAAGACCCTGATGTCGAGAGATTAGGTTCAGCTTTTAGAGTTTCAGAGTATCGAGAGGACTTGTCACATATATCGTTTCCTTAATACGATCTTCTCGAATCCAGAAAGACCATGCTTGCTGCTCAAGAAAATATCACTTTGTTGTACCTGATGAACGATGAGCCTTTAGAAAGCTTGGACAATGTCGTACACAAGAAACCGACTTTCTTGTTTGGAGACGCGATAAAAAATGCATCCCAGCCTAAAGTAAAGAAATAAGACAGGATTTACCAATATAGGGACAGAATAATGTACCTCACAGAAATGTCGAGGCGTATGTCTCTGTCTCGATATTCATTCTCTAGTTACCCACGATGGATGGCATAGGATATGACCCCAATTCAACAAGCCAGAGTTGGGAAAATATGCTACAGGTTGGGTCCTCAGAACAAGGACTTATTCTATAGCACCTCGGAGAAATATAGTTCTTATTTGAGAGTGTTGAAGCCAAGCTGTGTGCCTCCCAAAGATTCATCGCTGCTACTTCCTGTCAGAGTGCCCATCTTTGCGAACATATTTACGAAGGCTGAGGAAAGGTATCCAGACCAGACCATGCATTTAACAGGCTTAGTGAACCCTGATACAAAGTGCTGGAACTGCTTTATCGTTTGGGTTTTGGATCAGTTCAAGGATAAACTCCTCGAGATAAAGCTCTATGATCCGATTTGGGCTACTCCTCAAAGTGAAGTTCCCATTGAGTGTCCATTCTTTGTACCCAAGGATCTACTTCAGAAGCTTCAATAAAGTCATCATCGTCTTCTGAGAATTCAGCAGACACCATATTGGAAGATAGTGTTACCCGATGGACGTAGCCTATACTGGTATTAGAATCCCATGAAACAAAAGCAGAAGAGATAGATTGCTCCTCTTTATCAGATTCAGAGGCTTCTAGGGTCGGAGTCGGCGAGGTATAACCCAATCCGAGCTTCATTTTACCGTAATATTGTAGTGACTTTCCTTTTAGAGCAGGGATACGAATAGGAGTTCACCTTCCCTTACCGCTATTGAGACCAGCTTTAAAATTGTAGTCCATCTTTTGAATGATATCTTTTGATTGCTGACTATAACGATGTAGTTGGAGTCTCCCGTTATCGTCATTTTTTCCTCACTATCGGGCGTAGTCTTCTGCTATGTTCCTTTACTAAAAAGTTTAGAAAGTTCATCTTTCTTCCTTGAAGGAACTAGGAAGAAGGAGTCTTGCACTGGTTCAAGCAATACTTCATCTTGGAGTGGTTGAGCTGCTCCTATTATAAGTGGTTCGAAGTAATCTAAGATTTCTAAGTAACATCGAGTATAATTAAAAAAACATCAGTATACTGTAAAGGAGATGCTACTTTATTGATTTATACATCATCATTTATAATAGGGTTCTTGGCCTTAGTAGAAAGCTTGGAAAGGTTGATAACTGGAGGAGGAGAAGGAGAAGGAGGAGGCTTGTTACGATGAAGGTCAATAACAAGAGGCTCAGAAGAGGTGAGCTCCCTCTGTTCTGTCTTTTAGCAGGATGTTTCGCATGAGAAGAAAGATGAATGGTCAACGTCTGAGAGGTTGAAGGACGAAAATTACATCCTTTGACTGGAATCACAAGAACATCATCTGGGTGTCCCTCTGATCTTCCTCAGTATCCACGGCTAGTACAACTTTCATGAATTCCTCCCTGTACATTCGGGAATCAGTACAATAAGCTTCGATACCCCGGAAGGGGTTAAGATTAGCTACCTCTTTTTGGACCTCTCTATTGACGTCCACATACTTGAAGCATTGATAAAGAGTTAACGGCAGGATATTATGCTCATGCAGAAATGGTCTTCCTAGTAAGGCATTATAGGAGCCATGATTGTCGATAACATAGAAGGTGACCTTTGTACGGAGATTGCCGATTTATAATTTCAGACGAATCTTCCCCACGGGTTCACTTCTACTAGAATTAAATCTCAGGATAGTCGTGATAGTTGTGGAAAGATTATACACAGGGATCTTCAGAGCATCTAGTAGAGTCTTTGGCATGATATTGAGCGCAGACCCAGGATCGATCAGGATGCGGTCAACCTTCATTGTATCGAAATATCCCATAAAATAGAGACGTCGGTCATGTCGATTATCTTCCAACAACATATCATCTTGTGTAAAGGTGATGTTGGGCATCAGCTCCATCACACCATGACAATGAAAGCAGGTCATAGGTGTTTGTGAAAAACAAAAAGTGTTTTTATTATAAACTTTTTAAAGAATTATATATGAGTAAAATAAATTCTAGGGAAGTACAACTGTAGGAGTCCGGTCTTAAATGACGACCGCTTTGTTCCTTTCAGGCGATTATTGATAGAAGCAAGCTTGTCACTATGTCTCGGAGCTTCTATTGACGAGGAATCTTCTGTATGGCTCGGCTGTGTAAAATTATCGACAGAACTTCAACTTCGATTAACGGTTGAAGAACTTGCTCTTGAGAATTGATGATTACAGAAGATAGAAGTGCGATGAGTGCTCAAACTATACCTATTCTCTCTGTCTCTATACGTTGGGGGAGTAGATCTCTATTTATAGAGCCAATAGATAACCACCTAACAATTATCAAAAGTAGGCGCCCTTTTTTCTGGATAAGCGCCTAAGCCACTGGGTGCCATTTTTATGCAGGGGCGCCTTTGACATGTGGCGCCTATGCGGAATAGGCACATGGTCGTGGCCAAGTGATGGGCACATTCTTCAGGGAATTTGGAGTAGTGAACAACGTTCAGCATATAGGGCAGATTAATACGCCACGTAGATTTGTAGATATCAGCAGGGAACTGAATACTTTGAAAAATTTGCCTAAGGAAGTAGGCGCCTAGAAAAGTTGAGCGCCTAGTAGCAGTAGGCACCTAAATGGGTCAGGGTGCCTCAGAGAGATGGGCGCCTGAATGCATAAGGACAATAGGAGAACAGAACTCTTAAGAAACAATGGGCACCTAAGAGAGTTATGCGCCTAAGAGTCTTGAGGCACCTAAGAGAGGCAGATATTTTGAGCGCCTACAAGACCCCCTTTAAAGTTTTCAAACTTGGGTGCCCAAACGTTTGGAATACTTTGAATGATGGCACGCATTGATTGCTTGGTTCATTCCCACGATGAACCTATTTATTTGAGAGGCGCTCTTTTCCAAAACTCCTTCTCTCTTCTTTCTCATTTTGAGCTTTTCTTTTAAATGTTACCCGCCTTTTCATGGAGAATATGAGGCACCGATGGGGATTAGTCTTGACTAAATATACGGGAATGAGGCTTTTCCCCAGCCTGCATCCTTATTTACTTTCATGGCATCCAAAAGGAACATGAAGAAGGAGAAAGAGACAAGCGCCGACGTCGACGGCAAAGCTCTCGAAGAAAAACCTATTGCTGCACCTACGGCTTACTTGTTGGAGGCTGACCCGTCTCTGAGGGCAGAGAATATCCTTGACTACTTTGTCCTGACCCCAGAAGTCTTCGATCACTCAGGTGGTAGGCCATCGTCTTCCTCTGAAGAGCGTGGCAATTCAGAACAGATAGAAGGATACCTTCGCCTGATGTGCCTGTAGAAGCATGAAAAATATTACTTTTAGTCCCACAACAGAAATAAGAAGAAGAAAGGGCTCATTCCATTCTATATATAGAGCCCCCTTGCCTCCTTTGAAAAGGGCACCAAAAATAAAAAGAAAAAAGAATCAATCAATTGAGTCACTCGCTGTCATGGCGAGGATGAGTTGGGTTCTGAGTATTAGGCATCTTTACGGTCTAGTATGAAGAAATCCAAGGTGGTACGGGCCATGCGCTTCGAACGTGCTATGCCAACAGTAAACCAGAGATGCGCGCGCAAAAATCATGCGCGCTACCGATGATAAATTGTACAGAATCGTCTCGGGGGCATTTGCACCAGATATGAGCCCTCTTGAAGTCCCTCTCCCACTTGGGTGCAGCTATTATGCTTGAACCAAGTCGGGGGGAATCACTTGCGGGCCAGACCCCATGCAGCCCATTGAGAATGTCGAAGCTTCCAACTCGGACTCTTCCTACTACATACCTTCGGGTGCTAAGTTGAAGAAGTATAGGGCCATATCAGATATTTTATGCGCAGGCCTGTTGTAGCTCATTCTGTCTCGCAGTACTTTACTAGCCTCAGATCAGGGAGCCAATATGATGGTCCCAAAAGTATTCCTACAATGATCGAACGCAGTGCATTACTAGCCGGTGATCATGGAGCAAATATGATAGTCCCAAAAGTTTTTCTACAACGATCTAGAGCAAGTTCTTTTACTAGCCTTAGTTTAGGGAGCAAATATGATACCTACGCACCCGGACGCTCGGGATATCCGAGCCCACAAAATGGATACGAAGGTAGATCAATCTGCTATCAACTTGCGAGAGGTGATTACTCACAAACGTAAGAAGAGTGAAGCAACCTTGGCGTGCGATAAGCCCTTTCCAGGACATTACTGTACCCAAGCCATCATCAACTGTCGATGCCACAAGACAGTGGCTCCACTATCAAGGCAGTTTGTGTTCCAACGACTGTGACCTATTGTGCCTTTCCAACATCATCTCGGAAATATGATGCCAATTGAAGACATTGTAATGGCCTGCTCTCAACTAGATGCATTACTCAGATGTCTCAGTTAGGCGCATCATCTCAGTCAAGCGCATCACAATCATTTGAAGGAGTCCACCGTCAAATCTTCTACGAACAAGGAGATCCATAATCCACAGTGACAACACTCGCCAAGGAGGAGGGTCGGTCAAATTCATTTTTTCGAGAAGTCAAGGGGAAGACAAACGAAACTCTCTCAAATCATGACATTCGGCACAACACCTTCTCCTAGGGCCCCCATACCCATCCAGCCAGAAGATATCCTTCATGCGGCTTAGTCATAAAACATTCCTCAAGCGACTTGGTCATGAGACGTCCTTCATACGGCTCATTCGGCTCGATCATGAGACATTCTTTCATGCGGCTCAGCCATGAGACATTCCTCACGCGGCTCGGCCAGGACACATCCTTCATGCGACTTGCCACAGAAGATTAGTTGATGCACATGACAAGTTGACCAGGTCTCAACTGCTAAGATTTGCTACAATGATAAATCACAACAAATCCTAACAAATCCCCAGCAATCAGTCACAGACCGAATCTTGAGGCATAATTACAGCCATGTGGCCCGGGAATTTTCTACGCGGCCATCTATGTGGCTCAAAATATCCTTCATTTCGAAATTACTATAAATAGCAGGGCACCACACCCATGCAAATGGTCGGCAATCCAAGGCTGGCAACCTTCAAAAAGCAATTTCTTCAAGAGCTAAGGACTGTGTCAGATAGTCTAAGGAGTAAGGAAGAGTTGATAACATTTTCTCGAGCCACTACCGTCACCCCCCAGAATCAAAACTAAACAATTGTACGTAGATTGTTTTCTAGAATTTTTTTAGGCTTTTCTTTGTTCAAGCGAGTTTGCAATCAATTTTAGTATTCCTGTAGTACCTGTCTTTGATTTTTTTAATGGCAAACATGATGGCGACTCTGCTAGAGACGTCCTTCTCTTCTGATGAGAAGTTGGTGACGCAATCTGATGCGTCCAAGCTCGGCTCTACACAGCAGATGCTTGTGGTTCATTTTGGCCAACAAGCCATCGAAGAATTGCTCTTTGAAGGGAACGCCAGTCTGTCACAGAAGCGAGCCAACCCAAAGAGGACTTGCAGGACGTCGGCGAGCAAAACTATTGCCCCCAACCAATTTTTCGAAGAAGCTCCTTCTGCAGTCCAAGACGGTGACCAAAGCTCTCCTGTGGCTTTGCTTCCGACCGCAGAGGACCCCACTGTCCCTAAATCTAGCAAAGGAAAACACTATGATGCTGAGTTTTTTGGGGCACAAGGGAAATCTATACGAACAAAGAAGAAGCCGTATAAGAGAGATGGACAGTCTGTCCATACGGCAGCCAACTCTGGCCGTAGGCAGACAATTCATGCTGCAGCCAACTCTGGTCGTAAGCAGACAACTCATGAGGCAGCTAACTCTGGCCGCAGGAAGATGGCCCATACGGCAGCCAACTATGGCTGCAGGATGATGGCCTATGCGGCAGCCAGCTTTGGCCGCAGGAAGATAGCCCATGTGATAGAAAACTCAAGAGGGCGCCGATGAGAATCAGCCCAGTGGCGCTGGCGATCTTGCACAACTAGAAGTTGATCTCTGACTTGTTTGACCACCTCGATAGTCTGCGTAACCATCTCTGGACCAAGCATCTGTCTCTTGCCGACATTATCTCAAGTTAACGGGGATCTGCACTTTCTGCCGTACAAGGCTTCAAAGGATTCCATCTGGATACTGGCCTAGAAACTATTATTATAGGAGAACTACTAGATATAGGTGATCTTTCTAAGAACCACCGAAGTCAAGCGTACAAGACCGCAACATATCTTCAAGAGTCTGGATCGTGTGCTCCGACTGACTATCTGTCTGCGGATGATAAGCTGAAATAAACTTGAGACGTATACCCAAGCTCTCTTGAAGACTCCTCCAAAAGTGTGATGTAAATCATGAATCTCTGTCTGATATGATACTAACTGGAACTCTATACAATCTGACAATATGTCTGAGGTACATCTCTGCTAGCTGATCCTTCGACTGACCAATTCTAAAGGAGAGAAAATGAGCTACCTTCATGAGATGATCAACTATAACCTAATTAGCATCTCTCCCAACTGGGGATTTAGGTAACCCAGTTACAAAGTCCATGGTTATATGCTCCGACTTCCATAACAGGATCGATGACGGTCGAAGAAGTCTAGCTGGTCTCTGATGTTCAGCCTTAACTTGTTGGCAAACTAAATATCGGGAGACAAAATGGTCTATCTCCCTCTTCATGCCATTCCACCAGAAATACTGCCGGATGTCTCGGTATATTTTCGTGCCACCGGGATGAATTGAATACTGAGAACTGTGAGCCTCTACCATGATCTCCTATCTGATATCACCACTGGGTACACAAAGACGCCTTCCATGACGGAGTGTACCATCTTCGTGAATGCATAACTCGGGTCTTCGCCCTGCTTCACATTCTGCCCTGAGCAGCTGTAGCTTAGAATCTGCTGATTGCGCCATCTTAATCCTCTCAACTATGCTGGACTGAACTTGCATACTGGCCATTAATACCACATTAGGAGGGAGAACTATCTCTATCCCCATCTTCTGAAGGTCTGCTAATAACTCTGGTTGCACTGTTAGGAAATAAACGCCAGCTTTTCTGTTCAATGCATCTGCTACTACGTTGGCCTTCCCGGTATGATACTGTAGGTTGATGTCATAATCCACAAGTAGCTCTAGCCATCTCCTCTGACGTATATTAAGATCCTTCTAGGTAAATACATACTTCAGACTCTTGTGGTCGGTGAAAATCTCGACCCGATCTCCAAACAAATAATGCCTCCACAGCTTAAGCGCGAAAACTACTGCTGCTAACTCCAAGTCATGGGTTGGATAATTTCTCTTATGATCACGAAGCTGACGTGATGCATAAGCTACTACCTTACCATGCTGCATCAAGACACATCCCAATCCTCTGCCCGAAGCATCACAATAAACTGAAAATCATCCAGTCCCATCTGGAAGCGTGAGAATGGGTGTCGTCATCAAGCCTCGCTTCAACTTCTCAAATCAACTCTGACACTCTGTTGTCCAAGCAAACTGCACATCCTTACTGGTCAACTGAGTCAAGGGCGCTAAAATCTGAGCGAAGTCTGATACAAATCGTCGGTAATAGCCAGCCAATCCTAGAAAACTGTGAACCTCTGCGACCGTAGTGGATATTGGCCATGTCTCTATAGCCACTATCTTTTGGGGGTCAACTTCTACTCCATTTTTGGTGATGATATGACCTAAGTACGAAATACAATCAAGCCAAAATTCGTACTTACTGAACTTCATGTACAACTGGTGCTCTCTGAGAAACTGAAGGACCACTCAGAGATGCTGCTCATGCTCCGCTTCACTCTTGCTGTAGACCAAGATGTCGCCTATAAACACTACCACGAACTGGTCCAAATAAGGCATGAAGATACGATTCATGAGGTCCATAAATACAACTGGTATATTGGTCGCTCCAAATGGCATAACAAGGAACTCCCAATGTCCATATCTTGATATGAATGATGTCTTCGGGATGTCTTGCCTTCTAACTCTAATCTGATGGTACCCCGATTGCAAGTCAATCTTCGAGAATACTGCCGCTCCCCTGAACTGATCAAATAAGTCATCTATCCTTGGTAGAGAATATATGTTCTTAATTGTTACAGAGTTCAAGGTACGATAATCAACACATAATCTTGACGTACCATCCTTCTTTTTCATAAGAAGTATCGAGGCTCCCTAAGGTGATCCACTAGCATGAATGAATCTCTTGATTCTGAGTTCTTCAATCATCTTGTACAAGATCTCTAACTCTGAAGACGCCATTCTGTAGACTCTCTCTGACATCGGTGCCGTCCCGGGAAGCAAATCAATGGTGAACTCTCTCTCTCTCTCTCTCTGGAGGCATACCTAGAAGCTCTTTGGAAAATACATCAGAAAACTCTTCTATTACTCAGAAAAATTAAACTGCTACTGCTACTGCCATCCGCAAGACTGGTGGAGAAGGTTCTACTTCGTCTATGAAAAATAAAAACTCTGGTTCGTTTGGAATACCAAAAATAATCCTGCCAATATGGCTGTCTATTTTTGCGTATTGATCCTTCAACCAATCCATTCCTAGGACCACATCATAGTCGGCTATCGAAAATTCTATCAATCTAGTGGAAAACTCTCTATCGCTAACTATGATTCGACATGAGGAATAGACTCTGTTTGCCATTAAAATATCAAGAACAAAAAAATACAGATGAATTAAACTTGATTGCAAACTCGCTTGTACAAAAGAAAGCCTAGAAAGAAATCCTAGGAAACAATCTAAGTACAATTTTTTAACTTTTTTATTCTGGGGGGTGACGATGGAGGCTCGGGAAACTGTAGCAACTCTGCCTTACTCCTTGGACTATCAGACACAGTCTTTGCTCTTGAAAAAATTTGCCAGCCTTTGATTGCCAACCATTACATGGGTGTGATAATGTTGAGAACATAAAATGTTATATTTGTCCCTTAATGTTCATCATTTTATGCTTATTTTATGACTATAGGTACTCATTATATTTATATTTTGCTGTAGGATGAATTTGGAGACACTATGTGCAAAATGGAGCTAAAATACAATTCTGGACAGTTTTGACACCTTTCACCAAAATGGGCATAACTTTCTCATCTGAAAAGAAATGGAGGTGATTCAAATAGTTTTGGAAAGTTAAGACACAGGGCTACAACTTTTATATTTTGTGTTTTTCGTAAATCAAGCTGCATCATGGACGAAATCAGACTTGAAGTTCGGTCAAAGATGTTGTGAACAGAATTAGGAACCAAAATAACTATTCTCCTTTTTTTTTATAACTTAGTTTTTTGGGTTTGAGAAGTTGTACTTATAGAGGATATGTGGGAAGATATTGTGGGCTTGAAACAACTAAATTATGGTGTATAAAAGGGGGTAGAAACAAAGAGAACACACCACACAACACAACTCTTCTTCTTCTTCTCCAACTTTTCTTTTAAAGTTTTGAAGAACATGTGCGGCTAAAAGTCTTGTTGGTCGAAGTATACGGAAGCCTTGGAATCAATAAACTTGTGAGATCTAAATTGTTTCTATATGTTTGATTTTATACTTTGAATATTGAATGTTTTTCTATGCCAACTTTCAAGATTGTTTTGTTTAATTACTAGGGGGCCTACTAGTTTATTATTCATTTCGATCTACCGCTAAATTAGATATCAAATCCGTAATTGTTTGATGTTTCTAATTTGTGAAACAACTAAGATTTATTGAACTGCTTTGTTTTATTAGATCTTAGGGGAAAAGCTTTTGACAAAATTAGGTACAACTGCTTGTGCTTGTATTGTTTTGCTTTATCGATCTCTTTGTTCTTTAAAAAATTGCTAGATTAAATCTTTAGCGCTTGTCTGAGATTATTTAGTAATTAAAGTTAATTAGGTCGCTTGTATCTAATTAACTAAGCATAAGAGAGTAGGAAGATACTTCCAACGATAAATATTCAAAGTATGATTCAATGTATGCTTGCATCAATGATCAAATTTTATGATTTTAGTGCTTTTGTGATCTTTATTTCATTCTTGTAATAAAATAATTTTTTCTATTAGCCAAAAAAAATTAACAGGACATGATGACAAATTCTCAACAATTTGGCACTTGGTTGGATCTTCCATCTAGGCACGCTAACGAGGTAAATGTTTCTTCTCTTCAATAACAAATTGCTAGTTTAACTTCGCTATTTCATCAAATGCTTGTAGATGGTAACATGCAAACAATAATTGCTTGTGAGATTTGTTCAATAGTAGGACATCCAACTGATATGTGTCCAATACTTGAAGACGAGCCCAATGTAACTCAAAATTTTCTAAGTTACCAGCAGTACAAGCAACCATATCTCCATGAACAACAATCGAACCAAACTTCCAATTCTGGTATGTCTCTAGAAGATATTGTTAAGTCTATTGCCACTAATACCTTGCAATTTCAACAGGAGACAAGGGCCAGCATCCAAAGTCTGAATAATCAAATGAGCCAAATGGCTACAACAATTAAAAAGCTGGAGGCACAAAGTTCAAAAAAATTATCATCTCAAATAATAAATCCAAAAGACAATACAAGTACAATCATTTTGAGAAATAATAAAGAGGTGGACATTCTAGCAGAAGAAGCACCAACGTCGTCAAAACAGAAAGAAGAGAAAAATAGCGCTACAGACACGAATATTCCTAATGACGATGTAGTACCAAATGTAGAAGAAGTTTTTGAACTTAATGGCAAAGATGGATTAGATATTTCCATTAGTGAGCATCTCACGAGGAGTTAGTCTTGAGTAATAATATGCACAAAACTGTTGCAGGATTGAATGCTTTTATAAAAAGACAACAATCAGGTAACATTCCTTATATTTCATTATCAATTTTTAACAAGATGTTTTTACCCTCTATTTTGCAAGCCTCTATTCAAGATGTAAAATCTTTGCGTAGTTGTCGCAAGTATGCATAGAGTCGAGCCAACGACGTATTAAACAAAGGCACTGCTTAGGAGGCAACCCAAGGGGAGTTTTTCATATTCTTTCATTTTTTTGTTCATTTTTGTCTTTTCTTTGCATTTAGACTTTCATTGGTGACAATGTCAGTTTTAATTGTAGGTGAGGATATTTTTGTTTGGTTATTTTTTTAAAATAAATGAATTTAAAAATAAAATTTTAAATATTTTTTGTTCTTAATTTATTTTAAAAAAAGGGACAATTATTCTTATGGTTTTCAATAATTTTTGTTGTGTATGTCATGAACAAGAGTTAACTAAGTTTAATAAAATTCATAACATGATTGAATGAGTAATCTTTTCAACTTAGAATTAATTAGTCTAGTATTTTTCCTTGAGAATGGTTGTGACTAAATTTGGTAGACAAAAGTCGGTAAGATTTTGAGCCTTCAGACTGACACATCAGTCCCACTATTCTTGATGAGTGATATTCTTCCATGGATTTGTTTCTCTAGAACTTGCTTTGATTCTCTTCAAGGTCACATCAACACATGCATACATGAACATGATTAAGGTGATTTTTTTACACTACTTAAGCCAAATAGCCTTCCCTAAAATTATTTTTCCTTTGGTTGAACCCCTTTGAGCCTTATTGGCTTTATTTTTGTGAACCCACATTACAAGCTTTAACCTGGAAAAAAAATTCTTACCCAAGTCGGAAAGCTAGTGGAGTATTATGATATGTATAGGTGTATATGAAATAAGTGTGTGGGTATTTAACTTCCAGTTTGACTATATATTTTCATTCTTAAATTCTTGTGTCCCATCATGATTGAGAAAAAAAAGAGAAAAAGAAAAAGAAAAGAGAACTGAGGAAAAAAATAAAAATAATGAAAGAAGAAGTAAAAAAGAAAAGAAGTGATGGAGGAAATAACTTTTGATATCCATCGTCATGATTCCTTCCAAAATTTCAAATAAAGGGATATGTTGAATGCTTTGAATGGAGTGATTGGTTTTACATATTTTATATATTCGAGCTTGAGTTAAATCATTTTTGTTCCACTAGTTTTGATGGCTTTTGAGCTACACTCCCAAAATATATCCTACCTTAATCCTAAGCCCCGCAACAATCCATAAAAAGTTCTTATGATTTGTGTTATGCATGTGATCCAAGTGGGGGAGAATGAGAAGATATGCAAGCTTATGGTAGATTATTTCAATTGGAATGAATTTGAGAGAAACACTTACCCTTCAAACCATGAGAGCTGAGTGTTTATTCCCAAGAGAGTCTACCAATTTAGTTTACTCTATCTTCAAATAAAATTACTTACTAAGAAATTAGAAGTTCTCTAAGAATAAATTTTCAAGACATGTTATAGGTTTTAAAGAGCTTGGTTATTCTTTATTTATGACATTACAACCTTGATTTTTGTTTTGAAAAAAAATAAATTTTGGGTTTTATCCGAGGACGAATAAGTGTGGGGGAATTTGATGAGAACATAAAATGTTATATTTTTATCCCTTAATGTTCATCATTTTATGCTCATTTTATGACTATAGGTACTCATTATATTTATATTTTGTTGTAGGATGAATTTGGAGACACTATGTGCAAAATGGAGCTAAAATACAATTCTGGACAGTTTTGACACTTTTCACCAAAATAGGCATAACTTTCTCATCCGAAAAGAAATGGCGGTGATTCAAAAATTTTGGAAAGATAAGACATAGGGCTACAACTTTTATATTTTGTGTTTTTCGCAAATCAAGCTGCATCATGGACGAAATCAGACTTGAAGTTCGGTCAAAGATGTTGTGAACAGAATTAGGAACCAAAATAACAATTCTCCTATTTTTTTATGACTTAGTTTTTTTGGTTTGAGAAGTTGTAACTTATAAAGGATATGTGGGAAGATATTGTGGGCTAGAAATAACTAAATTATGGTGTATTAAAGGGGGTAGAAATCAAGAGAACACACCACACAACACAACTCTTCTTCTTCTTCTCCAACTTTTCTTTTGAAGTTTTGAAGAACATGTGCGGCTATAAGTCTTGTTGGTCGAAGCGTACGGAAGCCTTGGAATCATTAAACTTGTGAGATCTAAATTGTTTCTATATGTTTGTTTTTATACTTTGAATATTGAATATTTTTCTATGCCAACTTTCATGATTGTTTTGTTTAATTACTAGGAGGCCTACTAGTTTATTATTCATTTCGATCTACCGCTAAATTAGATATCAAATCCGTAATTGTTTGATGTTTCTAATTTGTGAAGCAACCAAGATTTAATGAACTGCTTTGTTTTATTAGATCTTAGGGGAAAAGCTTTTGACAAAATTAAATACAACCGCTTGTGCTTGTATTGTTTTACTTTATCGATCTCTTTGTTCTTTAAGAAATTGCTAGATTAAATCTTTAGCGCTTGTCTAAGATTATTTAGTAATTAAAGTTAATTATGTCGCTTGTATCTAATTAACTAAGCCTAAGAGAGTAGGAAGATACTTCCAACGGTAAATATTTAAAGTATGATTCAATGTATGCTTGCATCAATGATCAAATTTTATGATTTCCAATGGTGAATGTTCACTGAGACCAATATTTGTTCTTTGATTGATTTTAATACTTTAATTGCTTTAGCTCTTCTTAAAAAAAATTTCAAAACTCTCTCCCCCAATCCTTGTTAACATAGCATAAAATTTATACTAATTACTCTCCGTGGGATCGATCCTTACTCTCTCTACTATATATAATTTTAAGAGTAAGGTTTTATTTTGGGTGCCTATGACAGCACACCAGATACCCTGCCATTTATAGTGATTCCTGTGTACAGCAAATTTTGGGCCGCATCGAGGGCCACATGGCCACGTATCTGTAACGGCAAACAAAGACTCGATCTTGGGCTGCCAGCTAGTGGGGGTTATTGAGATTTCATTGTTGTAAATCCGGTCAATTGGGATTTGGTCAAATTGCCACGTGTCCCCCCCCCAACAAAGTAGAGCTTGAACTATCTTGGTCGCATAGTGGCCTTAGGAACCTTTCTTCTACTGCTCGGCTCCGCTCCGCTTGGCCGCATGGGATCTTCGAGATCATTACTTCTGTAGCTTGGTTCTACTTAGCCGCATGGGATCGTCAAGAGCCTTTCTTCTATGGCTTGATTTTACTGGGCCTCATGGGCTCTTCGAGAGCCTTTCCTCTACGGTTCGAGTCCACTTAGCCGCAGGGGGTCTTCGAAAGCCTTACTTCTGCGGCTCTAGTTTTCTTTGCCGTATGGGGTCTCAAGAAGCACTCCTTCTGCGGCTTAATTTATCACTTGGCCGCAGGGGATCTTCGAGAGTCTTCCCTCCGCGGCTTAATTTCTCTTGTCTGCTTGGAATGATGATCCGCATAAACTCTATCTTTTCCATGATTCTACAAAACCCCCTTCAAAGTTTTCAAATTACAAATTTGGAATACTTTGAATAAGAAGAATGGAGTCATGCATAAAATATCAAGCTGCAGGGAAGCTTCGAGCTGCAGGGAGATCGCGGTCTGCAGGGAAATTTTAAGCCGCAGAGAGACTCTGTCCAACTGTCACTGCTGCATTTAATACTCAAAAATTTCGATGAAGGTTACTAAGGTTAAAATCCAAAAAGGCCATCATTATCTTTTAATGGTACGATAACCGAAGCGGCGTCTATTTGTTTTAGCCTAAAATATAGGCTGTACGATAGATAGAGACTTTCTTCTATTCTCTTTCGAATCTCTCTCTCTTTTTGCTCTATTTTCTTCATCTTCTCCGACTAGCCATAGCCCCCAAAGCTTTTAAAGCCACTAGCGCCGCCGACAAAGAAAAGGGGACTGCTTCTGAGAAGTCACCTTCTTTCTACCCAGACGTCCATCCTCCGATCAAGGGTAAGGCGGAAGAATGATCACTCAAATTTAAACAGCCATGTCGCATGTTTTATGTGCGAGTATGACCATATTTTTCCGCTGTGACATGGTTTCAATGTCTTTAGTGCACAGTTGGCCTTCAAGGAATATGTGTCGTATGTGCTCTGTGTGACTGGATCGCATGGACTGAGCCGCATAAGTATCAGAGCTTATGCGACTTGTACCCTATCTGTATCTGGGCCGCATATGACTGAGCCGTATGAATCCTCCCATATCCGGGCCACATATGTTCTGTTTTCCTAGGCCGCATGTGTTACTTAATTTGAGCTGCATATGCTCCCTTCATAACTGAGTCGCATAGGCTCGTGTATTGCTTAAAAACCCATTCACTTCTGTTTCCTTCTGAATGTCTTCTTTTTTTATCTTTGCAATGACCTTGCCTACGGCTCCTTCAGGAAAGGTTCTGGTAGGATATGCTCAGTCTGCTTTGGGTGCTAGATTTGACCATATAGTCCAAGATGTGTCGACTCAGATCACCCGAAGTCAACCTGAAGATAGATTGAGGGAGATCAGAAGCCAATCCTTCTTCTTTTTACTTGGCATGATGAACTCTGGACCGCTGAATGGCATTCATCTGAAGTCCATGTTTCTGTTCGGGGATGCCCTGATTATTTCAAACCCGAGCATTATAGAGATATCTAAGAGCTGGGTCTTCTATTTTTAGGGGAAAGCGATTTACATCCCCCTAATGGAGTGCCACTTTCCCCTATCAGGTTTCAATATGGTGCCTCTTGAGAGAAAGAAGCTGGGTTCCCTAACTCTGTATCAATAGGGAGTCTTTGTCGGCCATATCCGTTTTAATAATCCTATGCGGTCGGTAGTTGTAGTAAGGGAGACAATGAGCTACTCTGTCGTTGGGCTGGCTCCTGGCAGTCTCATCAACGAACTGAAGCCCAACATCCAATTTTTTAAGGCCGATACTTTTTTGAATCAGATTGCTCGCAAAGGGTCATACCCTGTAGGGAGATTATCGCTATTAAACTGGCTGTACCGTTCACCCCAATGGGTAATCTAACCTCTTGGATCTTGGCAGAGTATGAGGATACCCTACGGTAGATCGACCTCTATTACGCCGTTAGAGGCTCTAGCTATGGCTTGTTTATGAACCCGAAGTTGTTTATAGCACTGCTCGAGATGTACAACTATCGAACTGGGACCTTCTTTACTCCAGGGGAGAGATGGGGCTTGCTCTTTACGAGATGCATTATGTGTCCAAATTGTCCTGGGTAGATGAAGCTTATGAGGAGTGTACCCCGACAAACGAAGAGTTTTGAGGAACTGGAGCAGCGATTCCCCGAATTCCTTGCTGTATACCAGGAAGTCCTATGTCATCATAGCACCTATCAACAAATATCAAAGAAGAAGGACGAAAGCTCAGAAGGGAACCTTCCTCATACCAAGGCTTGGAGCGGTTATCTTTTTGACCTTAGCGTCTCTGGTCGGGTCGCCGTTAGGAGTCCCCAGTCTCTGGAAAGAGTGGGTGCTCAGGTGCGAAGCACCAAGAGGGCCCGGGCTGTTGGTGACAGGTTCGGGAGTCTGAGTGACACTTTCAGCTATTTATATCATGACACCCAACCTCTGTTCGCTAAGGCCATCATGGCCGGGTACCTGATGATATGGCTGAGGATTTGTGTCGTCTTGGGGGGCTCTGGTTCGATTGGGAGGATCAGTCGCAACCTGATCCTTTCGGCGGTGAAGCTGGTGTTCAGAGGCAAGTTGGCTCTGCTTCCAGCTATGGTATACAGCATTCATCGAGGTCTTCGTATTTTTATGTCAAAAGCTATCGCTCATGAATTTACAAAAGCCTTCAACAGAATTGAGATGTCGTATCATTATTTAATGGGGTGGCTGCTGATGCACTGCCCTTCTCTGATGCGACCTGGCCAAGAGGGTAATGCGACAGGTGACGATATCTTCATCTATCACTATCGCAACATGCCCTAGAACTATACCACCTTTCCCGACTGTCGAGCCGCTCTTGCGCGGGTGGACTGACACTCCTTTTTTGTATCGGTCCCGTCTTTTGTTGATGAAGAGATGGGACGCGTTCACCTCGATAGCGCTGCTGTGCCTCAGGCCCTGTCCGAAAAGCTGTTTCGCTGATTACAGAGTATCCGCCCCTCATATCTGGTATACCGCAATCGCAACATTATTTACTTGGAGCCATACTTGTCCAGCCGATACTCTCGGCAATTTGGGTATAATCAATTATATTTGAATAATCCTAATCCCTGCCTGGGTTTCAAGGGG